>JANVFO010000043.1:0-330617 GCA_027919855.1 Lentinula guzmanii | reverse complement strand
GCGGCGGAAAGAGTGAGAAAGCGCGCGTATGACATGAGAGATGGAAACATCAGCTTGGTCTAGCTTCTACAGCTGCGCCACATTGTGGACCTTCATTCTCTGATGAACTGTATCATATACCTGTGATTCGAACAAGCCTCAACTTCAATCTTGAGGCCATCTTCCGCCTGTGGTGGATGAAATGCATAATGCATGTTCGGACATCTTGATACCCAGATCAATGGAGGACGTAAGCCTTTGAACACACTTCCTTCTGCTATGAGAGTTGACTTGCTAGTAGATTGGTCGTCTATCACGGTGTTACCAATCTTTTCGCGAATAATTGTCAAGCAACCAGTCGTATCCTCGTGGGGGACACTCTCTGTACGTCTCACACTACACTCTCAATTGATCGTATTGACACGTCAACACAAGGTCGAGACGAAGAGTACTGCAAGCTTGCGCGTCATTTTACTGACGATGTTCTGCTCATGGGCCCCGTATTGAAGTTCCTAGTACGAAGCTTCTTCGCCCGTGTGTCCTCTTTTTTTATATGCGGCACATACATGAGGATGAATGATGCGGATTAGATGGCCGGGCTTGCATACAGGTCAATATTCAACACCAAGAACGATGGAAAAACTCTTGACGCCACGATCGAAAGCCGACGAAACCTTCGGCGTAGTTCAGTGTCTGATATGCCTGTTAGCACCAAGTTCTTCTTCATTTATATTGTTTGTCTACTAAACCATTTCAGAACGACATGCTTCATGGTTGATGGAAGATTCACCATTGGACAAGGAATTCGACGCGGTCCCTATCAATGCGTATGCTCAATGTCGTTTTTGTCGCCTGCATACTACACCAAGTGATTTTCAATCCTTATGCCTAGAATGATGACTTCTCGTTCTTACACAACTTGACCGTCAGACTTTCATACATGCCCTCTATTATCTCGCCTCTCAACCCCAATACATTTCAATTCTGCGCGAGGAGGTCGAACAACAGTTTGATCCTGACGACCGTACGACGTGGACAAGAGAGGCACTCGGACGGTGTGTGAAACTTGATAGCTTCCTCAAGGAAACCCTTCGCTTGAAAGCCTCGGGCAATATGGATGCACGACTTGCTGTCTCGGATTTTACCTTTTCAGACGGAAGCCACATTCCTTCAGGCTATTACGTCGCCACCCGCGGCTACTGCTGTGCACGAAGATAACAATTTATACGAAAGTGCCCATGAATTCGACGGATTGCGGTTCGCATCGATGCGCAAGGGACCGAAGCCCTGGATGGACTAGAAAATGAAAAGGATTGGCAGTACAGGATGACTGGGAATTCCGAGTCCTATCTCGCTTTTGGTGGGGGGCGCCATCTTTGGTCAGTTCATCGTGACCATCATATCAACCGTTCTAACAAAGATCTCCTCAGTCCTGGCCGGTTTTTCGCTTCCATGGAAATGAAATGCCTTTTGGCTTACCTCGTTCTCCGTTATGATCTCAAGATGAAAGACGGTGTGAGACCATCAGATGAATGGTTCGGACCTACATCGAATCCGGCCAGGAATGGGAAGTATTATTTCGTCTACGGAAAGTTCGACCGACAGTTTGAGGATATGTTATGTGGGATACGATGATATATTATATAGGAAGTTCGATTTCGGACTACGGTTCTGCTTCATGATACACACCATTGTAAATATAAGTGGCATTCATGGTATATAATTCTTCCAACCTACACATTGTCCGAGTCTCAGGTATGATCACCAGATGTGGACTTGAAGAGTTTGCAATAAATAAACAAACAAGATTACCGCTGAAGACAATTTGGCTGACTGTAGTGATTATATGGATCTCTGAGCATGGTAATGAAAGGTGTACATGTATGGTCCTAGAAAACACACTACTGAACAATGTCTGGGGTCACTCTAGCGCTAGCTACAAGAACTTCGTTCGCCGTTGGGTCGGAGGAGTGTTCTAGACTATCGACGACCGGTCAACATCATCGATCTTGCCCCGGACCTCGATATCGATATCTGCCGGCGAGGTATCTTCCAGCGGGCCTTTCTTCTTCCAGAATTTGTAAATTTGAACAATGTCCTACTCATCCAACTTGAGTATGCCCTTCGAGAACTAACAAAAAGATCTTACCTCCTGCGTTCCGAACACAAGCGCGATTGTGAGCGGGACTGGGAATTAAGCTGTTAGTTTCGGAATTTGGATTTCAATACTGCCAATGGGTTACTCACTGACGGCCATTAGATCTATAGTGCCTGCACCACCAGACAGTGCAGATCTCTTGTTCAAAAGGATATCTACTAAACTGAGATATGGCAGATACACGAGCTTCAATATAGCGCAAAAAAAAATAATGCAAACTCACATCATTCCTAACCCTCCGGCAAACGTGAAGATCCCTACTCGAACGAACAACGCAAATGGAAAGATTGGGCCACATTCACAACGTTTTCTGAGGTCCCTGAAGACACTACGCACACTCCAAAGATAGTAGATTGTGTACACTGAAAAAAGAAATGTGTTATATCCTTGTTTTGATTTGGGGTTTGTACCGACAGAGAGGGGGACATACACTCCAGCAAAATCATCATTGCGATGAGTACGATCACCGTAATTCCTGTCACAGTGGTTCTGCAAGAGATAAAGATAAGTAAAGGCCAGACCAGTTGTGATCTCGCAAGAACTGACGGTATGTCATCGCCAATATCACAGAACATCTGTTGCTGATTACGGTGAACAATATCTGGTTTGGGAAGCCCAGTCTGGAAAGAAAACAATTTTTTTTGGACGATCAGGATGAATTCCTTGCATACGAAGCAGCTCAACTGACAAACATCGCTATCCAGAAGATGATCTGATGCACAACGGGTGGCATGAATAAAAGCTGATGCCCACAGTCAATCTAGTATTTTTGCTTTACAGTGAAATGAATTCACTTACGCCTGTGATGATCCGATTATCGAGCCTTCGTTGGGTCAAGGTGGTAGTGAGTCTCAGATACAGCTTCCCCGATATCTATCAGATGATGATGTCCAACCATGATAGCGATGTGAACTCACTTCCACAACAAACGCTAGTCCTGCTGCAGCGACACTATACAAAGAAAGAAAAGAGAATATGAGTTGAATTGGGCTTCGGGGTGGGGGGCGACCAGAACGTCAAGTTGTCACCTTGGAGGTGCGGCATAAATGAGTCCTGCTTGGAATAAACAGAGATCCAACGACGGACTGGGTCCGGTTTGGTGGCCGACAAGTAAAACGAAGGATATGCAGTATAGCAAACAGGAGATCATCAGAGCGAACCAAGTTTTCATGCGCTGAAGCTTTTGAGAAAACAGTGCTGAAAGGTATGTCGCAGAGATGAGAGCGAGAGCCGTGAATTGCAATATATCGAATACAACATAGTAAGGTTCCTGTTCCTCTTGAGTGACATGTAAATGAGAAAACAACTAGAATTGAATGTATATTATCACCTACCTCTCGTTGCCATCCCCTGCATGCTGAAAGGAAGGAAAGAAATGACGGAAGTAAGAAAGAGATCTGTTTTCTGGTGAACAATCCTTGGTCAGACTGATATATATGAGGCCCCCAGGCCCCCATCTATCTTTTGACCACTGCCGAACAAGCCAACACTGCCAGCCAGACTTAGAATGCATCCAATAGATAGGAACTACTGAATATTGATCTCTCTCTCCATGATCGAAGCGAGGCAGTGGGGAGATGAACGTTGCAAGTCCATTCACACTGGTTCCCTAGGATTCAGTGTATACTAAATATGAGGTTGCAGGAATCATCGCACTTTTCACTTTTGCTGATCTTCCGGCTATAAGGTTTGGGCCAATATTATACGAGCAATCACTTCTCAATCGCTATTTGTGTTTGAATTGTTCTTCCAAGAATCAAAATGCCCGCTGTTGCACGGGATGTGTTTCTTACCTACAGAGAAAATCAAGCATAACAGCTTGAAGGATGTAGTTTCTTATACACACACACCATTCTTCTCTTCCCGATCTTCTCGAATCCGCTGTTCACTGGTCACCTCAGACCAAACTCACATAGAATAGCACACAGCTTGTCTAATACGGAGGTTCATCGAATCATTTGAATGGCGTACAGCACAGTGAACATTCCTTCAAATTGATGGTCATTTAGCAGAGTCATCAAAGCGAATGCACAAAATAGCTTCCAGCAACAGGCTAGCCTGGTGGTAAGGAACTGAGGCACCCCCGTGCTCGGATTTTCCAAACTCCGACCCGATGTCGAAAAGATTCCGAGCATATGAGTGTATCCAGGAAAACTGATGTATATCATATAAATTTCCTAATCTTATCTCTACATGATAACCGGCTCTGACCGGCGCACTGCTGAGCGGACTTTGAAAGTTCCAAGTGTCAAGAATAGAGGCCCGACGGTTGTTCCGGTCGCGGCACCCTTCTTCGTTATCACACATGTTTTAGTTTGTAGTGCCTTTATGTATTTGATATTCTAGTTATTTTATATACTCAGTATGTAGACTTGAAACGACAACGGTTTCCGCCCATTCTTCCCCCCTTGCTCTCGTGTTGAGCACCGAGAAGACATCCCGCCGACTCGACGTTCATTTGTTCGGTCGTTGCCGAACCGTTCCGGCCCCCAGTATTTCAACAGGTTATGGGCCCCGGTCCTGCCTATTAACTGCGTATCCCGTGCTGCCGTTATTCCGACTGCGCTTAGCGCCCGTTTGCCGCTCCTTGCGAGGAGCCCGTGTTTTTGTGTTTGCCGCATTGTGACACCCAATCCCTTCCTTGCGAGGAAGCCGTTTGTGTGTGCTTAATGCCCGTTTGCCGCCCCTTGCGAGGAGCCCGTGTTTTCTGCGTTGCGACGCCCAACCCTTCCCTGTGGAGGAAGCCGATTGTGTTTGTATTCGTCCTTGCGAGGACGCCGACCCTTCCTTGCGAGGAAGCCGAGTGTGTTTTGTATTTGTCCTTGCGAGGACGCCGACTCTTCCCGAGGGAAGCCGCTACCATGTTATCAACTCCTGTGGGAGCCGTTTTCTTTTGCCGATCATGTCTTTTGCCGAAAACTCGAATTCACCCCTTGATGGGAAACTCATCTTGCGAGATGACCAGTCCGAGTCGGACTTGCTGTGGAATTGGTAGATGCAGGTGAGAGGCCTTGAAGTCGTGGGAGACAAGAACATTTTTGTGTTTGTCTCTTTTCTTTATTTCATTTATTGTTCTTTATGTTTCTGTGCGCCTTGACCTTCACAAGTGGGAGTGTCAAGAATAGAGGCCCGACGGTTGTTCCGGTCGCGGCACCCTTCTTCGTTATCACACATGTTTTAGTTTGTAGTGCCTTTATGTATTTGATATTCTAGTTATTTTATATACTCAGTATGTAGACTTGAAACGACAACGGTTTCCGCCCATTCTTCCCCCCTTGCTCTCGTGTTGAGCACCGAGAAGACATCCCGCCGACTCGACGTTCATTTGTTCGGTCGTTGCCGAACCGTTCCGGCCCCCAGTATTTCAACACCAAGCATGAGGGTCCCACGGTTCCTTACCACCAGGCTGTTATTCAACGAACACGTTTACTCTTTGTTGAACTATCAGAGTGGCTAGCAAGGCTACGTGGGTGGGTCTAAATCTAAATATTGAACGTGGGAAACCAATCCGGAACGTCAAGGGACGCTCAATATATCTGAATGAAGTGTAAATGAAAATAATAATAGTTATTATAGTTATTATTTTAAGAGGGTGGGCGGGTCCGAAAATTGATTGCCTCTGCTAGGCTTACCTTGTTTTCCCGATCCTTTTGTTGAGAAGGCCGCGGAGGAAGGTGATGAAGAAGAACTTGGCAGGTTCTTCAAGGATGTAGTCGGTGCCTTCAAGAATGAAGTCACGACCGAGGAACAGGCATTTTCACATTTCTGTTCTTCCTCCCATCTCCAGTACCGGTTGTCCACGCGAAGAACTTCATTCTGGTATTCTGTTATGATCATGCACGGGTCGTAGGATAAGTTGGATCGCGGACTATAAGCCCGCGGGGTAAAAGACCGAACACCGAGATAAATCCCGGTGAGGGTAGAGTGGACCTACGGAGAGGTAGTCGGACGTTGACGCTACTATTAATAGCGTCCCCGACACGCCGCTGTCCGAAAGCAAAGTTGAGGGTAATTCCGATCGCGGGAGAAACTCACGCGATCATACTTAAGATGAGGTTTGAGATTTAACTCTATTTGAAATACACTGTCGAAGTGCGCTATCAAAGTCGATATTTAAACTAAGGACCAACTATTCTACTCTCGTAGCTTTATACTGTAGTCGCTACCTAAGGGTCGCTAAGCGATAGTATCCTAGAATAGTATGGTCGAACATGTGGAAGATTAAAGGGGAAAGTATAAAGGAAATGATATAAAAGGATATATAAGAAGTCAGCTAAATGTGAGGGATATAAAAGCAAAGTGTAAAAGGATCGCAGAGGTAAGCTCCGCGACGGAAGAAAATAGTGGAGGCAAAATACCGGGGAATGATCGTCGGGCCCGCGGGAGTTGAACTTGGCATGGTTGTAACAGTGCCCCCCCGTTAGGATCGAGCCCTCGAGATCCTGAGTAATCTGACCAAAAATAGATGTGAATGATCAGAAGCAACAGGGATCAAAGTTTAAAAATTGTGATGTGATGTGAAAGACGAAGAAGAGTGAAAATTGTAAGTTGAAAACGGCCCTTAAGTCGCGAAGCCAATAAAGACAGGGCTGTCTCAAAATTTTGATAAGTTCCCTCTCTCCTTGATCACCATGTCCAGCACCTCCAACGACAATGAGACCATCCAACAGCGCCGCGAGAGGATTCTGCAGGCTCAGGCCGCAAGACAACGAGCCTGTTATGATCATGCACGGGTCGTAGGGATAAGTTGGATCGCGGACTATAAGTCCGCGGGGGTAAAAGACCAAACACCAAGATAAATCCCGGTGAGGGTTGGGTGAACCTACGGAGAGGTAGTCGGACGTTGACGCTACTATTAATAGCGTCCCCGACACGCCGCTGTCCGAAAACGAGGTTGAGGGTAATTCCGATCGCGGGAGAAACTCACGCGATCGTACTTAGGATGAGGTTGAGATTTAACTCTATTTGAAATACACTGTATGAGTGTGCTATCAAAGTCGATATTTAAACTAAGGACCAACTATTCTACTCTTGTAGCTTTATACTGTAGTCGCTACCTAAGGGTCGCTAAGCGATAGTATCCTAGAATAGTATGGTCGAACATGAGGAAGATAAAAGGGGAAAGTATAAAGGAAATGATATAAAAGGATATATAAAAGGTCGGCTAAGTGTGAGGGATATAAAACAAATGTGAAAGGATCGCGGAGGTAAGCTCCGCGACGGAAGAAAACAGTGAAGTCAAATACCGGGGAATGATCGTCGGGCCCGCGGAAGTTGAACTTGGCATGGTCGTAACAGTGCCCCCCCGTTAGGATCGAGCCCTCGAGATCCTGAGTAATAGTATGACTAAAATAGATGTGACTGATTAGAAGCAACGGGGATCAAAGTTTAAAAATTGTGATGTGATGTGAAAAACGAAGAAGAGTGAAAAATTGTAAGTTGAAACGGCCCTTAAGTCGCGAAGCATATAAAGACAGGGCTGTTTCAAAAATTTTTGATAAGTCCCTCCCTTCTTAACCATCATGTCTACCAACCCCAACGACAGCGAAACTATCCAACAACGGCGAGAACGCATCCTGCAAGCTCAAGCCGCACGACAACGAGCCCAGGAGGAGGAGATTGCAAGGCAGGAGGCAGAGTTCGCTGCCGAGATGGAAAGGATCGAGGCCGAGGAGAAAATCGCGAGAGAGGCAGAGGAAAAGGCCGCGAGAGAGGCGGAGGAGAAACGAAAGGTGGAAGAACAACGGATTGAGGAAGAGAGAAGACGGGAAGAGGAGAGGAGGGTAGAAGAGGAGAAGAGGATAGCTGAGGAGCAAAGAAAGAAGCAAGAGGAACTAGTAGAGGCGAGGAAACAGGAGGAGAAACAACGACGAGCAGAAGAGCGGTTAGCAGAAGAAGCTGCAGCAGTGGAGGAGGAGGAGCGAGAACGGGCCTCTGCGTTTGCCAAACTTGTGGAGGAGAACAAGAAAGAGAAGGAAAGGGCCGCGGAGGATTTAGAGAAGCGGCAGAAACACACCACAAAACCGCATCATGGTATCGATGTTGAAATCCCGGTACCACCATCCGGGTTGCGACGAAAAATTTTCAAGTCCAAGGCCGTGATTTCCGACGACTCAGACGAGGAGGGTGACGGTAAGAGTAAGGAGTCAGCTCCGAGGGGAGTTAAACGTAAACGGACGATCAAAATGATCGCGAAGGTAAGTGGTAATCTGTTTGTGATTCGCCTCGCTAAACTTTCATTTATTGTAGGGTGATAGTAATTCTGTCCCCGAGGGTGAATCCGATCCTATCCCGGGGCAGGTAGAAAATTCCGAGCCTTCGCAGCCACGTTCCGCCTGCACCCGTTGTGTTATGATTGGCCGACCTTCGGAGTGTCGGCCACAATCCACGCGACGACAGGCTCAAGCATGCGCTGTCTGTCACCAACAACGTCAGCGATGCAGCTGGTCTGGGGATAACGCCGCTTGAAGGTCGCGGGGAAAACGGGTCAAATTAGATGATGAGGTATACGAAGGACCCGCCGCGAGGATCGGCGAAAGGAGGTTCGAAGGACCGGGAATAGCGGAACAACTGGCCACGATCGCGGATCAGAACAAAGCCTTGCTCGACGTCGCTCGTCGCTCCCTCGTTCTTCAACAACGAATGCTGCATCTAATGGTGCTAAGGGAAAGAAGAGAAGAAGAAGCAGAGAAAAGTGAAGATGAAAATGAAGATGAAGATGGTGAAGGGGAAGAAGACGAAGAAGAGAAGGAGAAGAACAACGAGGAGAAAAGGAGAAAAGAGATTCGTGAGGGGAAGAGACGCGCGGATTAAGTCCGCGGCGAATTAATATTTCTACGCTAATCGATTGCTCGTTTTGTAGTCTTGTCTTTTGTTGTTCGTTGGTTTTATTGTTGTAAATAACGATGTTTTTTGGTGGTTTGTTGTTGTGATAGTATCATAAGTAAGGGAAATGACGGAATGAGGATTGCGGGGATTTTCGGGGAAAAGAGAAAATTTTAGTATAAGTAATTGATCGTCGCGGCGATAATCGCCGCGGGGAAGAATGGATTTTTTTTTTTGAGGAGATCATGATTAGTAAGTAAATGAGGTGAGAATCGTGAAAGAAATGATGAGAGTGGTTAATACGTAAGAGACATAAGTAAGGATCATAGTGGACCAGGTTTGTGTGGATAGCGGAGGTGGAAAGCTGGGACAAGTTCGTCCGCGTGAATTTCGTTCGCGGCGACCCAGGAGAACTCTTCGTCCGTACCTTCGTATCCTGCCCACCGGATATAGTATCGTAAAGGACATTTTTTGTATCGTCGATCCAATTTGGAGTCCAATACTTCCGCGATGTTGTATTCTTCCTCGCCGTCGACCTCAACAGGAGGCGGCGGAGGTTGAGCACGATCGGGAATGGTGTTTGGTGTATATGGCTCTAGTTGGGATACATGGAAGACGGGGTGGATACGATTAAGGTAGGACGGGAGTTGGAGTTTGTAGGAAAGAGTACCGACTTGCTCGAGTATGGTGAAAGGTCCGAGGTACTTTTCGGCGAATTTGTCGGTAGGTCGCGTTGTCCGGATATGCTTTGCCAGCACATAAACCTGTGAATGAATAGGGAATTCAGGGTGAGTAATTCGTTTTCTGTCCGCTTGCTCTTTGTATCGAGCTTGCGCGTTAGTAATTTCGTCTCGGAGGAAAGAATGAAGCTCATCAAGATTAACCGCGAAGTCCATTGCTCGGTCGGAGCGAATGTCAATTTCGGGTCTTACCGTGATGTTAGGATGATAGCCTTTGTTCGCGAAGAACGGAGATAAACCGGTAGAGGCATTAGGAGCGTTGTTGTACGCGAACTCCGCGATCGGTAGGAGTTTCGCCCAATCGTCCTGTTGGTATGCACAGTAAATCCGGATGTACTGTTCCAGAGTTTGGTTGACTCGTTCCGTTTGTCCATCGGCTTCTGGGTGATATCCTGAGGTGAAATGAAGTTTCATGGAGAGAGCTTCGCCGAGAGCGCGGAAGAAGGCAGACACGAATTCTGAACCGCGATCGGATGTTACGTGGTTCGGAACTCCGTGCTTGGAGAAAACGTGATGGACGAATAACTCCGCTAATCCTTCGGAGGTGATTTTGTCGTTAGTCGGAATAAAGATGCCTTGTTTGGAGGCTCGATCGACGACGACGAGGATTGCTGTATGTCCGTCGGAGGAGGGGAGTTGTTCGATGAAGTCCATCGAGATTGAATCCCATGGTCGGGCGGGAACCGGAAGAGGTTTGAGGAGACCGTAAGGTCGGTGTCGACGGGGTTTGTTTCGTCCGCAAACTGTACATGAGCTGACATAGTCGCGAACGAATTCCCGAATCTTCGGCCAAGTGTAATGGCGTCGGATTGATTCGAGAGTCCGGTTCTGTCCAAAATGACCTGAAAGGGGGTGATCGTGAAAATATTGTAAAATTTTAAGGCGAAGGTTAGAATGGTTAGGAACATAAATGCGATTGTCAAGTTTTAGCAGTCCATCATCACCTACTGTCCAACGAGTGTTTGAATCGTCTTTTGCTAGGGCTAAGCCCGCGATTGCTTCCGGATCCTGTTCAATAGAATCGCGGATAGTGGAATGGAGCGATTGCAAGTCCATTACGATCGCAGCGCGAAGCGCGGGGCCTTCTAGAAAAGTTGCTCGAAGTGAGGTAGTTAGTTGTTCATTGGTAAAGATAGGTCTGAAATTCTGCGGGTTAACTTGCGCGTAGCCGGTATCCCCCTCTTTAGGATAGACGTCCCAGCGTCTAGTGAGGGCATCGGGTTTTGCACCCAATTTACCCGGACGGAAGCGGATCACCATATTGAACTGGTGGAGGAATTCTGACCAGCGGACTTGTCGCCGCGTGAGGATTTTGGTGGTCGAGAAGTATTCGAGATTCTTGTGGTCAGTAACCACATCGATCGCGTCTCCCGATCCTTCGAGATAGTGACGCCAAGCTTTGAAAGCCTCGAAAATAGCGAGGAGCTCTTTGTCATGAGTGTCGTAGTTAAGCTCTGCAGCTGGAAGGTTCGGGATAGGAAAGCGATTGGATGAATCTCTCCATCCGGTAGGAGGATCGAGAGGATCGCGGCTAGCGCGTAGTCCGACGCGTCGGTTTCGACGATAAGGGGTAGGTTAGGTTGCCAGTGTGCGAGGATGGGAGCATGAACGAAGCTGTCCTTGAGTTTGTCGAAAGCTTCTTGGCACTCCTTCGACCATAACCATGATACGTCCTTTCGCGTGAGCCGCGTCATCGGGAGTACGATTTCGCTATAATTATAAATAAAACGTCTATAGAAATTAGCGAAACCTAAAAAAGATTGAACGTCCTTGACTTTTCGGGGAACCGGCCAGTCAACGATAGCTTGAACTTTGTCTTTCGACATCGTTAAGCCCTCTGGAGAAAGAATGTAACCAAGATACTCGACGGTGTCTACACCCCATTCGCATTTGGCGAGGTTCGCGAACAGACGATGTTTACGGAGTCGACGGAGAACCTCGCGGACATGTTCGCGATGAGATTTCTCGTCGTCCGAGTAAATGAGTATATCGTCGATATAGACGATAACATTAACATCTAAAAGATCAGCGAAAATGTGATTGACGAATCGCTGGAAGGCCGCGGGAGCGTTAGTAAGGCCAAATGGCATAACCTTCCATTCATAGGAACCCCAACGGGTCCTGAACGTGGTTTTCCATTCGTCGCCTTCCGCGATTCGGACTAGATGATATGCGTGAGTGAGATCGAGTTTGGTATAAAACTTAGCTTTCTTAGGAGCGTCCAAGAGATCAGAAATAAGAGGTAAAGGATAACGGTCTTTTTTGGTGATCTTGTTAAGACCGCGGAAGTCTACACAGAGACGGAGTTTTCCATCCTTCTTCGGCACAAACAGTACCGGAGCCCCGTGAGGAGAGGTGGATGGTTGGATAGCACCTGTTTCCAAGTGCTTGTCAATAAACTCGCGAAGAGCTTCAAGTTCCTTTGAGGAAAGAGGGTAAAGGCGACCGATCGGGGGTTCGGCGCCAGGCTCCAAATCAATCTTGAGGTCGTAAGGCCGGTGCTCTGGCAGCACTTCAGAATCCACTTCGTCGAATACGTCAGCGAATTCCGCATACTCCGGCGGTAAGCTGGAAGTATCGGTTTTCGTCTCCGCGGAGTCGGGTGAGGTTGAAGCAGCTCGCGCTGAAACTTCAGAATGGATCGCTCGTAGTAAAATAGGTTCGCATTTAGCGGCCTTACATGCACGGTTGAAAAGGACCGCGTTTACTAGAGCGATGTCGACTTCGGGATTTTCGAGCTTGGAAGTGGCCAATTGGGCGACCGAGGGATAGGTGTAGATGGGTTCAAAGAGGAATTTGTCCGTTAAAGGATGAGGTGAGGGCGAGAGCGCGATCGAGAGGAAGGGCGCGAAGTCTTCTTCGATCGATTGGGGTGAGGCTGATCCGGCGCAGGATCAGTTAACTCCGGGGATATCTCCCGCGGAGTTGAGGACGTCGGGGTGAGGGACTCAACTTGCTTAGTGGAACGGAAAGTGATGTCTCGAGATACCCAGTCAATCAACGGATTGTAGCGGGTTAAGAAACTGTAACCTAATACAGCTTTGCAAGAGGAGTCGAGTGAGGTGACATAAAATGTCAGTAGTAGCAGCTCGCCAGAGGGAAATCGAACGTTGAGAGTGGTAGTCTCGACGATCGGCTTAGGGGACAATGAACCATCGAAAAGGCGGAGATTGATTGGGGAGATGGGTGAAGTTGGTAAACTATTAGCTTTTACAAAAAGCGAGTCAATAAAACAATCAGTAGAACCAGAATCAAGTAAAGAGATAAAGGATAGCGTCGCGGCGGAGGAATCAGAAGAATCGCCGCGAGCCGGTAAATCTAAAGTTAGCGATAAAGTGAAAGATTGTTCGTCATATGAAAGAGTGGACGCGTTGAGTTTTACTTCCCCGTGGTACGATCTGAATCAACGCAACTCCCGTGTCGTACCGGGGTACAGGAGCTGCTGATCAGTTTTCCGAGTCCACGGAAGTCGTCTCTACGCTCTCCTGCGTCTCTGCAGCTCGGCCTCGAGTCTCACGAGCCTTCTTCCGCTCGCAATCTTCAAACCTATGCTTCCCGCCACAGAAACCACAAAGTCCTAGTTTCTTCCGACGCTCCGCCTGCTCGGGAGGAGTTTGCCGTCTGATCCTAGGTTAGCAGCGATCGACGATCGTGTCGATGCTGAACTCGTCGAAGACGAGTGGTTGCCTCCGCTAGGCTTACCTTGTTTTCCCGATCCTTTCGTCGAGAAAGCCGCGGAGGAGGGTGATGGTGAAGAACTTGGCGAGTTCTTCGAGGATGTAGTTGACGACTTCGAGAATGAAGTCGCAACCGTCGAACGGGCGTTTTCGCGTTTCCGCTCTTCTTCCCGTCTCCAGTACCGGTTGTCCACGCGAAGGACTTCTTTCCGGTAGTCCGCGAGATTAGCGGGCTCTGGAAGACGGGCCATTTCGTCTTTTATACGGCTTGCCAAGCCGCGTTGATATGCCCACTTAAGGGCTTGGGAGTCCCAGTTTGTAGACGCCGCGAGAGTGTTGAAACGGATATTGTAAGTCCGTACGTTGTCGGATTCCTTCATCCTCAACGTCCCGAGTTTATCCTCGGCCTCTCCCTGTGCGTCGTACATACCGAAATTGTCCTGTAGTTCCTTCACCAGCGACGCGAAGGAGGATGTCCAGGCGGGCATCTCCGCGAGATCCGGATCCAGAATGTCTGGTTCGAACCACTCCTTTGCGGCGCCACCTAGATAGGACAACGTATAGTTGATCTTCCTTTGATCAGTAAAATACGTTGGGCGGTCAATAAAGACCAAAGATAATGAAACGAGGAAACCTTTCAGTTTCCGCGGGTTAGAACCGTCGAAAACCTCCGGGTCCTTAACTTTTGACCTTGCGGTCTCTGTCGGTCCACGATTTTGATTCGTGGATAGTTCGGTGATAGCACCTCCGAGATTATCGAGGGTGCCTCTAAAGGTAGTGAACAGCTCGATGATTCGCTGTTCCGCGATGTCGGTGCGATTGCTACCTGGTCCCCCTGGAGGACTCCTAGAACGGCTAGGACCGCGAGAGCTAGGTGGTGATCCTGGTCCTCCGGGTGGTCCTTCGGGATCAGATCCCTCAGGGTCCGGTTCTTCCGGGTGGTCTGGTAAGTCAGGACTTACCTCCTCAGTTTGCTCCGCGATCTCAGGTTCTTCAGGAACCTCAGCGGGGATGAGGGATGAAGACCGATCCCGCGAAGGACCAGCCTGGGTTGTTAGTTGCTGACGCATTCTGTCAGCGAGGGTTAGCGTTGTTGGAGATGGGGGGATGGCCGCCTCCAACGTTGGTATCGCCGTGCGATTGCTACGCGGTGTTCGTACCGTGATTGGTTGCCCATCAGCGGTGTAGAGTACTTGGTACTCGAATTCGGCTTGGTCTGGTGAACCAAGAGCATGAAGGTTTGATACCCGTACCGTCGCGGGTTGGCTCGGGGCTGGACCGAAAGCGTTGGTACGCCTACGGGGAAGTCCCGTTCCAGAGATAGACTCGGCGAACGGCGCGAAGGCCGTCGCGTTGGTGGCGAATGGATTTGCCATTACTGGCTCCTCCTGAACGTTGTCCGAGTCTGCGGTGTTGGTACGAGCACGTCTGCTCCTGGTATTGACCATTTTGGTTAGAGAGGATTTGAATGGAGGAAAAGGAAGTGAAGAGTGATGGAATACGATGTGCCGGGTCTTAGTTTAAATATACTGTTATGATCATGCACGGGTCGTAGGGATAAGTTGGATCGCGGACTATAAGTCCGCGGGGTAAAAGACCGATCACCAAGATAAATCCCGGTGAGGGTTGGGTGGACCTACGGAGAGGTAGTCGGACGTTGACGCTACTATCAATAGCGTCCCCGACACGCCGCTGTCCGAAAGCGAGGTTGAGGGTAATTCCGATCGCGGGAGGAACTCACGTGATCGTACTTAGGATGAGGTTGAGATTTAACTCTATTTGAAATACACTGTATGAGTGCGCTATCAAAGTCGATATTTAAACTAAGGACCAACTATTCTACTCTTGTAGCTTTATACTGTAGTCGCTACCTAAGGGTCGCTAAGCAATAGTATCCTAGAATAGTATGGTCGAACATGAGGAAGATAAAAGGGGAAAGTATAAAGGAAATGATATAAAAGGATATATAAAAAGTCGGCTAAGTGTGAGGGATATAGAAGCGAAGTGTAAAAGGATCGCGGAGGTAAGCTCCGTGACGGAAGAAGATAGCAAAGTCAAATACCGGGGAATGATCGTCGGGCCCGCGGAAGTTGAACTTGGCATGGTCGTAACAGCTTCCCGCCACAGAAACCACAAAGACCCAACTTCTTCCGGCGCTCCGCCTCGCTAGGGAGGAGTTTGCCGTCGGAACCTAGGTTAGCAGCGATCGACGATCGCGTCGATGCTGAACTCGTCGAAGACGAGTGGTTGCCTCCGCTAGGCTTACCTTGTTTTCCCGATCCTTTAGTCGAGAAGGCCGCGGAGGAGGGTGATGGTGAAGAACTTGGCGGGTTCTTCGAGGATGTAGTCGACGCCTTCGAGAATGAAGTCGCGACCGTCGAACGGGCGTTTTCGCGTTTCCGTTCTTCTTCCCGTCTCCAGTACCGGTTGTCCACGCGAAGGACTTCTTTCCGGTAGTCCGCGAGATTAGCGGGCTCTGGAAGACGGGCCATTTCGTCTTTTATACGGCTTGCCAAGCCGCGTTGATATGCCCACTTAAGGGCTTGGGAGTCCCAGTTTGTAGACGCCGCGAGAGTGTTGAAACGGATGTTGTAAGTCCGTACGTTGTCGGATTCCTTCATCCTCAATGTCCCGAGTTTATCCTCGGCCTCTCCCTGTGCGTTGTACATACCGAAATTGTCCTGTAGTTCCTTCACCAGCGACGCGAAGGAGGACGTCCAGGCGGGCATCTCCGCGAGATCCGGATCCAGAATGTCTGGTTCGAACCACTCCTTTGCGGCGCCACCTAGATAAGACAACGTATAGTTGATCTTCCTTTGATCAGTAAAATACGTTGGGCAGTCAATAAAGACCAAAGATAATGAAACGAGGAAACCTTTCAGTTTCCGCGGGTTAGAACCGTCGAAAACCTCCGGGTCCTTAACTTTTGACCTTGCGGTCTCTGTCGGTCCACGATTTTGATTCGTGGATAGTTCGGTGATAGCACCTCCGAGATTGTCGAGGGTGCCTCTAAAGGTAGTGAACAGCTCGATGATTCGCTGTTCCGCGATGTCGGTGCGATTGCTACCTGGTCCCCCTGGAGGACTCCTAGAACGGCTAGCTAGGACCGCGAGAGCTAGGTGGTGATCCTGGTCCTCCGGGTTTTGTCCTCGGCCTCTCCCTGCGCGTCGTACATACCGAAATTGTCCTGAAGTTCCTTCACCAGCGACGCGAAGGAGGACGTCCAGGCGGGCATCTCCGCGAGGTTCGGATCCAAAATGTCCGGCTCGAACCACTCCTTTGCGGCGCCACCTAGATAAGACAACGTATAGTTGATCTTCCTTTGATCAGTAAAATACGTTGGGCGGTCAATAAAGACCAGAGATAAGGAAACAAGGAAACTCTTCAGTTTCCGCGGGTTAGTACCGTCGAAAACTTCCGGATCCTTGACTTTTGACCTTGCGGTCTCTGTCGGTCCACGATTTTGATTCGTGGATAGTTCGGTGATAGCACCTCCCAAGTTGTCGAGGGTGCCTCTGAAGGTAGTGAACAGCTCGATGATCCGCTGTTCTGCAATATCGGTGCGATTGCTACCTGGTCCCCCTGGAGGACTCCTAGAACGGCTAGGACCGCGAGAGCTAGGTGGTGATCCCGGTCCACCAGGACCTCCTGGTCCTCCGGGTGGTCCTTCGGGATCAGATCCCTCAGGGTCCGGGTCTTCCGGGTGGTCTGGTAAGTCAGGAATTACCTCCTCAGTTTGCTCCGCGATCTCAGGTTCTTCAGGAACCTCAGCGGGGATGAGGGATGAAGACCGATCCCGCGAAGGACCAGCCTGGGTTGTTAGTTGCTGACGCATTCTGTCAGCGAGGGTTAGCGTTGTTGGAGATGGGGGGATGGCCGTTTCCAACGTTGGTATCGCCGTGCGATTGCTACGCGGCGTTCGTACCGTGATTGGTTGCCCATCAGCGGTGTAGAGTACTTGGTACTCGAATTCGGCTTGGTCTGGTGAACCAAGAGCGTGAAGGTTTGATACCCGTACCGTCGCGGGTTGGCTCGGGGCTGGACCGAAAGCGTTGGTACGCCTACGGGGAAGTCCCGTTCCAGAGATAGACTCGGCGAACGGCGCGAAGGCCGTCGCATTGGTGGCGAATGGATTTGCCATTACTGGCTCCTCCTGAACGTTGTCCGAGTCTGCGGTGTTGGTACGAGCACGTCTGCTCCTGGTATTGACCATTTTGAGTAGAGAGGATTTGAATGGAGGAAAAGGAAGTGAAGAGTGATGGAATACGATGTGTCGGGTTTCAGTTTAATATACTGTTATGATCATGCACGGTCGTAGGCGATAAGTTGGATCGCGGACTATAGGTCCGCGGGGTAAAAGACCGAACACCGAGATAAATCCCAGTGAGAGTGAAGTGAACCTACGGAGAGGTCGTCGGACGTTGACGCTACTATTAATAGCGTCCCCGACACGTCGATGTCCGAAAGCGAGGTAAGGTAATTCCGATCGCGGGAGAAACTCACGCGATCGTACTTAAGATGAGGTTGAGTATGAACTCTATTTGAATACACTGTCGAAGTGCGCTATCAAAGTCGATATTAAAACTAAGGACCAACTATTCTACTCTCGTAGCTTTATACGGTACTCGCTACCTAAGGGTCGCTAAGCGATAGTTATCCTAGAATAGTATGGTCGAACATGTGGAAGATAAAAGGGGAAAGTATAAAGGAAATGATATAAAAGGATATATAAGAAGTCGGCTAAGTGTGAAGGATATAAAATCGAAGTGTAACAGGATCGCGGAGGTAAGCTCCGCGACGGAAGAAAATAGTAAAGTCAAATACCGGGGAATGATCGTCGAGCCCGCGGGAGTTGAACTTGGCATGGTCGTAACAGATTCAGACAATGCAGAGATTCTTCATGAAATCAATACACACCTAAACCAGAGTTCCTCATTGATAACCAATATCTCGCCCAGTCTTGACTCCTACCACACCTTCATCAATGGCCGAGATTGAAAGAATCCTGTTAAATGATGTTCAGACACTGTGTTACGACCATGCCAAGTCAAACTCCCGCGGTCCCGACGATTGTTTCGGTATTTCGACTTCATCATTTTCTTCCGTCGCGGAGCTTACCTCCGCGATCCTTCTACACTTCGCGTTTATATCCCTCACACTTAGCCGACTTCTTATATATCCTTTTATATCATTTCCTTTATACTTTCCCCTTTTATCTTCCACATGTTCGACCATACTATTCTAGGATACTATCGCTTAGCGACCCTTAGGTAGCGATTACAGTATAAAGCTACGAGAGTAGAATAGTTGGTCCTCAGTTTAAATATCGACTTTGATAGCGCACTTCTACAGTGTATTTCAAATAGAGTTATTCTCAACCTCACCTTAAGTACGATCGCGTGAGTTTCTCCCGCGATCGGAATTACCCTCAACCTCGCTTTCGGACAGCGGCGTGTCGGGGACGCTATTAATAGTAGCGTCAACGTCCGACTACCTCTCCGTAGGTCCACCCAACCCTCACCGGGATTTATCTTGGTGTTCGGTCTTTTACCCCGCGGACTTATAGTCCGCGATCCAACTTATCCCTACGACCCGTGCATGATCATAACAGTATATTTAAACTGAAACCCGGCACATCGTATTCCATCACTCTTCACTTCCTTTTCCTCCATTCAAATCCTCTCTAACCAAAATGGTCAATACCAGGAGCAGACGTGCTCGTACCAACACCGCAGACTCGGACAACGTTCAGGAGGAGCCAGTAATGGCAAATCCATTCGCCACCAACGCGACGGCCTTCGCGCCGTTCGCCGAGTCTATCTCTGGAACGGGACTTCCCCGTAGGCGTACAACGCTTTCGGTCCAGCCCCGAGCCAACCCGCGACGGTACGGGTATCAAACCTTCACGCTCTTGGTTCACCAGACCAAGCCGAATTCGAGTACCAAGTACTCTACACCGCTGATGGGCAACCAATCACGGTACGAACGCCGCGTAGCAATCGCACGGCGATACCAACGTTGGAAACGGCCATCCCCCCATCTCCAACAACGCTAACCCTCGCTGACAGAATGCGTCAGCAACTAACAACCCAGGCTGGTCCTTCGCGGGATCGGTCTTCATCCCTCATCCCCGCTGAGGTTCCTGAAGAACCTGAGATCGCGGAGCAAACTGAGGAGGTAATTCCTGACTTACCAGACCACCCGGAAGACCCGGACCCTGAGGGATCTGATCCCGAAGGACCACCCGGAGGACCAGGAGGTCCTGGTGGACCGGGATCACCACCTAGCTCTCGCGGTCCTAGCCGTTCTAGGAGTCCTCCAGGGGGACCAGGTAGCAATCGCACCGATATTGCAGAACAGCGGATCATCGAGCTGTTCACTACCTTCAGAGGCACCCTCGACAACTTGGGAGGTGCTATCACCGAACTATCCACGAATCAAAATCGTGGACCGACAGAGACCGCAAGGTCAAAAGTCAAGGATCCGGAAGTTTTCGACGGTACTAACCCGCGGAAACTGAAGAGTTTCCTTGTTTCCTTATCTCTGGTCTTTATTGACCGCCCAACGTATTTTACTGATCAAAGGAAGATCAACTATACGTTGTCTTATCTAGGTGGCGCCGCAAAGGAGTGGTTCGAGCCGGACATTTTGGATCCGAACCTCGCGGAGATGCCCGCCTGGACGTCCTCCTTCGCGTCGCTGGTGAAGGAACTTCAGGACAATTTCGGTATGTACGACGCGCAGGGAGAGGCCGAGGACAAACTCGGGACGTTGAGGATGAAGGAATCCGACAACGTACGGATTTACAACATCCGTTTCAACACTCTCGCGGCGTCTACAAACTGGGACTCCCAAGCCCTTAAGTGGGCATATCAACGCGGCTTGGCAAGCCGTATAAAAGACGAAATGGCCCGTCTTCCAGAGCCCGCTAATCTCGCGGACTACCGGAAAGAAGTACTTCGCGTGGACAACCGGTACTGGAGACGGGAAGAAGAGCGGAAACGCGAAAACGCCCGTTCGACGGTCGCGACTTCATTCTCGAAGGCGTCGACTACATCCTCGAAGAACTCGCCAAGTTCTTCATCATCACCCTCCTCCGCGGTTTTCTCGACTAAAGGATCGGGAAAACAAGGTAAGCCTAGCGGAGGCAACCACTCGTCTTCGACGAGTTCAGCATCGACGCGATCGTCGATCGCTGCCAACCTAGGATCAGACGGCAAACTCCTCCCGAGCGAGGCGGAGCGTCGGAAGAAACTAGGACTTTGTGGTTTCTGTGGCGGGAAGCATAGGTTTGAAGATTGCGAGCGGAAAAAGGCTCGTGAGACTCGAGGCCGAGCTGCAGAGACGCAGGAGAGCGTAGAGACGACTTCCGTGGACTCGGAAAACTGATCAGCAGCTCCTGTACCCCGGTACGACACGGGAGTTGCGTTGATTCAGATCGTACCACGCGGGAAGTAAAACTCAACGCGTCCACTCTTTCTTATGACGAACAATCTTTCACATTATCGCTAACTTTAGATTTACCGGCTCGCGGCGATTCTTCCGATTCCTCCGCCGCGACGCTATCTTTTATCTCTTTACTTGATTCTGGTTCTACTGACTGTTTTATCGACTCGCTTTTTGTAAAAGCAAATAGTTTACCACTTCTCCCATTCCCCAATCAATCTCCGACTTTTCGATGGTTCATTGTCCCTAAGCCGATCGTCGAGACTACCACTCTCAACGTTCGATTTCCCTCTGGCGAGCTGCTACTACTGACATTTTTGTCACCTCACTCGACTCCTCTTGCAAAGCTGTATTAGGTTACAGTTTCTTAACCCGCTACAATCCGTTGATTGACTGGGTATCTCGAAACATCACTTTCCGTTCCACTAAGCAAGTTGAGTCCCTCACCCCGACGTCCTCAACTCCGCGGGAGATATCCCCGGAGTTAACTGATCCTGCGCCGGATCAGCCTCACCCCAATCGATCGAAGAAGACTTCGCGCCCTTCCTCTCGATCGCGCTCTCGTCCTTCACCTCATCCTTTAACGGACAAATTCCTCTTTGAACCCATCTACACCTATCCCTCGGTCGCTCAATTGGCCGCTTCCAAGCTCGAAAATCCCGAAGTCGACATCGCTCTAGTAAACGCGGTCCTTTTCAACCGCGCATGTAAGGCCGCTAAATGCGAACCTATTTTACTACGAGCATCCATTCTGAAGTTTCAGCGCGAGCTGCTTCAACCTCACCCGACTCCGCGGAGACGAAAACCGATACTTCCAGCTTACCGCCGGAGTATGCGGAATTCGCCGACGTATTCGACGAAGTGGATTCCGAAGTGCTGCCAGAGCACCGCCTTACGACCTCAAGATTGATTTGGAGCCTGGCGCCGAACCCCCGATCGGTCGCCTTTACCCTCTTTCCTCAAAGGAACTGGAAGCTCTTCGCGAGTTTATCGACAAGCACTTGGAAACAGGTGCTATCCAACCATCCACCTCTCCTCACGGGGCTCCGGTACTGTTTGTGCCGAAGAAGGATGGAAAACTCCGTCTCTGTGTAGACTTCCGCGGTCTTAACAAGATCACCAAAAAGGACCGTTATCCTTTACCTCTTATTTCTGATCTCTTGGACGCTCCTAAGAAAGCTAAGTTTTATACCAAACTCGATCTCACTCACGCATATCATCTAGTCCGAATCGCGGAAGGCGACGAATGGAAAACCACGTTCAGGACCCGTTGGGGTTCCTATGAATGGAAGGTTATGCCATTTGGCCTTACTAACGCTCCCGCGGCCTTCCAGCGATTCGTCAATCACATTTTCGCTGATCTTTTAGATGTTAATGTTATCGTCTATATCGACGATATACTCATTTACTCGGACGACGAGAAATCTCATCGCGAACATGTCCGCGAGGTTCTCCGTCGACTCCGTAAACATCGTCTGTTCGCGAACCTCGCCAAATGCGAATGGGGTGTAGACACCGTCGAGTATCTTGGTTACATTCTTTCTCCAGAAGGCTTAACGATGTCGAAAGACAAAGTTCAAGCTATCGTTGACTGGCCGGTTCCCCGAAAAGTCAAGGACGTTCAATCTTTTTAGGTTTCGCTAATTTCTATAGACGTTTTATTTATAATTATAGCGAAATCGTACTCCCGATGACGCGGCTCACGCGAAAGGACGTATCATGGTTATGGTCGAAGGAGTGCCAAGAAGCTTTCGACAAACTCAAGGACAGCTTCGTTCATGCTCCCATCCTCGCACACTGGCAACCTAACCTACCCCTTATCGTCGAAACCGACGCGTCGGACTACGCGCTAGCCGCGATCCTCTCATCCTCCTACCGGACGGAGAGATTCATCCAATCGCTTTCCTATCCCGAACCTTCCAGGCTGCAGAGCTTAACTACGACACTCATGACAAGAGCTCCTCGCTATTTTCGAGGCTTCAAAGCTTGGCGTCACTATCTCGAAGGATCGGGAGACGCGATCGATGTGGTTACTGACCACAAGAATCTCGAATACTTCTCGACCACCAAAATCCTCACGCGGCGACAAGTCCGCTGGTCAGAATTCCTCCACCAGTTCAATATGGTGATCCGCTTCCGTCCGGGTAAATTGGGTGCAAAACCCGATGCCCTTACTAGACGCTGGGACGTCTATCCTAAAGAGGGGGATACCGGCTACGCGCAAGTTAACCCGCAGAATTTCAGACCTATCTTTACCAATGAACAACTAACTACCTCACTTCGAGCAACTTTTCTAGAAGGCCCCGCGCTTCGCGCTGCGATCGTAATGGACTTGCAATCGCTCCATTCCACTATCCGCGATTCTATTGAACAGGATCCGGAGGCAATCGCGGGCTTAGCCCTAGCAAAAGACGATTCAAACACTCGTTGGACAGTAGGTGATGATGGACTGCTAAAACTTGACAATCGCATTTATGTTCCTAACCATGCTAATCTTCGCCTTAAAATTCTACAATATTTTCATGATCACCCCCTTTCAGGTCATTTTGGACAGAACCGGACCCTCGAATCAATTCGACGCCATTATACTTGGCCGAAGATTAGGGAATTCGTTCGCGACTATGTCAGCTCTTGTACAGTTTGCGGACGGAACAAACCCCGTCGACACCGACCTTACGGTCTTCTCAAACCTCTTCCGGTTCCCGCCCGACCATGGGATTCAATCTCGATGGACTTCATCGAACAACTCCCCTCCTCCGACGGACATACAGCAATCCTCGTCGTCGTCGATCGAGCCTCCAAACAAGGCATCTTTATTCCGACGAACGACAAAATCACCTCCGAAGGATTAGCGGAGTTATTCGTCCATCACGTTTTCTCCAAGCACGGAGTTCCGAACCACGTAACATCCGATCGCGGTTCAGAATTCGTGTCTGCCTTCTTCCGCGCTCTCGGCGAAGCTCTCTCCATGAAACTTCATTTCACCTCAGGATATCACCCAGAAGCCGATGGGCAAACGGAACGAGTCAACCAAACTCTAGAACAGTACATCCGGATTTACTGTGCATACCAACAGGACGATTGGGCGAAACTCCTACCGATCGCGGAGTTCGCGTACAACAATGCTCCTAATGCCTCCACCGGTTTATCTCCGTTCTTCGCGAACAAAGGCTATCACCCAAATATCACGGTAAGACCCGAAATTGACATTCGCTCCGACCGAGCAATGGATTTCGCAGTTAATCTTGATGAGCTTCACTCTTTCCTCCGAGACGAAATTACTAACGCGCAAGCTCGATACAAAGAGCAAGCGGACAGAAAACGAATTACTCACCCTGAATTCCCTATTCATTCACAGGTTTATGTGCTGGCAAAGCACATCCGGACAACGCGACCTACCGACAAATTCGCCGAAAAGTACCTCGGACCTTTCACCATACTCGAGCGAGTCGGTACTCTTTCCTACAAACTCCAACTCCCGACCTACCTTAATCGTATCCACCCCGTCTTTCATGTATCCCAACTAGAGCCATACACACCAAACACCATTCCCGATCGTGTTCAACCTCCGCCGCCTCCTGTTGAGGTCGACGGCGAGGAAGAATACAACATCGCGGAAGTATTGGACTCGAAATTGGATCGACGATACAAAAAATGTCCTTTACGATACTATATCCGTTGGGCAGGATACGAAGGTACGGACGAAGAGTTCTCCTGGGTCGCCGCGAACGAAATTCACGCGGACAAACTTGTCCCAGCTTTCCACCTCCGTTACCCTCACAAACCTGGTCCTCTATGATCCTTACCTATGTCCCTTACGTATTACCATTCCTCATTATTGCCTTAACGACTATCACCTCATTTACTTATTAATCATGATTCCCTCAAAAATCTATTTTTCCCCGCGGCGATTATCGTCGCGACGATCAATTACTTATACAAAAAATTCCTCTTTCTCCCGAAATTTCCCGCGATCCTCAATCCCCCATCTCCCTTACTTATGAAACTCAACAAAAAACAACACCATCATCATTATCAACAAAAAACAAAACTACAAAAAATCACAGAGCAATCGAGTAAAGTAGCCTAATGTAGTCCGTCGCGGAAGTTTACTCCGCGCGCTTTTTCCCTTCACGAATCTCGTTTTTTCTCTTTTCGTTGTTCTTCTCCTTCTCCTCTTCATCCTCCTCACCTTCACCATCCCCATCTTCATCCTCATCTTCATCTTTTCTTCTTACTTCTCTTTCCCTTAACTCCCGTTGTTCTCTTCTTTCCATTATACTTAATATTCTTTCTTGAACTTCTAACGAGCGACGGGCGATTCCAACCAACTCGATATTCTGTCCCACCATCACGGTCAACTGCTCCGCGATTTCGGGACCGGCGAACTTTCTTTCCGTTACCCTCGCGGCGGGTCCTCGATAAAGATCATCCTCCAACTTGGCCCGTTTTCCCCGCGATCGTCGAGAGGCGTGGTCGCCTATCCAGCTGCACCGTTGTCGCTGCACGTGACAGAGTTCGCATGCTTGAGTCTTTCGCCGCGTTGTTTGTGGGCGACAGGACTCGGGTTTACCGAGCAAAACGCATCGCGTGCACGCAGAACGAGGTTCTCCATCGTCTTCGTCTTCCGCGTTAACCTCATCGATCGGATCGGGACTACCAACACTCTAAACAAAGCGAATCAGGTCAAAGGGAACACAACTAAAACTATCACTCACCCTCGCGATCATTTTGATCGGCCTTTTCCTCTTTGTACCTCGCGGAGCTCCTTTCACCTCGCTTTCTACTCCTGCTTCATCCGAATCGTCGGAGATTACGGACTTGGACTTGTAGTTCTTGGCCTTGGATCCCGAGGCTCGTGGCGGAATCACGACAGACACAACTGGTCGTGTAGTGCTCGGGATAGGTTCCCGTCGTTTCGCCAATTTCTTCGCGGCTTTCTCCTTCTCTACTCTGTTTTCTTCGACAAGTTTGGCGAACGCGTTGGTTTGTTCTTGCGCGTCCTCTGCTTCCGCTTCTCGTTCTTCTTCGCGCCTTTTTGCTTCCGCGATTCGAATTTTCTCCTGTTTCTTCTCCTCTGCTATTCTTTTCTCATCGTTAATTACCTCTTCTTCAAATCTCTTCAGTTCCGCTATCCTCTCATCCTCCAATCGCATCGCCTCCGCGAGTTCTCTCTCCTCCGCCAATTTTTTCTCCGCGATTCTTTTTTCCTCAACCCTTTTCTCCCGTGCTACTCGTTCTTCCTCTACCTTCCTCTCCTCTTCCCGTCGTTTTTCCACCTCTTGTCTTCGTCGTTCTTCAGCTTCTCGTCTTTCCTCTGCTGCTTTTCTTTCCTCTTCTATCCTCCTTTCCTCCGCCAGCCTCCTTTCTTCTTCTTCCTTCGCTGCCTCCGCCTCGAGCTTCTCCATCTCCGCGGCGAATTCCGCTTCTTGTCTTGCGATCTCTTCGTCACGAAGGCGTTGTCGCTCCGCCTGTGCTAAGAGCAAACGCTCGCGACGTTGTTGCGCAGTTTCGGTGTTGTTGGAAGACATGAAAGTGGGAGAAGGGACTTACAACAATTTTTTGGAGAAGGCCCTGCCTTTATATCCTTCGCGACTTAAGGGCCGGCTCAACTTACAATTTTCACCAAGCTTCTATCACCTATCTTCGCGTGCCTGGCACTTTTCACATCACAATTTTTAACGTTGATGCCCGTTACTTCTAATCATTCACACCTATTTTTAGTCATATCACTACTCAAGATCTCGAGGGCTCGATCCTAATGGGGGGGCACTGTTACGACCATGCCAAGTCAAACTCCCGCGGTCCCGACGATTGTTTTCGGTATTTCGACTTCATCATTTTCTTCCGTCGCGGAGCTTACCTCCGCGATCCTTCTACACTTCGCGTTTATATCCCTCACACTTAGCCGACTTCTTATATATCCTTTTATATCATTTCCTTTATACTTTCCCCTTTTATCTTCCACATGTTCGACCATACTATTCTAGGATACTATCGCTTAGCGACCCTTAGGTAGCGATTACAGTATAAAGCTACGAGAGTAGAATAGTTGGTCCTCAGTTTAAATATCGACTTTGATAGCGCACTTCTACAGTGTATTTCAAATAGAGTTATTCTCAACCTCACCTTAAGTACGATCGCGTGAGTTTCTCCCGCGATCGGAATTACCCTCAACCTCGCTTTCGGACAGCGGCGTGTCGGGGACGCTATTAATAGTAGCGTCAACGTCCGACTACCTCTCCGTAGGTCCACCCAACCCTCACCGGGATTTAT
This sequence comes from Lentinula guzmanii, assembly GCA_027919855.1. Lineage (NCBI taxonomy): Eukaryota > Fungi > Basidiomycota > Agaricomycetes > Agaricales > Omphalotaceae > Lentinula > Lentinula guzmanii. The sequence continues at coordinate 303,516 of JANVFO010000043.1, read as the reverse complement.
CTTGGTGTTCGGTCTTTTACCCCGCGGACTTATAGTCCGCGATCCAACTTATCCCTACGACCCGTGCATGATCATAACACACTGAAAGAAAGGAACAGAATTTTTGGTGCACCACCAACGCTCGAAGAACTAGTGAATCCAGTCGAGGAAATAGAGATTGGGGAATCCAAACTCCGGTTTGGAGAAAATGCGGAAGCAAAGATAATCGAGAGGGTCAAGTATGAAGAGGCAGTGAGACAAGGTGAAATTATTGAAGTCGAGGAGGAAGATGAGGATGAAGATGAAAGCTTGTTTGATGTGAGCTTAACAGAGTTGATGTCGAATCTGAAGCTTGTCAAGGAACAGTGTATGACGGGTCATATTGATGATCCAACAGTTGCTGCAGAGGCCTTGGAGCTCGTAAACCAGACTCGGAAATTGCGGGGCAGAGTTCAACGGCTTCACAACTCCAAGGCGAGGCAGGCAACAATAATGGAGTTCTTTAAAAACTGAATGTAATCAAATTGTACCGTCATTGAAATCACAAGACCAAATAATAATAATTTTGATAATTTTAATTTAATATTTTTTCCAAATTGCATAACACCTCACATTGCATAGGATATAGGCTGTGCAAACCGTATGCAATGTGAGATGTTCGACTGTAGTAATGTGCAGGTGAGGGCTTTAAGCCCAACCTTGCTGAGCCCTTGTTAGGACTGGAATCCGATGGGCATATGTGGAGCACAGATTAGAATGATCCCAGGTTCCTGAATGCAACTTTGATGTGGCCTGTTATGATTGTACACTTCTTCTCTGGGAACTTCACCGCATCTGCCAATGCCAACAATCTCTTCTCTAGGGTCTCAATATGGGACATTAAGTGGGAGACACTGTTAGCTTGGGGAAGCTGATTGCCTGGGGCAATGGCATCTGGTCAATTCTCTGCCCTAGAGTATTGGAAGGAAATGTGCTGTATGATAGAGGTTGATGTAGGGAATGTCAATGGATTTGCATTGATGTTCTGCATGATGGTGTCAAAGGTGACCGTAGGGAACACCACCAGCACTATTTCGCTAAAAACCTTGTCTGAAATTTTGTTTCCCATGTCAATGGCATCCTTCTGGAGCTCTTGCATTGTGCAGAGGAACATGTCTAGGGTTTCATTTTCACGGAAGATGTGGCTTGTTACGAATTGACTCTTTTTCTATTTTCTTTTTCTTTATCATTCTCTTCTAGTACTTTAGACACCCGTTCCCTTTTAGGTATGTTAAGCACTGTAAGTGCTTACACAAGTGTCTGTCTTATTTCTTTGTCTTTTCCTTTTCTTTCATTTATAAGCATGTGACAGCCTTGCTGCTTCCATGCTATCATCCATTGTCGATGCAACTCTCTCGTGTCTGTCAAGGTATTGACAGATCTAGGCCATCTACATACATTCCTTTATATTACCTCATTGTTTCATCATTGTATACAGACAGCCTTACTTATGGATACAAGCGACTTTTCACCTGCATATCAAACAACTCTTTTGCCTCCATCTCATCGGCCTCTGGAACTAGGGAGGGGAGGTCGGTGATGAACAATTCAATTATCCCCTTTGTTTGATTGTTATGGAATGTCCATTTGGCCTTTGACAGTTTATCCAAGAAGACTGGTGTAAGTTCTTTGACTGTTGTGATCTCTGAAGGGGATGATTTGATGAGTGGTTTCTTGATTGTCCCATTGATATAGCTGTCAAGTCCCTGATTCTTCAGGGACACCTTTATCTTTCTCTCTATGGGTTTCCAAGCTACCTGAACACCTCCATCAAACTTCTGGTCATTTGGAATATCAAGAACAGGTGCAGGGATACTAGCGTTACTGGCCATTTTGGTATTTTCAGTCTTGTGTTATTTTAGTATAATTTATTCATGAGTAATTCAGCAGCGGACGGGGCCCATAACCTGTAAAACTACCATAAGTATATACCTCAGTAGCATGCAGATATGCATGAACATCTCAGATAGATTCACCTGTAAAACTACTGTAAGTATATACTGCAAAATAGTAAGTAAGTAACCATAGCTATTGAATCTAATGCAGAAGACATACCCTCAGTAGCGTGCAGATATGCATGAACAATTCAGGGGGTTTCTTGTGCATATGTATTGTTCAAAACAAATATGGAAACAGATATGAAATAAAAGTAAAAGTGAAAGTTTCAGGGATGCTCCAGAAAATGCCCCATGAGGTCCTGCACTATGTGAATGTCCAATCGGGGCTTCGCCTCATACCTTGCTTACTCCCAACACCCTAGTTCAGCCAGGATGGAAACTGTACCAGACCAATCCACTACAGGTCTCTGACTCCTCGTACAGTTACTATTATGTCTATGCCAAAACCAACCTTGCAATGGTCCAATCAAATCAATGATTGAACCACACTGCTTTCACTATTGTTGTTGGCTACGTATCTGTGGTTGAGGATCCATGTGCTTCCAGATGAGATACTATTATATCAATGCAAGGGAGCTCACTATCATTCACATTCTACTTTGTTTTTGTTAACTAACCGCACAATCAGATCAGACCATTGGATCCAGAGTGGATGTGGTTGGTCCTTCACTTGTAGTCAACATCTATACATTCCTTCAACTGACACTTTGTTGGGAGCATGCAAGTCGAGTGGACCTTTGATACTGCTATTGACATTGTCCTTGCTACGCTGCGTGATCTGTGTTGAGTTCATTCGAGATTGAGATAGCGTTGACTGAAGATCAACAGAGTCGAACAAGGTTGGAGAGATAGAGGGGAAGTGAAGTATGATATTGGAGCCGTACCAATTCGATAGGATTATATCCGAGTCGAATCAAGTCGTACCAAGTTAATAATGTAAAGGTCAATAAGAGTCAATCCAAATCAATATGAGTGTACAGAGGAGAACAAGGTCTCAAGACAATATTAAACTAGAAGGAAGGGGTTGTACCAGGTCGATATTAAAGCTAAGGGCTTCTACCTATGACCACACACTTTATACATGAAGTCTGCTATCTCCGGTGTCGCTACAGAATACCCTAAAGTAGTTACAACAAATCAGAAGTAGAGATAACAAGTGCAGATAGGAAGACAGTGGACTAATTGGGAAAGGAAGACGGTATGTGTTATAGTCGTGCAACCAGAGAGGATGGGTGCGAGGCTCCGAGGCTCCGTGGGAGGCTCCGAGGCGTGGGAACTGTGGTTGGCTACACGGACCTTCGGAAGTGTGATGGGACTTCAGCGAAGCTATTAGCAACGCTCCCTATACGCTATCTGGGTGTCCCAGTGAAGTTCGAGCTTGAAATACTGTTATAATCGTGCAACCGGAGAGGGTGAGTGCGAGGCTCCGAGGCTCCGTGCGAAGCTCCGAAGCGTGGGAACTGTGGTTGGCTACACGGTCCCTCGGAAGTGTGATGGGACTTCAGCGAAGCTATTAGCAATGCTCCCTATACGCTATCTGGGTGTCCCAGTGAAGTTCGATAATTAAGATGGTTCCAGAGGATCGCACTGTCCGTGCGTCCGGTGGATCCGAGATTTATGCGTAATCAAGAAGGAGTAATGGTTAAAAGGGGTGTAGTAACTTTTTTATTTCAAGCTGGGGAACAATTCAAAACAAGTCTACTTAAGTACTAATTCTTGTAGCTAACCAGAGTAATAAAAATAACACATGTAAAAGTGTCAGTTGAAGGAATGTATAGATGTTAACTACAAGTAAAGGACCAACTGCATCCGCTCCAGATCGGACGGTCCGATCAAATTGTGCGATTAGTTAACAAAAACAAAGTAAAGTGTGAATGATAGTAAACTCCCTTGCATGAATATAACAGTAACACGTCCGAAAGCGCACGGATCCGTCGGATCCATCGGATCCTCTAACCAGAGATACATAGCCAACAATGAAGTGAAAGCAGTGTGGTTCAATCATCGATTCAATCGGACCATTGCAAGGGTGGTTTTGGCATAGATGTAACAGTATCCCCCTTCTAGGCTTGAGCCCTCGAAAGCCTTTGCCCAAAGTGTATAGAGGTGATTGAGATGGTCATGAAAAGGAGAGTGAAGTTTCGGAGGGTCCGGAAGGGTCCGAAAATGTGCGAGAGGAAAATTGAATATGAATGAGAGTGAAGTTCCGGAAGGTCTGAAAGCATCCGAAAATGTGCAAGAGGAGATTCATGATAGACGTGATTGAGTGGCATAAACAAAGGAGTGTGAGTTTATGAGATGGAAGGAAGAATGTGGACAAGATGAGGAATCGGATCCAATGGCAGCGAGAGGAGATCCGAATATGAAGGTGAGTGAAATTCCGGAAGGAAATTGTCAGAAAGTTCCGGAAGGTCCGAGGCATCCGAAGATGTGCAAGAGAAGATCCGAGTGGAGACTGAATTGGATGGTGAGAATTTCGGAAACTTGTCGGATATCCCCCTCTTAATCCAGACGTCCCATTGGCTGGTAAAGGCAAAGGGATCTGGGTAAATTAAAGAGGAAAGGATGAAGATGTGGACAGATGTCCGGAGATGGAGAAGGATGACTACGGAGACAGAAATCCGAAGGTCCTTCAGTACAAAGTACTGCCAAGATGTTGGTTAACACAAAAGCTTAAGCGAACCGTAAAGGTAAGTAAAAGGGTGCACGCAAAGTGATGCAACGCAGAGTGATGCAGAGCATTATATGGAATCCAATAGGCAAAATGCTTGGAAAATCCAAAAATGAGGAAGAGCTCAAGAAAAAACAACACAAAATGAGTTTGGAAGAAGTGTTTCAGTATGCCCGGTAAATCAACGGATTCTAAGTGGGAGTAGAAACGTATCCTATGCAAATGATGTGTGAAGTTTCAAAATGTAATAGCTAGTGTGCAACATAAGAATGACAAGTGTGAAGGATGAAGGTGACTTGGATCAACAGGGTTTGAAAAACATAACAAAAATGAAAGTTTGAAGTTGAAAAACCAAAAAAACTTCGGATTGAAATCGGAAGGAAAAGCATCCGAAAAGCAGGTGTTGTAGCTCCATGTGAAATCGGAGCCGAAGGAGCATGAATATGAAGTTATAAAACAACAAAAACAAAATATAAAGCAAAAACTCGAAAATGAAAGAACACATTGTAAAAACACTTCCCTAGTCCTATAGGATCCGATTGGCATCCGGATCGGAGCCCTGATCGGAAGCATTAGCTTGTGAACCATCGGAAGAAGTCCTGATGGCCAGAACCAAAAGACATGTCGAAAAGGAAGTGAGTGATAACGTATAGAGTGTGTAGCTTGAAATACTGTTAAAGTCGTGCAACCAGAGAGGATGGGTGCGAGGCTCCGAGGCTCCGTGGGAGGCTCCGAGGCGTGGGAACTGTGGTTGTCTACACGGTCCTTCGGAAGTGTGATGGGACTTCAGCGAAGCTATTAGCAACGCTCCCTATACGCTATCTGGGTGTCCCAGTGAAGTTCGATAATTAAGATGGTTCCGGAGGATCGCACTGTCCGCGCGTCCGGTGGATCCGAGATTTATGCGTAATCAAGAAGGAGTAATGGTTAAAAGGGGTGTAGTAACTTTTTTATTTCAAGCTGGGGAACAATTCGAAACAAGTCTACTTAAGTACTAATTCTTGTAGCTAACCAGAGTAATAAAAATAACACATGTAAAAGTGTCAGTTGAAGGAATGTATAGATGTTAACTACAAGTAAAGGACCAACCGCATCCGCTCCGGATCGGACGGTCCGATCAAATTGTGCGATTAGTTAACAAAAACAAAGTAAAGTGTGAATGATAGTAAACTCCCTTGCATGAATATAACAGTAACACGTCCGAAAGCGCATGGATCCGTCGGATCCATCGGATCCTCTAACCAGAGATACATAGCCAACAATGAAGTGAAAGCAGTGTGGTTCAATCATCGATTCAATCGGACCATTGCAAGGGTGGTTTTGGCATAGATGTAACAGTATGGTACATAGCCGTCCAAAGGGAGTAGCAACAGGATAAGGAGGGTAAGTGGATAAGTATCATGGAAGCAACTACTGTGATCTATATCACTGATACGTCATATCAATTGTAGCCTTGACAATGCATCTTTTGATGTGAAGTGTTCCATTTGATGAATGACGTAGGCTCAATGCGAAGTGTTCCATGCAATGTGTATGACTGGTGTGCATGATTGTAACACACTTTTACATGTGTTATTTTTATTTACTCTGGTCAGCTACAAGAATTAGTACTTAAGTAGACTTGGTTTGACTTGTTTCCCAGCTTGAAATAAAACATTATTCACCCCTTTTAAACATTACTCCTTCTTGATTATGCATAAATCTCGGATCCACCAAATGCACAGACAGTATGATCCTCCGGAACCATCTTACTTTGCTGGGACACCCAGATAGTGTATAGGGAGCATTGCTAATAGCTTCGCTGAAGTCCCATCACACTTCCAAAGGACCATGTAGCCAACCACAGTTCCCATGCTTTGGAGCTTCGCATGGAGCCTCAGAGCCTTGCACTCATCCTCTCTGGTTGCACAACTATAACACGTCCGATCAAGAGCAAATGTGGTTGGTCCTTCACTTGTAGTCAACATCTATACATTCCTTCATCTAACACTTTTACATGTGCTACTTTTATTACTCTGGTTAGCTACAAGCATTAGTACTTAATTAGACTTGTTTCAAATGGTTCCCCAGCTTGAAATAAATGTGACTCACCCCTTTCAAACATTACTCCTTCCTTATTACACATAAATCTTGGATGTACAGACAGTATGATCCTCCAGAACCATCTTGATTATCAAACTTCACTGGGACACCCAGATAGTGTATATGGAGTGTTGCTAATAGCTTCGCTGAAGTCCCATCACACTTCTGAAGGACCATGTAGCCAGCCTCAGTTCCCACACCTTGGAGCTTTGCAGGGAGCCTCAGAGCCTCACAATCATCCCCTCCAGTTGCATGACTATAACAGTTACAATAGTGAAAGGTTTCTTTCTGCAAAGATAAATCTTTGTGAAGAATATGAAGGAGGAAAGAAGAGGATCAATTGCAAAGCCTTGTAAAAGACTTGTCTTTGCATGGATATAGCAGTATCCCCTTCTTAGGCTTTAGCCCTGTTATATTCATGCAAAGACAAGTCATTTATGGGGCTTTGCAATTGGTCCCGTCTCCTTTCCTCCTTCCTATTCTTTGTAGAAAACCCTTTGATGTCTTTTGAAGGCAATGAAGAAATTTGTGAATGTGTTCACAACTGAGGAGTCTGATAATGGGCATTGGTATTGAACCAGAGAATTATAGAGAAGTAATACATTGTCTAGAAGCCTTATAGTTGGGAGGAAGCAATGATTGATGAAATCTCTGCACACCTTTCAGACTGAACTCGGGATATTATAGATTTACTACCTGGAACAGAAAGCAATTGTATTGACTTGGGTATTTAAATTCCTGCTAAGTTGCTAGATAGGTGTTGGAGATCTTATCAGCTTACAACTTCAAGGCTGTTTACAATAGTCCCATAATTGACGGAAACTCATAGGGCCTTGCATGCAATGCTTACAGCGAAGAAGAATGATTGAATATCAACCTCGATTTGGTGAGACGGAGAGGAATATATAAGCGCCTCATGTGTGGCGTGTCCAACTTTTCAACACAAGCGCCTGCGGCACTTATCACGGACCTGCATGACCCAACACTGAACAGGCAATTTGAATTAGAAAATACCACAAACTGATATTTTTCATTTCCCAATCCGTCTTTCTTCTTACAGTCACTGGACATCCTTTAGACTTCGTTCGCAGCTTGCAAGCTCTCTCAATATTTCACTGAATGGACCCATCTATGTCCACAACTTCGCACGACCGACGTCGTTCAATACGCAGAACAAAGCCGCCCGTTATAACCTCGTTTACCAATTCGACCACGGTCCCGAATTCCTCAATCCTAACGAAACGAAACTCTCCCTCATACAAGAGTTCATCTCTTGAACTCAATCCGGCTGTCAAAGGCGCTAGCACTAAAGCAAAGTCTTCCTTATCTGTAGATAAGAGCGATCTTCAAGCACCGCAACTGCACGACCTCGTGCGAAAAGTAATCCAGGCGCTAGAAGGACTGACTGGTGCACATTGGGACATGGAAGTTCTTGGACTGGAGACGAGCGCAGAGGAGGAAAATGATAATAAGAAGGAGAGGGGGGACCAGGAGCCCGAAAAACGAAACAGCGCGAAAGGCTCAGAGAGTGAAGACGAAATGGAAGCGGCCAAAGAATTACTTTTGAACGGGAACGGCGTAGCTCACGTTACAGAGGGTAAAAAGAAGGTTGACTGGGAGATTCCGCGTAAATTGTTACACTCCTCCATTGGTGAGTCTGTTTGTCGCTTCTCCGAACCCGCTAACTGTCGACAATGTTAAAGGCTTCTTCACGATATATCTATACCTTTCTCGCGGAAACGCTAAGGTTGTTGTGTACACGCTTTGGTCTGCACTTTGCGTGATCGCACCAGCAGATTACCTACGCTTCAAATACCCCTCTTTTTCCCGGATCTATGAGCGTCATCTAGGATTTCTCATGCGTGAAAGCGAAAAAACGACCACCAATGGCGTTATATGGTATATCATTGGCGTGAACTTCGCTCTGACGTTTTATCCGCTGGACGTCGCTACAGTGGCTATTTTAATGTGAGTGTCTCATACAGCGGGAGTGTTCATATTCTAACAACTACCTCTGTATCCTTTCAGTCTTTCCTGGGCGGACACCGCAGCATCTACCGTAGGGAGACTTTGGGCTGGTCATTGGGGGCTATACACACCTCGTTTACCCTCGCGCCTTCCTATTGTACCCTTCCTGCCTGCTTACCTCAGACACCGCCTAGCCCTTCCCTTGGCACCCAGGAAATCACTCGCAGGCTTTATCGCAGCTTCATTCACAGGAGCATGTATTGCCTTCGTTTTTTGGGGTTGGATAGCGCCTATACCATTACGCGTCGAACGAGGCGACGTGACATGGTTTTGGGATGAGGGGGTCTTTGGATCAGGTGTCTTCGGTGGTTGGCTGAGCCTGGGATTGGTAACTATATTCGCAGGATTAGTGAGTGGAATTGCTGAGGCATTGGGTAAGCTCATCACTTTCTATCTTTACTGCATCTTGCTAATTCCGTGCATTTTCAAGACCTTGGTTCACTGGATGACAACCTCACTCTCCCAATAATTTCTGGTGGATGCCTGTGGGCATTCTTCAAGGTCCTGGGTGTGGTTTCGCGCAGCTGGATCAGCGCGTAGCTGCGTTTGCGGTCTTGCTATCTTAGCTTTCCTTTTTCAGGATCGACACCCTACATGTCTATTACACGGCGTATGGACCATTTGTCAAGTTGCCCATTGCTACCAGTCTCTTGCCATTACTCCGAACCTATGATTAGAATTAGACAACAGGAGTCCTTCCAAAAGACCATGTATGTATTTGAGCATTTGCTCGATGTTCACGTCACGCTACAAAATGGGATTTCGTTATAAATTAGTGTACATATCGCAATAGAATACTAATTGTTAAGAGATGCACTTCTCAATAACTGAAGCAAGCTTTCATCTATCATCCTGTGAGTGGGCTGACGGTAAACTAGGTTATTTAGAAACGTAAGACGAGGATGCTTGAAGTCATAGTTATAATTCATATAGCCTACATGAACACATAGGTACATAGCTCCATGGTTTACGACCGTGCAGCGCCAGGCACGTTGCGGCGCTCTCGTCTTGGGCCACGCTCGGGTGCTAGGACAATGGGAGCAACGACATTGACAGGGATAGAGTCGAAGTTGAGAGCAGTAAGCAAAGCCTGTGATTCATAATTCTTAAATACTTGCATAACCCATATAATCATAAGACTCACTTTTGTGTCCGGGTCAATTTCAAGGCCAGCAACAGAAGTGTCAAGGGCAGAAACCTCGGGAACGTAATTGTCCTTTCGCTCCCTCTCCTCTTCTTGGAGCTTGAATGAGATACCAGGAACGGGACCCTTTTGAATACGTTTCATTAAATGGGTAGTAAAGCCGGATATTTTGTTGCGGAGGCGTTTCGAAGGGACGACAGCCTGTACAAAGAGGATTAGATGGATGTTTAGCGGCAATTTGGAACCAAGACGCACGACTTCATCGATGATTCGTTTGTTAGTGTGGAAATCGAGAGTCAGGCGGGGATAACTATGGATGTGGTCAGTACGATTTGGGAAGATCACAATACTATCCACCATCGACGCACTATTTTTCAATTAGGACCCTCGAGGCCCTCTTGGTGGTTTTCGTTCTAACGCGACCCTAATTCCATAAAGCAAAATCATACACGAAGAGGAAGAAGGCACGAGTTGGCAGAAAAGCAGATCATGAGTTTCGCATTCGGAGGCCCCGATGGGTCATATCACACACCATATTGTCCTTTTCTTGAAGTTGTGGTTGGCACTGGCGACGGTATCTGGCGTTGCTGCTAGAGTTGATCTAAGTCTGCCAAATGTGGGAGTTTCCGACATGATAGCTGTATAGTTCTTCACACGTGATTCTACTCACAGAAAATCTTCAGCGTTTCTTTCTTTCGTATCTCATCCTCCCTCGAAACCCGCCAAAAAGGTACTTGTCCATTCCATCTATTCAAGGAATGAAGTGTCGCTCTGCGGTTATGCGCTCCTCAAGATTGAGAAGTTAGCCTGTAATCCAATTCCGACAGCTCGTTTGACTCGCGCTTTCCGTAGCGCGACACTCATTCTGGGTTTGATATTTACTTATCATGTCTGGGCCTGTATTGCAGACCATACTTGATCGACCAACACTTTTCTTCTGTCTTTCAAAATGGTCAGAGTTTCTGTGCTTGTGAGTGTTCCGTTTATTTTCGTATACGACAAACTCACGGCAGCCTTGTTAGAACGATTGCTTAAACAACATAGTTAATGCCGAGCGCCGTGGCAAGCGTCAGGTTCTCATTCGCCCTTCCTCAAAGGTTGTTGTAAAATTCTTGAGTGTGATGCAGAGACACGGTGAGTAGTGTGATTATTCCCCATACCTACATCCATCTCGAATTGATAACTACGATCGACGAGGTCTCGCTTCCACCTGTCCCTCGTTTTAACTTTTCGAAATAATGATATACTTTTGTGTTTTGTCCTACTCAACCATACAACGTGTCTTGCGTGATTTCTACGAGGATGCGTTCACAGTGGGACTACATCTTGTAGTTACTGTTGTATTTATTTCACTTTTATGCTGACCTTGTCTGCATAACTCACCATACTGATCCCTTTCGAAAATCCTTAGGTTACATTGGCGAATTTGAGATCATTGATGATCATCGTGCTGGCAAGATCGTCATCCAGCTCAATGGCCGTCTGAACAAGACTGGTGTCATCTCTCCTCGTTTCAATGTTCAGGTCACCCAAATTGAGTCCTGGGTGAACTTGTTACTGCCTTCTCGTGCTTTTGGTATCATCATCTTGGTATGTCTGTGCCCTCATGTGATAGGATGCAAGTATTGACTCTCTTGGCCTTGCTTTATAGACCACTTCCTCTGGCATTTTGGACCACGAAGAGGCTCGTCGCAAGAATGTGGGGGGTAAAATTTTGGGCTATGTCTACTAGTTGATTTTCCTATGTTCTGTTTCGAGTGCGTGTTATGATACAACCAAAAATATCTGCCTATCGAATAGCACTGGAAAAGCCTCATCTGAACTTTCATATCGAACTTGTAAGTGCCAAAGTAGTGAATAAGAGCAGATAGGAGCAGATGCGCTTGTCAAACAACGCAGTTTAGAAATGATATGTTTGAAACATTCGACCCACTGCTATGTATAGTCATATTCCTAAGCCTTCCTAAGCGCCTGAACCACATAATAATTGAAGTTTCTGGGCGCTTGTTAACATTGACCAAATGGCCAGCTTTGCTGTCGCCCGTCACTGTACATGTCTTTTCCGGTTCCCGAGGCATGGGGGTATCATACGGAGGTCCATACACTCTTCTCCAATCAGTAAGCATAGTCCTTGCATTGTTTGGTAAACCTTTTAAGTTCGCTCTGTTTCAGCATGGAAGAAAAAAGCGTCGAAATCAGAAATCGAAGATTTATTCTCCAGCGAACCTGTAGAAGACTTGCTGTCCTCTGATGGTAATTCCCCCGCTCCCGCTCGCGTCGAAGGCAGCAGCACTTTGAAACCCAAACAGTCCGTACCCAGCAAGCACCTCGACTTAGCCACTCGACATACACACTTTGAAGAGCTCTACAAACGCGTGCTCTTGCAAACAAGTTCCAATCCAAAGGAGCGACGAAAATTGCCGCCTCTGAGAAGCTCTGTTTGGATACGCCTCGTAGACCTTGCGCAAAATGAGGAAGAGCTCGGCAAAGTGATTGCGCTAGTGCCAAAGTGGAAAGATATGACCCGGCATCAGCTAGGTAAAGGGGGGTTAGAAGAACAATGGGGTGAGCTGGTTGTCAGTAAGTGAATTTCGCATTCATGCGCCTTTATCACTCTTCATGGTTATTTAGGCCGTGCTGAATCATTGTCCTGTGCCACGCTTGCTCTTGGCATGTTTTCCAACCACGCGAAATACCAAGTTCCACTCTCTCTACCTGCTGCTCGACACCTGCTTCACGCTCTCCACACTCAGTCTTCATTGGAGGATGTTATGACTGCAGTTGCGCTGTATCGGGTATACAATTTGACTCCCATAGCACACGATCTCATCAGTCTCGGGCTGGTATGCAGAGCACTAGTAGGAAGGATATATCAGCCCACGCCTGTGGAACAAACTTCGCCGTCCGCTGCCCCTCAAAAAGGAAATATTCAAGCATCAAAACAAGTGCTTGATGCTCTCATTCAGTCTCTTCGCGACCTCGTCTCTAACACTGATCCTTCTTCATTCTACATCTCTCCTCACGCCCGTACACGCGCCCTGACACCCAAATTTTCAGAGAGACAGAAATATGCCAAAAAGGGTTTCGCAGCCATGGAGAAGGAGAAAACATGGCTGAAATGGTGTTTGAAAAAAATCGAAGTTAATTTGGGAAAGAGTGAGGGCTTTGACAAAATCGCGTGGCTCAGGCAATGGCGAGAGGCTGCAGGACATGTCAACGCAAATCATAGTACTCCCTCGTTGACAGCGACCACAATGTCTTGACCCGGACCTTATGTACAAACTCAATCCGAAACTCATTGCCCCTTTCCATTATCGGATAGTCTTCATGCATGCCTTGGTACCTCAGAAGGCATCACAAAGATTGAAATGTTGTCTTCTAACCGAGTGCTTTATGTTCTATCGTTCAGTCTAGCTTTGGAGATTGTCCCTTCGGAGCCAAACTTTCTGGAAGGTGAAATCACGACGTTAACTAAAAATCGTTTAGTATTGTTGTCCCTTTCACGAATATCAGAACTCTAGACCTTCCAATCACGATTTCCTTACTCCCCGAGTCTCGTGTGCCAGTGGTAGTGAGTAACACGGGCTATCCTTCTTGCTTCCAGACTTATTATCGCCTCGAGCTATGTTTGAAGGTCCAGACATCAATGGTTTAACCGACTGTATACGTGCCTCATGACCCAACTAATTATTGGACTACTAGGATCGATTCGGTCAACAGATTTTACTCGATACCCAGGGCCCAAACCAATTCATCATTGCACCCATATGCGTATAGCGCTTGACTCGACGAGCAGCTCAAACTTGATCTGGTCCGATTACTACTATGACATTCACATGCTGCAGGTTGCAGGTGTTTTCGCACCACAAACACATCACCGTTGTCGTTCAAAGATTCGACAGACCAAGGCCCAACTTGGCATGGTGCTTTTGGACCAGAGTCTAATTGCGTCTTCATCTGATATGATTCTAGTTTTATGTGAAACAACTTACCACCCCCATCTCCTATTCCACCACCCTTCTTCTCCACTTCAGATGCACCTCCTCTGACCTTCACGATCATATACAGTCTTTGTAATCAGGTCTTGGCTATGCCTTATGCTCCAGGAATGAAGGTTATCTGCTAGTAATGGGTATTTGGTGGCCATGCTTTGACTCAGCCTGCTTCTCCCGTTTCCTACTCTGTGTACCTACATTGATCCTGTTAGATTGAGTAACTTATGTCGTGAAATTTCGCCTTTCAGTTGCTTCAAGACTTGCTGTCAGCCTTCAGGATGAAAGTTTACAAAGATGATCCGCCATAACTTCAAGTAATTCTCCCGGGGATGTGTATCCTCAGACATTTCTTTATTTTTTTATCAGGCCCAAATGCCTCTATCGGTGATTGTAGTCACAGTGCAGGATATCGGTTTCTGATCGTGGCACAAGTAATATCTTGCGGTGTTGACAAGTTTTACGCAGATTTCTATGTTCATATTTCATCTGATATTCAAGTGTTTAGTAAAGAAGTTGTATCATTTGGTGATCTCTATTTGAGAGTGTTCAGAGCTTGAAAGAATCAGATTCAATCTCATGGGCAGGACTACCAGATTCAGATTGTAACGGGTCCGGGACCAGTTGTTCAAGGTCCACTTACATGCCCAAATCTTCGTTAGAAGGCGAATAGCAATGGAAGACTCCAGCAGCCACGCTTAAGCCCTGGGCACGATACTCGTTAGTTGAGGTATTTGCCAGTGTTCACTTACGCGAGACATTACCTCGTAGCAGCACGTCTTAGATATTCGTCAACAGCCCTTGATATGCAGAAAAATCTAAAATGATTGGAAGTGAAAACTTCACATCAATGAATTTCATTCTATACAACAACTTCTGATACACAAAAGGAAAAAGTCGGGCTCATATATCGAAGGGAAGATAATGGGCGGATCAAGAATCCTTCAGATTGCTCTATAACGGCGGTGAGACCTCAATCTACTTTCTTGGCAACAACGGTAGGACGGTCAAGGGCATCGGGAGCAAGCTCCCTAGCTGCCTTTCCGTCCTGGTTCTTATAGAAGACGATATCACCCTCGTCTTCAACGAAGCAGCACTGAGTGAAGGTGCGGTATAGAGCCCGGAAAGTGTTCTAAAGTGGTGATTGTCAGAAGAGATCCGAGATACACAAAGAATTACGGGATTACCGTAGAGTCGGAGTTGTACTCTTCCCCCAATAACTTCTTGAGCTCCTCAGTAACGTAAGGTTGGTTGTACCAGGCAATATTCGAGAAAAGGTGGTGAGCAATCTGATCGAGAACATTTAAGTGACCAGGAGGGAATACAGACTTCAGTACGCACATGATCGTGGCTAACGTTGTGGAAGTATACACGTCCAGCCCAGCCAAGGAGGGGCCTGTCAACGGTCGAAAGAGCACCTCGAAGGTAAGACCACTGACGGTTCCTGTACATTGGAATGGTTGGGTCAGAGTGATGCAGGTAAGTAAGCATGACGATCCAGTGGTTCAAAAGCTAAAGAGGAAGCTTCAGATACATCAATCACCAAATCCACGGAACACAGTACAATGTAAGGAACAAAATACAGCTTGAGGAAGGCCGAAACACCGACAGTCTGAGTCCACATGTACAAGAAGCAGGACATGACAGTCAAACCGATATTAGACGCGATGATTCCGTTGCGTTCGTGGGGCTTGAACAGGGAGGAAGACGGATTGAAGTGCTAAGAAAAACAGTAGGCATTCAGTGAATACGACGTTGAGTGAATTATTGCTTACATTGGTACCTTTGGGATGCCTTGGAGAGCCCATGGTATCCAAGCATAGATAAATTTGCCAGCCGAGAAGCTGCATGAGGAGCATGCGAGCAGCGGTATAGATGGGAGTTTCTTCGAAAAGCTCATGGTAATCAACCGCCCGCGCAACCGATTCCGAAGGCAGCTTGAAGTCGGATCTAGTGCGAGGAACATAGTTTTCGTCCCGCTCAATTGAAACAGTGGCCTTATGGTGGGAGTGATGAGTCGACCTCCACGCAAAATAGGGCGCAAGAACAAACTTGGAACATATCCTCATCAACATTTTATGATTCAAAGAAATGATGATCAACTTACACTGTGGAGCAAGAACCCAGTCAAGTTGTTGAGCCACTTCTTGTTGGAAACATTGCCATGACCAGCTTCATGAGCCATACACCACCAACCGGCTAGAACGACGGACTGGGAGACCCAGTAAACGGACCAGCCAACCCATTTGGCGATCGTGCCAACATACGCAGGCGCGCCGTAGTCAGTAACGAGACTGGCAGCAAGAGGTTCGATTTGCCATCCGAGCTTGTAGAGAGCGACAGCAGAGAGCACGTCTCGAGCTATATACAAAGAAGCCGTGAAGAAGCTTTTCTGAAACAAATGCTTGGGCACGACCGCATGAACTTCTGAAATAGTAACCTGAGATATCTGTTAGTTATGTGGTGCAGACAGGAGTTTGTACCGACTTTAGTGGGAGAGAAAGGTCTAGCCTTCCTCGCCTCATATTCAGGCGAGTCCTTGAATAACGAGAGCATGATAGTCGTTCAAAATTTTGCACGTAGAGGCGAAAAGTTGGACTGAGAAGGCGCTCTGGTAAACACTGGTTTTATAACCGCGTTGTGGCATTTGTGATTTTGACATCCAATCATATAAAGTCGCAAGTATATGGAATTAGATGGATAAGAGGATATGAACTTAGCAGGAAATGCCAAAAATGTACATGCCAATAACCACGTGATGCGTTTATCAATTGAGCTTGGTTCACTTATGAAGAATTCTTAACCTGGTCCTCATCGTCCTGTGTTTTCGGGAATACACTCGGAAGATTTCATGGAGCACCATCCGTTCATGCGATTCACACCTTTGTTCTAGCTCGCCACGGCTCCGGGTAGGGTTACATGCAAAACCTGTGTTCAACGTGGGGTAGGTCATGGAGATAACATTTCATAGTAAACTTGCTTCCAGCGATTTACCTGAGCCCATATCTTCCCGCAATTCAACGCAGATGAATTATTTCACTCGAGTCTCAACAGTCCGTTTTCGAGGGAAACGTTGAATAATTTTACGGTTGCTATTCATATCCATCATACCTCAATGAACTTGACTCGGTTAATTTGTTTTTTTGGTAGACCGATCAAGTCAACTTCGTCGTTATCGGATGATTTCATGTTCCTTTCTGGGGCCAGTATGTACTTGGTTATCATCAAGTCAACGGCAAGATCTGAACCCGATTTCTTTCTTTTTCTACGAAACTCAACCCACGGGGGCTACCTTTATAAATACCTGTACTGGGCTTGCATCATCTCAGCTCAAGCTCTATTCGAAACCGCAATAGAACGGCAGCACAACAATGTCTACAGCAACGAAACCTCAAGTCAAGGACAGCTATAATGAAGCCGACCTTCCTCAGTTTGAGCCTATGCCTTGGTGATTACTCCCGCCCTTATGCCAAAATGGCAACTTACAAAGGCTTCTGCAGGTCATTGAAGGAAATCAGGGATGCCCTGCCTGCTCGCTTGTTTAAGCGTGATACCGCTCGCGGTCTTCGTTTCTTCGCTGTCGATTTAGTTATGACGACGGCTCTCTGGACAGCCGCCACTTATATCGATCCATACTTCGCCAAGGCCGAAGTTATCGAGAAGTTTTCTCCAATCGGCGCTGAAGTCGCTCGATGGGCTTCCTGGTGTGTTTAGTAAGTCCATCTTACATTTTGAGGATCGCCACCCGTTTAACCCCTTTGCAGTTGGTGGTTCCAAGGTTTAGTCTTCACCGGAATCTGGGTTATTGGACACGAGGTACGTCCGCGATCCTCATCTATCAATACCTTTGCTAATCCATTGCCACCGACTTTAGTGCGGCCACGGAGCGTTCTCTGAGAATCAATGGGTCAATGATATCCTCGGCTTCGTAAGTGGTCGCTTCGACGATCCTGTGTTTAAGCTTATGCTGTATTCAGGTCACACACACCTTCCTCTGGACTCCGTTTTTCAGCTGGAGAATCTCGCATCACCGCCACCACAGCAATCACGCTTCAATGGAAAGGGATGAAGTCTATGTTCCCAAAACTCGTAGTGATTTGGGTATCCCTCCCGAAAAAGAACAGTGGGAGCCTCTCGACTGGGACGAGCTTTTCGGTGACACTCCTATCTACACTCTTTACATGCTGGTCAGGCAACAGTTTCTCGCATTCCCCGCCTATTTGCGTAAGTTTCAGATCGTTATACACCAAGCTTCTAGTTCTTAAACTTGCTGATAGTGTGGAATGTTTCTGGCCAAAAACACTACCCCAAGTACACCAATCACTTCGACCGTAAGCCGTGATTTTATTGACTTCTTCATACACTGGCTGAAAGTTTCGTTCAGCGAACTCTGTCCTTTTCACGAAAAGCCAACGTGGTATTGTCATGATCTCCAATGCCGGTATTGCCTTTATGATTTGGGGGGTCTGGAAGTCTTGCCAAATCTGGGGTGCCGCCAACACCTTCAAGTACTACGGTCTTCCTTGGTTCCTCGTGACACATTGGTGTAAGTCTTGTCTGGTACCTGATTTTCTCAAGGATCTCCATTCCTGGCTTTCAATTCAACTTCAATTCTTCATCCTTGGCTGAACTTATCATTTTACAGTTATCATGATCACGTATCTTCACCACACTGACCCCGTCATGCCTCATTACCGCGGCAAGGAGTGGAACTTCCAGCGCGGAGCTGCTGCTACAGTCGATCGGCCTTTCCTTGGCTGGCAGGGACGCTTCTTCCTACATGATGTCGCTCATTTCCATGTCATCCACCACGTAAGTCTTATGCTTTTTTTGTTTTTACAACGAAGCTCAGTGCTTGTTCGTTCTTAGTTCTTCCCGAAAATGCCTTTCTATCATGGTCCAGAGGCTACTGACTATCTCAAAGCCTTCATTGGTGAACATTACAATTTCTCGGACAAGCCTGTTTTCAAAGCTCTCTGGGATAACTACAACGATTGCCAGTTCGTTGAAGACGAGGGTGATGTGGTGTTCTACCGCAACAAAGAAGGAAAGTCAATCCGTCGTCCTACTGACCCATACTTTGTGGGAAAGAAGTCGACCAAGGTTGAGTAGATGGCCTAAGGGAGATGAAGCGCGCTGCCAGGCTCGCCTACTTACGTCTGGACGTTGCTTCATATTGACCTCTTTTTTCATACCATCTTTTCTTGTAGAAGCTAGAATTTGATTTTGTGTTATAGCAATGTGTCGAGTATGTACTGTTGTATGACTGATATTATCGCAATCAGTCTGAAATCGATCGTTAAATTGTCTCTATCTGTGTTCCTGACTGCCTGCGCAATGTTAAGTGCCTCCCTGCAATTAAATCTTGAAAGATTTCGTTTCATAGAATAATTCTCAAAATGAGGAGTGCACTACCTCACTCAAGAAAGCCTGTTACGCTTTCCATGAATCTCAAGAGAAACATACGTTAGATTCTCGAAAGTGGCATATAGACGACACATGAGGCAAGAAAATATTTAGTCCAAAACATATGAAGTTGTGAGGATCATAAAAACGATCCTCCATTGAGATTTGGCCAGTGCTCAGACTTGTGAAGGCCTGTGACAGGTGTTATTTTGAGAATAGTTCACTTATAAGAATCACACAAGTCCGTTTGGGACAAAGTTTTCGCAAAAGGCTGCAATCGGTTATTGAACCACCTTCCCCAGCTCGCCTTCTTGGTCCACCCATTCTAAGGATCTCACACTTGCGCTTCAAAGTAGTGTAAGCCAGTGTCGACGGCGGGAATTCCGACTGATCATTCCCGGACTCAGTATGTACTGTAGCTCCTTGTACTAGGCAAGTACATAAATAACTGTGGGAAACTTGGAAACCATGAGCTGTGGAGCCTAGTGGAGCGCCCTCGGTTCTGAGTTCTAACATGAGGCACGAAAGACAGGCGCTAAACAGGCGCTAGATATCTCATTGCGCCCCTTATCCTTTAACTAAGAGCTTGAATTCAGAATCTGTGTTCCCCGCCGAGAGTCTCAACCTAGTCTCGACGATCTCGACTAAATCTCGGTGCGCAGTCGCCATTTGCCTGGCTTCTCGATACGGTTATACTACAGAGTATCTATTTCACAGAGTTTACCTGAGGCCTTAGCTTAAATCAAATCTAATGAGGCTGTTTCCTGACCTCAGGTTAAGTAAATCTCTCGATACATGAGGTTTACTCGGTGCTTCGATTGTGATAACGACATTCGGCCTAATTCAGCGCTACCTGAGTCCCCTTTTTGGTCCAGATCCTACGTATCATCTAGGAATTACCCAATGTTTGGCGTATTTTTCACTATATCTGACTATTTTGACTGCGCCACAGTGATTTGAATGTTAGACAACTCGAAAAATGAACTGGTTCGAAGCTGTTTGGAGTCGTTTGACTTCCTCATGGACTCGGGTAAACGCTTTTCTCCTGCTCATCCGTAGGCAGTTCTGGGCTGTGACAAGATAATTGATCTAAATCCCAGAATTTACCCTCCCCTGCCTAGACGACTCGAAACAAAGCTTATGAAATCTAATCTTAAAGACTGAACAGTCGCTCCTCTTCCCTCCGTGCTACACACATCATGTTCTGGTACCAAATCTTCTCAGATGGCGTCGAATACGAAGCCCGTGCGGGCAAACCTTTCGTGCCTCCAGATATCACGATCAAGCAGGTTTGGGAAGCTGTTCCTAAGCACCTCTTCAAGAAGAGCACTACGAAGAGCTTGTTTTACATCGCTCGACATTTATTGATCACTTACCTGTTTTATGTCTTTGCTCAAAACATTGATCAAATTGTTGCGTCTGCTGGAGGAACGTCTCTAGCAAAGCAACTTCTGAAGGCTTTCTGCTGGACAGGTTACTGGTGTTTTCAGGGTTTCGCATTTGCAGGACTCTGGTGCATAGGTAAGGCAACTTCCAAAACTTGAAGACAAGCTCGCTCATCGTTGCTTAATGATAGGACACGATGTGCGTAATCTCCCAAACTCGAAGATTCAGCTGTACTGAAATGATCCAATAACGTCACAAGGCTGGTCACGGAGCTCTCTCCGACTACGGAATCGTCAACGATATCATTGGGTTGGTCCTTCATGCGTTGGTCCTCACACCTTACCATGCTTGGAGGTTTACACATCGTGCTCATCATGTAGCTTCATTTACCTCCGCTTCGATAAGGCGCTCATATGTTGTCCACTTTCATAGAAAGCCACTCAAAGCCTCGAGCGGGATGAGACGTTCATGCCATTCACCCGGAAGGATTTCAAACTTCCCGACGGCAAAGTTGCAGTACGAATGGACTATACAGAAATACTTGAGGAAACTCCGGCTTTCACGTTGTTCAAGCTATTCGTGAGGCAGTTCTTGTGAGTCGATCATACATGTGGAATCTTCGAGGCGCTGACTGTTTGATCTTCAGTGGTTTCCAGCTCTACCTTTTGTACGTTCCCTCGAAATAGAAATCTCCCTTGCTTCCCAGGTTCAAGCCAATCTTCCACAGACATAATCGTAAAGGCAACCGAAGATACCCTCCTTACACTAGCGTAAGTGGATAACTGTGGGTCAGAACAATCCTTTGATGAATGTACTTCTCCAGCATTATCGGCCAAGTTCTCAGCTTTTCAAGCCCTCAGAACGTACGATCTTCCTATAAGTTTCGAAAGACCTCACCAGACCTCACCTTTGTCACATTCATCACCAGGTCCGGCAATCATTCTCTCAAATATTTCGCTCGTCGTGATGTATAGTTTGATTACTCTGTACATCAAGCACTACGGTTGGGGTCATGCCATGAGGTATTACTTCATGCCTTGGTTTGTGAGTATACTGCTTGTTAGTTCGCTGTTTTTCTTCCCCTAACATATCAACTTTGCAGTTCCAACATAACTGGTGAGTGGCCAACTTACAAGTCAGAATGTATTTCTCACGCTACAATTCAGGATGGTTATGTTCACCTACCTTCAACACAGTGACCCCACAATCCCTTACTACCGCAAGGTACATAATCTCTACCCAGGTTTAGATAAACCGTTAATATTTTGAAATCCGACTAGAACGAGTGGACTTTTGTTCGAGGTGCTCTGGCCACGGTTGACAGACCAGTATTCGGCTGGGTTGGAAGATTACTTTTGTATAACGTAAGCTTAGAAAAATGACTTTCCAAACTAATTTTTCAATGAATCTCTCAAGATTGCGAGCGACCACTTGGCTCATCACTTCTTTTCGACGATCCCATTTTGTGAGTTCTCTCTCTCTTTCTCCTCTTCTGTGGGCTGATATTCTCTACAGATAATCTCCCTGAAGTGACGAAAGCCATAAAGCCAGTTCTTGGAGAGTATTACAACTACGACTCGACTGTGAGTTCATAAGACCATATTGGATATATTGTCGCTGAATCGCTACGCAGGGAGTTATTGCGGCCCTTTGGCGATCTTTCACTCAATGCGTCTTTATTGAAGACGAAGGGGATATCCTGTTCTACAAGAATCGTGGTGGTGAGGCTATAACCGATGTCGATGAGAAGGTCAAAGCCAAGTTGAACGGCAAACCAGTAGATGGTGCTGGGCAGGAGGAAATGATCGTTGACTAATCAAACGACTCCTTGTACTTTGTGAGGGTTTGTACTTAAAGGTCCTAACTGTTCAATGCGCTCCAATCCCCAATTGTATCAGTTTTAGAATAGATGTTGTAACTGTGGTTTTCTAGTGTCATTTTCAGTTTGAGCCTAGCAAAGAAATTGCATGCAATGTGTTGCTTTTTGGTCTAAGCTGTTGAGGATACCAGTAACCAGTACTATGTATACTTATATGTATATATTCAGTCTTACGGAAAGTGCAGCCTCGGTAACCGTCGGCACTTCGGCAGCCTTGCATCGTCACGCTGGTTTGCGACCATGTGATGTTTTTTTTACGATTTTGGCCCTCCTATATAATTCATTGTCTCTTACTTTAATATCTTTCTTCTCTGGATGGCATCTTCATTTCTGGACCAATACGAAGCGCTGGATGTCATTGGAAATGGTGCGTTTGGTATTATCCGGAAGGTTAGAAGAAAAACAGATGGAACAGTGCGTATCAATGCCACTCAATTTATCCGCGAACCTCAACAAATTTGGCCAGATATTCGCCCGCAAGGAGCTCAGGTTTGAGAAGATGCAAGAAAGGGATAGAAAACAGATCGTGGCTGAAGTGTGAGTTTGTATGATATGCTTGTCACGCAAAGAAAGTAATTCGATATTAGGAACATCCTCAAGGAGCTTCACCATGACCATATCGTCAAATACCATGATCGCCACGTTGACAAGGACTCTGGGATCTTATATATTGTCATGGAGTACTGCGGAGGCGGAGATCTATCTATGGTCATACAACAGGCTCAGAAGCATAACCGACCGATACCAGAGGATACCATTTGGAACTACTTTATGCAACTCTTGCTTGCCTTACAACACTGTCATCATCCGAATGGACACGGTAGGACCGGTAGTGGTGGTGGTACTTGCAACTCCGGATCTGATAACGAGGGGAGAGAACGAAGAAATCAAATATTACATCGAGATTTGAAGCCCGACAATGGTAAGCTGCCTTGTACCCACGTTAATGAGGTCTTTCAGACCTGTGTCATAGTCTTTCTGGACGAAAGCAACTCCATCAAACTCGGAGACTTTGGATTGTCCAAAGCTCTTCTTCAAACCAATTTTGCCAATACCTACGTCGGGGTGGGTCTCTTCATCAAGTTTCAGATTGTTTTAGTCATCTATCTCTTCCTTGTAGACGCCTTATTATATGTCGCCCGAAGTTATGCAAGAGAAGGCCTATGATTCCAAATCCGATATATGGTCCCTTGGCTGCTTGATTTACGAACTTTGCGCTCACAAACCTCCCTTTCATGAAGCCAAGAGTCATACTGAACTTAGCATCCTAATCCGGTTGGCGATATTATTACTTGTTCTTTTCTTAGTGTGCTCACATGCTTACCTTTTTCTTCTCGTTAGTAACGGACGGATACCACCACTACCTAAGGGGTACTCGCAATCTTTGGCGGGTATTATCAAAGCTATGTTAAATTTAAACGTACGTATATGCTGTCTTAAGTGGCAGGTATGTTAATCATTACTGGAATACAGCCGGCCATGCGGCCTTCCGCAGCCCAACTGTTACAGCATGAACGACTCGAACTTGTGTTCAAGGTCTCTGAAACAGAGAAGATGTGAGTTGTCTGTCACGAATTCCACGAAACTGCTGTTCGATCTTTCAACAGGCTGGCTACTGTTAAAGCTCATAAGAATACAATCGTTGCTCGTGAGCGAGACGTCGCAGCACGGGAAGCCGCACTCATTGAACGCGAACAACAGTTGAATGCCATTGTCGCAGAGAAGGACAATGAGTTAGCTTCTCTCCATCATACAATTGCCCAAAGACAACACTTTCAATACTCCGGACAGGATCTAGAGGCTGCGATCCGTGAAGCAATTTCTCGACGGGAGGAGGAACTTCGTCTACTGGTGCTTCAGAGAGAGGAAGAAGTAGCTGTAGCAATCGCCGCACGTGAAGAGGAAATTATCGCGTCGGTCAACAAGCGAGAAGAAGAGCTGAACCAAGCTTGGACAATGAGGGAAGAACAGATCAGACAAGAGGTCGACGATAAAGTCCGATGGATTCAGGAGCGAGAAGTTGACCTTGTTGCAGAGGAGAAACGTCTCGAAGAGGTTCGACTAGGTCTCGAGGAAAAAGTGAGAAAGTGGGAAGTCAAGGCTATCAAAGGTAAACCCCACCAATTGCTAGTAATCTCTGTCTTAGCTCACAGTATCACCTCCAGGTCGCAAAGAAAAGACGCCATTGGAAGAAGTGAAAAATCTTCTTGAGCCTCTGACGAGACTGAGTCCTACCGGCCTCGAGAACAAAACTCCAGCTGTTGACGGCTCTACCCCACACTCTCAAGTCAAGTATCGGCCTGCTAGTCCTTTCCCTGGAGTAGCTACTCCCGTAGCTCGACCCTCGGGAAAAGTCATCCATCCTACTCCAGCGTCAGCTATGAAGGGTGTCGTGCTCACCTCAACGGGCGAGGTACTCGCAACGCCTGCTCCGGGTGATCTAGCGAAACTATTTGTTAATTCCCCGAGGGTCGGGCTCGACTTTACCAAGATATTTGTCCCTGATTCTAAGAAGATTCACGTTGACGCGGATAGTGCAGACGAGGCCGAATCTCCGCCTCCAAGTCCGAGTTATCGCAAGGAGAAGACGCGCAAATATGTGAATGCTACTAGCAGTAGTGATCGCAGTGTCTCTCCATCAAAGCGGCCGCCGTCTTCGTCGTCTTTGACTACATCAAAGCCACCTCCAACACGTATCCGACGACCATCAATACGATCGTCCGCTTCTTCTAGACCGAATATCCCTGTAACCATCTCTTCATCTGTATCTGACCCCAGTAACCTGACTGCCTCACCAACTGGGTTGTCGCAGCCTAAACCTCTCCCTCTCCCTCATCCTCATCTCCACAGCCATGCCAACTCGCTGCCAAATGCACGTGCCGGGCGGTCTATGCAGCGAACAAATTCTGCACCTGTGAAAACTGAAGTTACAGAAGAATATGATACGACGGAAGAGGAAAACCTCCCTAGTCCTTTTCTCAAACGTGCTGCTTCGCGGTCTGGCAGTATGGGTAAGAGACATAGCAATGGGAACCTGCTTCGGGCAGTTGCTGCAGCTAATGCCACCGTACGAAGGACGAACACCTCTATATCTGCGTTATCGGAGCTCGGAGCTGGGGTATCACCGGTGGGGACGAATGTTACACGGGTGTAACACTAATGTAGATACGAGGAAGGCGAATGAGTATTCGCAGAGTATTCGCAACAATAAATTATCGACCAGCAATCGCAATAGGTTATGAGTCGCTGTCACGTTTTTGTAAAATTCTTTCCTCACATCCAGGCATATGTATTTTATATTCAGTAGGCATAACAGTATGTGTTGAACATTGTTATTGGAGAAGATGTTCTTAAGATATTTCTTCCAAGCTTCAGGCTTTGGCTATCTTGCATCTAGTGCCTGGGTGGCTTGTTTCAAAGACTTCCAAGACAAACTTCTGTTATATCCATGCGAGTTATAGCCGTTTGCGAAGTAGTTGGGTTTCGTGAGAATTCACATTTTCGGCCTCAGTTTCATAAGAGCTATAGCTCCCTCAGTTCCTTCCTGTTTGCTTCGATTTTGGCGCGACCATAGCCAGGACACCATGTACTTCAGTCTATGAAGATACCATTTTTTGTTCTCTTCATTCGTGAAGTGTATTTGAATGTTAGTGATTGTAACTGACCATGGAAGTGTTAAGATCTAACAATTCTCTGATGGAACATGTTTACAACATTCAAGATTCCCAGAAGTCATAATGTAAAACCAAGATGCAATTGTAAGATCTCCAGGCAAAAGTTGTGAGACCTCAATAGTTGGGACAGGTGACTTGTGTTAAGATTGTGCAAGACCTTCAGGCAAAATAAAAATACTAGCAAGTTGATAGCAAGGATGATCCCAAAACAAATTGACAAGCTCTGAACACAAATGGACTTTGGTAAAGCTATAAGCAACACCTCTATACACTGCAATGTCTGAACAAGCACTGCATACCCATCCTGCAGGACTCCTAGAATGACTAGGCTTGTGGGAACCATGAGGGTCTCCTGGACCACCAGGTCCCTGTGGACCCCCAGGACCTCCAGAATCATCAGGATCAGATACCTCTGGTTCTGGGTCTCCTGCATTTCCTGGCTCTTCAGGACTTACCTCTTCAACTGGTTCCACTGCTTCTGGTTCCTTGGGAACCTCTGCGGGAATGACAAGTAATCAGTCACGCAAGGGACTGGGTTGGTTAATGAGTTGCTGACACATTCTGTCACCAAGGGTAATGGTGGTAGGTGTTATAGTTGTGCAACTGGAGAGGATGAGTGCAAGGCTCTGAGGCTCTGTGCAAAGCTCCGAGGTGTGGGAACTGAGGCCAGCCACACAGCCCCTTGGAAGTGTGATGGGATTTCAGTGAAGCTATTAGCAATGCTCCCTATATGCTATCTGGGTGTCCCAGTGAAGTTCAATAATTAAGATGGTTCCAGAGGATTGTACTGCCTGCATGTCCATTGGGTCCAAGATTTATGTGTAATAAGGAAGGAGTAACGTTTAGAGGGGAGTAGTAACTTTTATTTCAAGCTGGGGAACCATTCAAAACAAGTCTACCCAAGTACTAATGCTTGTAGCTAACCAGAGTAATAAAATAACACATGTCAAAGTGTTAGATGAAGGAATGTATAAATGTTGACAAGTGAAGGACCAACCACATTTGCTTTGGATCAGACAGTCTGATCTGATTGTGTGGTTTGTTAACAAAAGCAAAGTAGAGTGTGAATGACAGTGAACTCCCTTGCATGAATATGACAGTGTCTTGTCTGGAAGTGCACAGATCCATTGAATCCATCAGATCTTCCAAAATATGACATAGCCAACAGTGAGAGTGAAAGCAGTGTAGATCAATCATCAATTTGATTGGACCATTGAAAGGTCGAGTCTGGCATGAGTGTACAGTAGGAGATGTTAAGTTTAATGATAGAACACTCCTCAATCATTCCTTGTAGTGCTATAACAGTTATTAGATAGATACAGTACTCATAGCAGTAGTTAGCACTTCTTTCTTTCATTTCTCCTTCAGTTTACATGTTACACACTTACTCATAGGCACACTATTGTGAACATGGTACAGATGGCTTCAATGACATGAGTTCTTCTCTATCAGTTGTGGGTACAGAGAATGTAGCTGTCAAACCTGTTCATGTTATATGTAGAAGGAAGAGGCGCATACACCGTTTCAGTCCCCCTGAGACGTCTAACAAAGATCATTGATCTCAGTCTGGATTCACTCGAGTCTCTAATCGAGTGATCATGTATTACTATGGTTTGCGGTTTCGTCTTATAACTTACTAATTGACTGTGCCCATTCGATTGCAAACGGCTACATTTGTTATAAATACTCCACATATTTGTTGTCCTCACTCTCAGTTCTTACACGTCGAGTGTGTTCTGAGAGTGAGTCTTATTTCATTATCAATTTACCTACCTGTTCAAGATTACTGACGGTATTGTATAGATCCTTATATTTACATTCGTCTTACAGGTAGTTATTACAATACGAGTTCTTACACGTCGAGTGTGTTCTGAGAATCCTTATATTTACATTCGTTTTACATTATATACAGTAGATGGAGGAATGGCGGGTAGGAAATAAAGCGAAATGACATGGAGAGCAGGGATTGAAAGAATTAGGCGCCATCTAACATAAGCGCCCAAGCATCACGGGTCTCCTGCTGAGTCATGTGGTGTCTGTGTCTTCGGGTGAATTCGTAACTCTCCGCAAGCTGTTGGAGCAATTACATAATCTATTCTATCCGGCAGTAACGGTGGGATTAATCTAGACCCTGGTACCTGCTGCTGCTTAGAAGTTCATCAGAGTCTGGATAAGGCCTAGACTGCTCTATGTATCCGTGAGTTCGTAATAAAGCGATAGAATGCACCAAAGAAATAAAGAAATCGTGTGCAAGGAAAGGAAGAAAAGCCTGGGAAAGCCATTTAGCAAGGAAAAATCGAGTTTGTGATTACATCTAGTATTGAATGCCCCTTGCTCAAACGCGCGAACTCTTGCCCGGAGAACATATGAACCGCCGTTCTAGACACACAAACGACCTTTCTCTGCCTCTTCCTGAATATCATCCACAATACAGTTCAGCCGACCCTTCAAACTTACCACCACTTACTTCCCCGCCGTTGCTTCCCCCAGCACAGAGTCTTTGGGTACCTTCTGTTCACCGAACGTCGAACTCAAGGGATGAAATACACCCTCAAGTGACTCATCATCAACCTCCATTACTACCTAGACTTGATAATCATCCTCAAATCAAACACGAGCAACGCGAATCTTTACTTTATCACAATCAACAACCTGTACCTTCAGTCATGGAGGATTCTATGCCATCTACCAGTGATTTTGTCAAGAAATTGTACAAGTGCGCAAATTGCCTGTCCCTCCTGTCTACTGAATGTCCAATGGCTTTGCTTGTAGGATGCTTGAGGACCAGTCCTTCCAGGACGTCGTATCCTGGGGTCCACACGGCGATTGTTTTGTGGTCAAAGACATGAATGAATTCACAAAATCCATTCTACCAAGGATGTTTAAACACTCGAACTTCGCTAGTTTCGTTCGACAGCTTAACAAATATGACTTTCATAAAGTGCGACACTGATTGAGTTCCGACCAATCCGTACTCACATATCTATTTTCCAGGTCAAAAATACCGATGACAACGCCTTTGGAGAGCACTCTTGGACTTTCCGACATCCTAATTTCCACGCAGATAGGCGTGATGCCCTCGAGAATATCAAGCGCAAAGTTCCAGCGTCGCGGAAAAGTCAGGGCGCACAAAATGCTGCGTCCACAACGCGACCGATGGGCTCATCTGGAAGCAGCGGAATGCCATTAGCGAGTGGCTCAGGTAGTGCAGGCGGGAGTCCAGTACCGTTCTATGGTTCTAGCGGAAATGGCTATAATGGTAAGCGCGGGTCTCTTCATTCAGACTTCTACTATTTTCGTGTCATGTCCATTGATTATGTTCAGCTCATAATTGTGTCTTCAGAATACCATACTCAGCAACTACAAACCCAAGTCGATCGACTGACCGCTTCGCATGACGAATTGTCTTCTCATATACGTTCACTAGAACGAAACATAGGAAGTTTGGAGAGGAATCTCGATGGCTTAGAGCGAAACTATCATGAGGTATATTAACATTCGACTCTCGAGTAAATGCTTCGCGACATTCTAAACTCGCTGTTCAGGTCCTCATTGAAGTGGTTAGATTCCAACAAAACATGGCTCAGCAGGACTCTGTAATGCAGGGTCTTATTGATTGGGTCCTGCACGGTGGTGGCACCGGAGGGGAGGGTGAGTAGGATCCCTTGCATTTTGATTTTTCTTGCCCCTCTCTTGTATCCTTTGGCATAGTGCTTCATTCATTTCTGAGACTTTCTCTTCCACCTCTTTGAATCGTCATTGTTATGTTTGTCGGTCTATCCAGTTCTATGATTGCACTCCCCGTTTCATGATTTCGCCCCTCATTCCAATGCCAGACGTAAACGCGGTTATTTTTCCTGGCCCTGTTACAAGCGCATCTCCAATTTTATGTTGGTTTCATTCTCTCTGTTCAACCTGGTCTCACCGACGAATTTCAAGAAAAAATATAATACACTTCGCCTTTTTGTACTGTAACTTCGCTTTTCTGTACTGCAGCTTCTGCCTCTCATTTGAAGATAATGTACTGACGTTATTCTTGCTTTCATCTGCTTCTATATCCATAATCAAACCTTTTCGTGTACAACCCGAAACATCGAATCGTTACAACACGCATAAAAATCTACGTTTGGTCTGGATCTGATCTCGACATCCGGGTCTGGGCTCAATCTTCTAAAATCTCGGACGGCCTGGACTTCAATTGGCCCATTTTGATTTTTTGGATCCTATAGGCAAAGGCAAACGGCGTGCCCTTCCTCCTTCTGCGAGGAGCTCTGCCATACTCGCCAATGCCTCATCATCACCCGCGGCATCTGCGGATAATGCTTTTGCTTCTACATCTTCCCAAGCCGGCCCATCACAACCCATGGGTTCCTCTCCGTCGGTTCCACAACAATTGCCATCCCAAAGGATGTCTCCGCTATCGACCTCTACACCCCCTTCATCGCTATCGTTGTCCAATGAAAACTCCTTCGTTTCTTCTTCTGTTGCGCAAAATATTATAGGTTCATCGTATCGTTCAAGTTATGGTGAAGACAGAAACAACTCAACAAGCATGAGTACAACCGGAATTAACGACTCTGTTGGACGAGCCGCATTGATGAAGATGAATGAGATTTCGAGAAGGGCGGGTGACGCACTCAACGCCAACGGAAACAACGTTTCCGCCACCGGAGATCATGCCTTTGGCCCTGGAGATGGCGCTGGAGACAGGCCGCCTTCGAGATTGTGGGCTGCAGCTACCAACGCAGGACTAATCAATCCTGATGGGTCTTTTGTCGACTCATTGAACAACACAGCTCCTGTATCAAGTACGATGTCAAATCCAGATGCGTGGAATGGTGGAGCTAATGTTGTCCCAACGAAAATTACCTCACGCCGCGATGCACTCGCAAAGATTGAGGAACTGCAACGTATGCGTCCAGCCAGTGCAGGTTTCCTTAGTAATGCGGCGGCAAAGCTGGTGAACGCGATGGGGACCTTTGGGGGTGCGGAAAACAGGAATGCCTTGGCACAAAAACCATCTCAGGAAGGTTATATCGATACCGGATCCTCAATGTCGGATATAGATATATCGATCGAAGAAGTGGTACCGACAGTGGCGAATGCAAGGCAGGAACAAGAGCAGCGATCACAAGAAATGGAGTCAAATAACTCTGAACCCTGGAACATGATGCTCCCGAATGTTCCTCCGCTGGGCTCGTTTGGTTCTCAGGAAGATCTGCCTTCATCTCAGAGTCAACGGGAGCAGCCCTCGTCAACTCCGCTTTCCATGCTCAATCCATTTCCAGATTATACTTCCAATCATGAAGGTCTGCAGGTATACACTGTTGGACATCTAATGCCCAAGAGTGCAATCGATGATATGTCAGGAACATGGAGCTTTGACCCTGGGATGTTTGGAGGCAATGAATTCGATCTATCTGGGAATGCTTCTGTGGGCGGACAAGAGCGTAAAGCAGATGGTGGAAGTCCGATGTTGGCCTCTTTATCACAAGTGCTCGACCCCTCGTCTTCGTCGTCGGTAACGTCAACAGGCACCGATTCTGGATCCAAGAAGCTTCGCGTACGGCGAACGGCCTTTGTTCCCGGTTGGGCAGTCTCCCCGCGAGTACTTCTCGTGGATGATGATGCAGTGAGCAGGAAGTTGGGAAGCAAGTTTTTGCAGGTATTTGGATGCAAGATTGACGTTGCAGTTGACGGAGTGAGTGCTGTCAATAAGATGAACTTGGAAAAGTATGATCTTGTGTTAATGGTACGATCAAAATCTCTTTATTTGACTATGCATTCAAAACCTTCCTTCCAGGACATTGTCATGCCTAAACTCGACGGTGTTTCTGCAACTTCTTTAATTCGGAAATTTGACCATATGACACCAATCATCTCAATGACTAGCAATTCGAAGCCAAACGAGATAATGACATACTATCATTCTGGTACGTCTTTCTTCCTAGCAGAACTATGATTTTGATCCCGATTTTTTGTTTAGGTATGAATGACATTCTGCCAAAACCATTCACCAAACAGGGTTTGCTAGATATGCTCGAGGTGTGTGCTTATACTTTTGAATAGGACCCTTCTCACATTGATTGTTTTTGCAGAAACATCTCATGCATCTCAAGGTCATTCAACAAATGTCACGGGTGCCTCGATCACTCGGTATACCTCCACTGTCAGACTCTGGCTTCGAGGAGGCTATCACCTCGCAAGCAGCGCTACTTACCCGCCAAAATGCCGGCGCTTCTTCGACGTCAAATTCTAATGAACTCTCAGGCTCCAACGGCGCATTATCTTTACCATCATCAACAGATATGCAATCATCTTACTCGTTTAATGCCCTTGGAGCCAACGTTGATGACGACGACATGGGCAGGATTAATCCCCTCGCCGGAATGGGTCTTAGCGATGAGCAGTATAATGCCATATTAACAGGGATTGTCAATGGGGAGACATTTTCGGGGAGCATAGACATGGGTGGATATAGCAACGAAATAGGAGGATTAAGGACCGATACTCAAAAGCGAAGACTAGATGACCAGGAAGACGGAAGGGAAGGGAAACGGAGTCGGTTTGAAGTGCTTGAATAATATTACCAATGATTCCCTTTTCTAGTGAACGTTTTCTCTTCTGGGACTTGCTCGATTGTGTGTGACATGTACCAAACTTTTTAGCATCTTACTATTTAACAGCATACCTATATATAATATCACCAAGATGGCGCTTAGAAGATCAAATTCAATATTGAGCTCTCAAGATCATAATGAGATCCCCTATCCGTAGTAGGATCTACGAGTGCTGTTATGATCTGTTTTTCGCAGTCAGCCTTTGAATAACAACAAGGGAAAAGACAAACATGTGCTGGTGTCGCGTACGGTACTGACACCTGAGAACCTCGCAAGATTCAGAAAACCTTCCTCAGAGCTTCCACCGACGCCTCCTGCAAGAAGATAGTGTGAGGCGAAGGATTGAGAAAACGTACGGAGTTGACGGTGAAATGACATACGATTACCAATCCAACCCGAACGACAGTAAACGCATGTCAGGGATTGATCTTGCCTCTGCTTTGTCGTTCTCCCTACACACAATCATGACTTCAACATTTCTGTACGAAGCCAGAAAATAAAACTTACATTGTATCCAGCATTCCTTATGTACGGGGTTGTGACAAGAATTGCACCATTCAAGGATTTTTTCTAAGCTACTCAAATCGAGTCCTTCGTCGTTCATCTTGTCATAGCAGATCGGACAATCGTCTCCCGATGCAGGAATACGGCGGGAATCATCGGATACTACCAAAGGTTCAAATGAGCCAGGCGACCACGAGCAAAAAGGGAGATAAATCACTGGAAGACTTTGTATGAGTGAGAGTTGGCCCGCGACCTGTTGCCTCTCGCCATGCACCGACAACATTTTGGTTAGCAATGAAGCTTCCACGAAGTTGAGGTGGTGGTGGTGCCGCCGAGAAGATTTCTGATAATTCATCTGCAGCCCCTTAATACGACAGAAGTGGAGTTTTGGTGACTTTGAATACCTGTCAAAAGCGCTCTGAATGACGATAATATGAGAGTTCTCAACGGAAGAACAAAAACTTGATAAGAACTCACCTCTGGTACCAATAGTTCGAGCTCTGTGGAATTTGAAGAACTTTGAGTAAAATGAACAACTATAATAGTGACAGTAGTTTAGACGACCTCTATGAGACCAACCACGCTGTTGATGTAACGCACGAGATGCTTGCAATGGTGCCCTTTCTGGCAATCCGGGCCTACTCATTCAAGTCAGTTGATGATCGACTTAGTAGGCAAACAGGGGTGCTGTCATGGAACTGCGTTATCGGTACCCGGTACCGATTCAGTTTAATGAGTCGGTGAGTCGCGATGCAACGCAGGGAACATGAGGAATGGACACAGCCTCAAAGCATCGTGTATGTATAAAAACTCACAAGTAACTACTAGAATGTATCTTCTTCTTACCCTTGTAATACTATCTGCCTTACCTCCACTTTGTGTGATTGTAAGTTGAGAGCTCCCGTTTGGATAACGCCTCGCGCTTGACAAAGCTTGCTCAATCTCAAATACTATTGGATTGCCTTGCGCTCCATAATATTTGAGCGGAAGATACAGAATAAGTAGGTATTGAAGAGTATAACGAACTAACGACGTTTCAGTATATAAATCTTACGCTGATTCGTTACACTGGTGGACACACTGGGAACTCTTCGTGTTAAACCTATCATTGACATCAACAAACTTATACTAAGCTTGGCTCTCTTTTCGCTCTCGTCTTCTTCACATCTAACGGCCACTCGGAAAAGTTTCACCAGATTTCACTATGAGTTTTAGTGACCATAACAAACCGGAACGAAAGTTCTTCGAGGAATATACGGGTATTTCAATGACTTTCGAGCAGTTTACTACAGCAGCTAACATTCATGAAGCTCTACCCTGTATGCAAGATCTGAATACAGCTGATCAAGAAACGCGTAATCTAATGATTGCACGTCGCCAAGAAGCCTTGGAAATTGCAATTGATCAATTTAACCTGGGGGAAGTTAAGAGTTATAATACCCTATCTCGACGAGCTTACAAAACCTTCTCTGGGGAAATGAAGCTGCTTCATGACATGATTCATAAAGCATTAACAGGTTATGACAAGGGCGAGGAAGAGGAAGGGAGAACAACACAAGGTAAGCAATACTTTTCACTTTCTCCCCAACGGTATGGATCTTTTGGGATCCATTTAGAGAATCTTTTATCAATCACCGAAAGATCATTTCGACTTGCTGGGCGAACTCAACCAAGATTTCCACAATGGTTAGAAGGTGAGATTGGGATCGATTTTTTTAATGCTAATGATTTTGAAATCCTATGCGTAGCTTATCGTGCACAGGTCGAGCAATTCTTATGGAAGCTTGACGCAGTACACAACTTCGTAAAAAATCAACCCCAAGGTGTGGACAAGGCTGATCGTTCAAAGGTACAATTTTCAGAGTCGATCACAGCTGCACTGAGGAGTGCTCGAGCTAATGAACACTCAAAGCGAAAGTCATCTCATATTCCTCCACAGGGTGGTAATCACTTCCGTAGTGACCGACTCTCCTCATTATTTGGACAACCCAATCCATCATATTCTGCTAATCGTCGTCGAGCTATGCGTTCGCCAGATGGATCTCCAGATCCAAGTGACTCCGATAACTCTGACAATGATGACGATTCAAATCCGTTTCGCACTCCGAAACAAAGACGACATATGAGTCTTCCATCAGTTTCTAATGCAGGTCCAGAAGATACTGAGGAGAACAACAGAAATGATAATGCGTCAGCGTATCGTTTTGATCTCAAACTCAAATTTGACTCAGTACCGGAATGGGATGGAAATACAGATACTATTGTACGTTGGTTGAGTAAAATCAATGATCTTGCTAAAACCTCACCTACCATTTTCAAACAACTAGGCTCAGTAGTTCCAAAACGACTGAAAGGGAGTGCGGAAACTTGGTACTATTCCCTTCCCTTGAACTACCGAAATGAAGCAGAACAAACTTGGGAGACTCTACGTCTTATCATCAGTGATTATTACATGAATCGCAAATGGTTTGACAACATGAAGAAACGAGCTAATAACGCTCGTTACCGAGAAACAGGGTATTCACATGAAACACCGAGTGAATATTTCATTCGAAAAAATGATTTGCTTACTACCGTCTATGAAAATGATGACTCCCTTCTCATATCTGAAATAATGAGTGGTGCTCCTACAATCTGGGAAACCATTCTAACCACTCAGGTATATCAGACTACTGTTGAACTGCAAAGCGCCATCAAGTTTCATGAGGAGACACTTATGAGTTTACCATCTGAGATGGGTAAGCTATTCAACTCTAATTCGAACTGGGAAAACAACCGTTCAAATAGTTCTAAGCCTTCACAATACTCGGCTCGAATTTATCGGATAGGAACTCGAACTGACTTCCCTCCACCGGGGTTTCCTCCAGATGATTTGAATATCAGCAAAAGGCGTCAAACACCTGAAGAACGTGGTGTACGAGCTTGTCGCTGGTGTGGTAGCTTTAAGCATTGGGATGATGAATGTAAGCATCAACAGAAAAAGACTGCTCGTACTCGTTTGGCTGTCACGACTATGGAAAATTTACAGGCTCAAGATGATTATGATGATCAATGTTTTACATCAGATAATGAGGGTGAGCAGGGTTTTGATTCGCCCCTCCGGTCTACCGTTACTGAAGTGAGCAATGTCAACTTAGCTCAACAGTCGGCCCCGGAGGGTAATTCTGTTCTTACTATGCCCGATGAAGAATTATCATTACAAATATCTCAAGAAAGGTCTCCTAAATCTGCACACTGTTCCTATGTCACCAAACCTCCTTTCAATCGTCAGACAAGGCGTCAAATTCAGCGCGGAATGCGGGTCTCAAGCCTAACTGCTAGCTCATCACCTTCAAGTATGAACTTAGAAAAGGATGTCATTGAGATGAAGCCATTAATGGCACGACCACCTGGATCTTATTTTTTAGGTGCAAAAGCTACTGAGTGCCGCGCCACTGTTAATGGCCTCAATGATGAAATCAGTGTTATTCATGACTCAGGATCAGATATCACTTTAATCAGTGAGAATACACTTGCAAAGCTTTCAAGTAAGCCAAAGGTGCGAACTGGACACAAAATAGATCTCATCCAGGTTACTAACTCGGCAACTATTTCGGGTTTTGTTACCTTAGATCTTTACTTCCATACAGCTGATGGTCCAGTGAAACTATCTGTTGAAGCTTATGTGGTACGTGGAATGAGTACATCGTTCCTCCTTGGCACTGATTTCGCAGATCAGTACTCTCTTTCTACAATACGTCGAGACGGACACACATTCATTATCTTTGGTGAAACTGGTAGAGAAATTGAAGTACAAAACTCAGTCTCATCGTCTTTAACTGATGAAAATGGTCATGCTTTTAAGGTTCAAATTGTATCGCCTTACAAGAACAACATACCCAGGCATCATCGTCATCACAAATTACAGAAACAACGCCGAAATCATAGATGTTCACTAGAGAATGGCAATGTGCGTTCAGCAAGACAAGTGAGCATTCCTCCCGAATCTTCGAAACTACTGGATGTACATGCTCACTTTCCGGGTAGTCAAGATTCAATGTATGTTGAACGCTATATTCAAACAAATGGTAACTTTGATGAACCATTTGGCATAGCTGATACATTCATTTCTCGTTTGCGGCCAGTTCTACATGTTGCAAATTTCTCTAAAGCACCTATCACAATAGCTCAAGGTCAGTTACTTGGACATGCACGAAACCCTTCCAAGTGGCTGACCAAATCTTCCGA
Organism: Lentinula guzmanii; assembly: GCA_027919855.1. Lineage (NCBI taxonomy): Eukaryota > Fungi > Basidiomycota > Agaricomycetes > Agaricales > Omphalotaceae > Lentinula > Lentinula guzmanii. The sequence continues at coordinate 265,987 of JANVFO010000043.1, read as the reverse complement.
AATGTCTCCAAATCAGAATAATGCAGTCCAAGCTCACTGCAGCTTTGTGCGGAAACTAATTCAACAAGGATCACACAAGCATCTGACTAGCTCCCATACTGTTCGAAGTGAGTCAGAGATTACTTCAAAGGCTCATAGAAATATAATTGAACCTGATGATCCACTTGCGGAAGACCCAATTGAAGGAGGTCCAAAGACTGCGGAAACAGGAATCGACTTCGTATCTTCCGAAAAATTATTATCGGAAGTTCATATCTCAACTGATTTGACACAGGAACAACAGCAGAAAATTGAGGAGGTCATGATACAAAATCAACGTGCATTTGGCCTAGATGGCAGGTTAGGAAATTATGAGGCAAAGGTGGATATTAGCATGAAGCCTGGTACAAAACCTATTTCACTACCACCTTACAGTGCTTCGCCAGCTAACCGCGAAGTCATCGACAAGCAAATGGACTCATGGCTCAGTTTAGGAGTTATTGAACCATCAACTAGTCCTTGGGGTGCTCCGGTGTTCATCGTATATCGTAATAACAAACCCCGAATGGTCATTGATTTACGACGACTCAATGAATGTGTTGTGAGCGATGAATTTCCATTGTTAAAACAAGAGGACATACTTCAAGCCCTGAATGGAGCACAGTGGCTAACAACTCTAGATGCATTAGCTGGATTTACGCAGCTCACTATGTCAGAATCAGCATCGGAAAAATTAGCATTCCGTACACATCGTGGACTGTATCAATTCCGTCGCATGCCATTTGGTTACCGTAATGGTCCTGCTGTTTTTCAACGTGTTATGCAAGGCGTACTTGCACCGTTCCTTTGGATATTTGCTTTGGTCTACATTGATGACATCGTCATCTACTCATTAACATTTGAAGATCATTTGAAGCATCTGGATCAAGTGTTTAAAGCAATTTCGGAGGCTAACATAACTTTATCACCAGGAAAATGTTTCATCGCCTTTCAGTCACTTATTCTTTTGGGGCAAAAGGTATCCCGATTAGGACTTTCCACCCATAAAGAAAAAGTTGAAGCCATTCTGCAGTTGCTAGAACCTCGAAATGTTTCTGAACTTCAAACATTCCTAGGGATGATGGTATACTTCTCAGCATATATTCCCTTTTATGCCTGGATTGCGGCACCATTCTTCTCACTGTTGAAGAAGAATATTCCTTTCGAGTGGACTTCATTACATCAAGAAGCATTTGAACTCTGTAAATTGGTCTTAACAAATTCACCTGTACGAGGATACGCTATGCCTGGAAGAGCATATCGACTGTATACAGATGCATGTGATTATGGGCTTGCTGGTAATTTACAACAGGTTCAACCAATCAAGATCAAGGACTTAAGAGGTACCCGTGCTTATGATCGGCTTCGCAAGGCATTTGAGTCAGGAGAGGCAATTCCACTGCTAGTAACTCAAGCAAGTAAGGAATTTAATGATGTACCAATTCCGGGTTCTTGGGATAAAAATTTTGAAGATACCACTGTATACATTGAACGAGTGATTGGATATTGGTCCCGTATCTTGAAATCTCCAGAACGGAACTACTCTGCTACAGAACGAGAGGCATTGGCATTGAAGGAGGCACTCATTAAATTTCAACCATACATAGAGGGTGAGGATGTACTTGCAATCACAGATCATGCAGCTTTGACATGGAGTACAACCTTTCAGAATGTGAATCGAAGGCTACTCACTTGGGGAACAATTTTTGCAGCTTATCCCAAGCTTCGGATAGTGCATCGTGCTGGACGTGTTCACTCTAACGTGGATCCAATATCACGCTTGCGACGGCGTGTACCACCTCATATAAGCCCAGAACGTGATGACCATATATCCACAATCCCTATGACAGAATCTGATCCCTTACAGAATATGTATGAGGAATTGGGTAAAAAATTTGAGGAAAAATTATTGAAGGTTGCATCACATTTCACTCAAACAATAAGTGAAAACCCAGAAATCAATTCAAAGCAATTGAGTTGTAAGATTTTTCATGCACAAACCTTTCCTATATTAAATGGAGGTGAGCGATGTGAAGATTACTTCACCTCTCAGTCATATAACATTCTCATAGGAATGTCATCAGATGAACTCGTTAGCTGGCAGGCAGGATATGAACAAGACCCTTATTTCTCCAGAGTAATATCTGACTTGCGAAGTGAAGAAAATCATCTCAACCCTCATTACCCTCAATATCATTATTCGGAAAGTGGACTTCTCTATTTTGAGGACTGGCATGGTAATAACCGGCTATGTGTCCCCAAGAATTTACGAAATGAAATCATGAATGATGTTCATAATTTACCAACAGAATCTGCACATGCAGGATATCATCGTTGCTATAATCGTCTGGCATCCTCATACTATTGGCCAAAAATGTCACGCGAACTAAAGGCATATGTAAGTACTTGTGACATCTGTCAAAAATCTAAACCAAGGCGACATGGAGCAGTAGGGTTACTCCAACCCATTCCTATCCCTCAACAACCTTTTGAAGTTGTAACGATGGACTTTATTCCGGAACTCCCGGATGCTCATGGGTATGATAACATTTTTGTCATTGTGGATAAACTAACTAAGTTTGGAATTTTTATTCCATGCTCGACAAAAATTACAGATAAAGAGACTGCTCAATTATTTTTCACACATGTCATTTCAAAATACGGAATTCCACGTCAAGTGATATCTGACAGGGATACTCGATGGCGACATGATTTTTGGCAAGAAATATGCCGTCTTATGGGAATGCGACGGGCACTGACAACTTCATATCACCCTCAGGCAGATGGACAAACCGAAATTCTTAATCAGTACCTTGAAATCACTCTTCGAGCATATGTTGGTCCATCTCGAGATGATTGGGACACTTATCTAGATGCACTGGCCCTTTCCTATAATTCTACTCCACACACTTCGACAGGCTTTGCCCCTGCATACTTACTATATGGATATACTCCAACGACATCATCAACATTAATGGTCCCAAATAAATCTATTCCGAGACCATTACTTAATGGGGGAGAGGAAGTGGTGCGTCATGAAGAAGCACAAAATATGATTGACATTTTCAATGCTGAAAGGCTTCGAGCAAAAGAAGCTATCTTCCTTTCACAGATTTTTCAACAACGTGCCTATAACAAGGGAAGATTAGTGATGGAATTCAATGAAGGAGATTTAGTGGTGTTGAATCCTCACTCATTGGAGCTTCTTCAGAAGGAAAAAGGACGGGGCAAGAAACTCCTTATGAAGTATGATGGCCCTTTCGAAATTATCCGGAAATTATCACCGGTGACTTATCAACTTCGCCTACCAAAGTCTTATGGCATTCATCCCATACTAAATATTGCACATCTTGAAAAATATGAAAAGTCTCCAGAAACTTTCGGTTCTAGGCCAATGAAAGAAATGAATCGAGAAGATTTTGACAAGTTGCCTGAAATTGAAATTGACCAAATCATCGCAGAACGATGGGCAAAACGAGGCAAACGACGTATTAAACAATTCAAAGTACGATGGGTCGGATTTCCACCTGAACACGATGAGTGGCTCACAAAGCGGCAACTTCAGAACGCTCCTGAAAAGCTTCAAAACTGGTTAGCCAACTCCACTTCTAGAAGATGAGCTCCGCAACTCGTGTCAGAGCTGATATCAGTTATAAGCTAAAGAAACTCGTTACTCAAAAAATCATTCTAAAAGAGATTTCAACTTCACCTTTTATTACTCACTATGCAATCCGAATCTCCAGCTTCTGTTCGCAACCGATTGCAGCGCGAAGCTGCTAGTAACAGCACCACTCCTACCACTATTTTGGTCTCTGCATTTAATGACAAATTTTTGCGAAATCTTGTACGAGAAACCTTCGATGATACCTGCTTCAAGGTACCATTTACACGAGACGATGTTATGGAAGTCACTATCCATAACAATACCTTCTTCCGCTTCCTTCCTGAGCACGCAGATAGCATGCTTGATTTTGTGGGACGTCTGGCCCGATTCATCGTCAAGGGAGCCAATGGAAGACAAGGCTCTACACAGGATCTCCCTATCATCATTCCTATGGACGTTATCGCTCTCGAATGGAGTGGTAATCCGATTCTTCCTCATCTTACCCTTGCCAACTTTTCTGAAGACAATCCTCTTCAAAAGCTTGAAACTACAAGCTTCGAAGCTCTTTTGGCATTGTTTCATGCCATTAGGATTGCGGTCAATAAATATGCGAGGTGGGCTGCGAATAAAATCTTGATTAGCGTCAGCCGTGGTTTTGAGAGCGAGACAAATTTTGGTCATTTCTGGAGCTACTCGACGGAATTTATTCTAGCTCGAGAACGCCCGAATCTCATGAAGTCTCGTGAGGAAGAACGGGGAAGGATGCGATATTTTGGAACATATCAGCCGGCTCCAATGGACTCTCGAATGGGTATGTGTTTCAAATTATTAATTCAATTAGCATTTGTTCATGAAAATAACAAGTTCATTACGAAGCTTATAATCCAAATCAACCCTTGTTCTCTATGGCGTATACTCCTCCCACCTATGTTTCTGAAAGCGACGAGACTCTTACTGCGAGTCTTCTTTTCCTCGCTGATCCCAGGAACCTTGCCTACTAAACTTTGCATCGCAATCACGACTGGAGGGGCTCTGTCATGGAACTGCGTTATCGGTACCCGGTACCGATTCAGTTTAATGAGTCGGTGAGTCGCGATGCAACGCAGGGAACATGAGGAATGGACACAGCCTCAAAGCATCGTGTATGTATAAAAACTCACAAGTAACTACTAGAATGTATCTTCTTCTTACCCTTGTAATACTATCTGCCTTACCTCCACTTTGTGTGATTGTAAGTTGAGAGCTCCCGTTTGGATAACGCCTCGCGCTTGACAAAGCTTGCTCAATCTCAAATACTATTGGATTGCCTTGCGCTCCATAATATTTGAGCGGAAGATACAGAATAAGTAGGTATTGAAGAGTATAACGAACTAACGACGTTTCAGTATATAAATCTTACGCTGATTCGTTACAGGTGCTCACAGCTACAGTGAGGCACATTATGAATAGTGACAGTATAAACCTAGGACCTAGAATACAGCATAGAAACTGCAAAATTACACAACATACGCACATTCCCTGTCGAGCCTTGAACAATAAATTCCTCCTTCAGCGCATTGTGCTCACGGTTTCTCTCAATGAGGTAAATTCTAGGATAGGATTGTGAACTTCTCCGGAGTGTAGGAACAAACGAGGCCTGTTTTGAGAGCGAACAAACCTTTGAGCTTGCGTAAAATATCGGTCTAATCTCACAGAAATATCCTTAGGACAGAACGATCTGAACCTTGCCAACCTCTTTTCTTGAGGTTCGGCTTTCTTGCGGCCTCCTTTAGATGATACCTTCAATGGTTGGCTCGAAGATAGTTCGAAGGATGTCGCCACAGAAGTCGAAGGAAGATTGGGTGTCGTTCGGGACCTTTTCGTAGTGACTAATTCATATGTTCCGTCGGCTTTACGCTTTTGCAAGACCATAGCAAGGTGGATGTTGCAGATGAAGAAAGTGGAAAAATTAGGGCCGGATTGTGTCATCATATTGCACCACGAGTTCTACAAACCGATGCAAGTAAAATAGAATTCATGTATTCTGTGTGATATATGATACAAGATGGGTGTTGGATCCGACTGCTAGCAGATATAATACACGGATTGCACTTTCCAAATTTGAACTTAAGCTCCAAGCTTTATAGTTCTCCGTTAACTTTTTCGTATGCCTTGCCCTTCATGTCCTCGAAGACTCTCTGAGAGTCACCATATTTCTCTTCCGCATACTCCTGTGAATCTCCACCAGCACCCTTCAAGACTTCCCATGCTCTGACCAGCCGATCCTCCACAGGCCCGACAACGTTGTCATCAAGGACCTCTTTGAGACGTGCAAGCATACGCTCAGCGGAGGTAGAGGTTCGTACCCAGCGGATGCGGACTTCTTGCAGAAGACTAGGCCTTGAGGTAGGGAGCATACTTTCGGAGACACCTGATTCACGGAGGAAGGCACGTAGTCGGGCATCGGGCCAGGCAAGGTACGGGGCAGTGGATGAAGAAATAACTGAAGCTGCGTTATAGTATCTGCGATGCGAACAATGAGTATCATTAAGACAATGGAAAACGGTTTTACTCACTTCGCTCTGAAAAGGGAAACAATTTCATCTTTCCTCGCTTGCGAATCACTACGCAAGTACCCATTTTCGATTAGCCAAGTTCGCATTTGTGACTCGGACCAGGCGGATGTGAGCGTAGATTGCGCACTGTAGAAGTTTTTCCTGTAGTAGAGAATTGAGAAACCACTAGGCACGAAGGAGAACTGTATTTACTGAATTGCTTTCTGCATTTCGTCTCTTGTAGCAACTGCATCACTCTTCATGAAGCCGTTATCAATGAGCCAGGTGCGCATGTCGCTATCGGACCAGCTGTCCCACACATGTTGTTTTGTGTCGTAGTAATACGACTGCATAAGCTTGTTGTATTCGTCTCGAGTTTTTTGAACAGAGTTGCGAGTGTCGATGAGGTGGTGCGCGGCAAGCCAGTCACGCTACAAGCAAAAGGTAAGTATACAGCAAACTTGGAATTAAGAGTGATCACCGACAATATAACTATCGCTCCATATTTCCCAGACATTCCCACTTGCAGACTCGTAGTGAGTTTGGGCTAGATGGGCTAGCTCATCTCTCTTCTTTCCCGCAGCGGTACGAGTGTCAATCACACCCTTGTCGACGAGGAACTTGCGGACTGCCGTGTCATCCCACGTGGACCAGACATAGTCCTTTGTAGAGTCAAAAGGTCTCTTGGATAGAACGTCCGCGGTCGCTTGCGCTGCGTATGACGATACAGTGGATGCAGCTCCAAAAGCAGCAGCAGAGGCGTCGGAAGCGTATGCAGATGCAGTCTCAGATGCAGCGGATGCGTAATGTTCATTGGCCTCTTGCCAGTCCCTCCATCGACGTTTAGCTATGAGAACGAGTTCCTCTTTAGTACCTTTCGGGGCGACTATACCCTGCACGAGAAGCCATTCCCGTAGACGAGATTCGTCCCAAGCTTCAAAGGTACTGTCGCGAAGAGAAGCAAATGTTTCCTGGAATGAAGAATATTGGGATGGAGTCCAGGAAGAGAAAGAGGATGGGTAGGGAGAGGGAGACGAATCAGAGTCTTGTGAAGACCCAAACCATGAGCCTGAAGAAGCGTAGGCTGGGGAAACTATGAAGAGCGAAAGAATTACAAGCTTTTGGAGACAGATCTTCATTGTAAATGTAAAGAAGGTCCCACTGGACGTTCTGCTCTTTATACGAAGTATCTGAAGGAGCCATGATGAGGGAATGACGCACACAGCTCAGAAAATCTGACGTCGGTCGACTCGGGCGCGTCAATTCACGACCACGTGCTTATATTCTCTTTATTTTTAATGATCATTGATCATGGCGATGGTTATTGTATAATGCTTCCCCCTGTCTACTCAAGCTCTGACTACATTTGCTACCCATATTGAGGCACAAATTTGATGATGGCTTCAGCTGCAATTTAAGAAGATCCTGAGACGGAGCTCTCCAAGCGTACGATTCCGAGGCTGCTTTGGGTATATTCGAGGTAAGCTGATGTATGTCAAGCTACCAGAATATGGCATGAGCGAAAGCCCTTTGCAGCAAATCTCTGATACTTCCACCGTCGTAATGAAATATACACATGTATCGAAGAAATTTCGGTCTTGCCATCGCAAAATTCACAGACGCGATTAGACTTGACTTGGGTCCCGATCTCATCATACCGACAACAGAAATATCCACCATACCGTGCGCTGGCCGTGCGTATTGCATCCGGAAACCTTGTTGGCTTGATGGGGTGGCGGTTAATCAGATGAAGCAGAGAAAGAGCATCCTACTTTGAGACAGAAGCAAACAGGAAGACTCGCATTTCAACACAAGAAACCAGCTATCGTAATGCAACTTCATTCTGGATACTGAAGCAAAATCAGCAGTGTCACAAGAGATGCTGCGGGCACTGAGATACATGCCCCAGTTTGTCTCTCCATCCCTTCAATGAAAATCTCCTACTGCTTTGCCCTTTCTAGCGGGAGCAGAAGTTTCCCTTGATTCGCACTCAATATCATCTGGGTGAAGCCTCGAGATTGGAAGGTCAATTTATGACGTCCGGAAACCTGACGTTTTACAAGCTGAATGCTCCAGTGTTATATAGTGAGTATTGCTCACGCTCTACTGTCATTGAGTATCCTGATTCCATTGACCCGATTGTAGTAGGTGAACATCCAACCTTAGACATCCCTCGCACTATGAACTCTACCGACGTGAATCACAGTAACCGTCGTAAGTTGCTAAGAGATAGCTTGTCGTCGATCAAAGCCTCGCTCAGCTTCCTCAGGCGCAAGAATTGTTGTGGCCACCCAACTACTAGTATTTCTCCTCACTGAACTCTTTTCTTTTTGTATTATGGATATTACTAGGTATCAGGATTGTGAATTTCGACTTTGATCGTAATATTTATACAAACCCTAAATCAATGAACACTTATGAAGACGAGCGCAACACATTTACTTAGCCTTCCATTTGGCGTTGTAGAACCTGGACGGTGGACTCAAATACTGACATACAAAATGAGCCGGAGTCGCCGATCCCTTCCACAGTCACTTCGCTCATGTCGAACGTAGCTGAACATTTCCACTTGTTGCTTACACTTCCTACGGAACTCATCATCGGAGTATTGACGGAACTAGATGTGTTGAGCTTGGTGAAATGTAAATCGGTAAGTTTCAACTTCATGCGGAACCTCAAGCTCAAAACTGATCCATTCGAGTAAGGTCTGTAGACAGCTACACGACATCATTGCTGAGACGGCCTCCTTTACCTACGAAATTGAACTGGCCATAGCTGAACAAGATGACGGGACGAACTGTAGCTTGTCTGTAATGGAGAAACTGGAGCTGCTTAGGAATTCACAGGCGCGGTGGGCCGAGCTCAAATGGAGCTCTCAAAGACGTTATCACATGCAAGACGCTGGTCTTTGGGAACTTTTTGGAAATGTTCTGGCGCAAAACACTGCAGGTGGAAGCTTTGCCTTTGTACAGCTGCCTTCCGAATCTCGAAAAATCCCTGAACGAAAATGGATGGTGAAGCCCGATACACCACGGCTTGTGCGAGACTTTGGAATGGATCCCAGTCAAGATCTACTTGTGTTGATAGAATTGCCTCAATGGTGAGGAAACCAGACTTTTGATTCCATATTCATTTTTTTCAAGTTTCATGCATTCAGGTCGGCGGGGAGAATGGATCGACCCCATCGTATATACATGCGGTCGATGTCAACAGCAACAAAACATCCTTTGACTACAGGCTCGGGATTGATCGAGCACTCTTTTTACGATCCAAATACATCTTATTCTATCAAAATATCGTTGGACGTCCTTGCAATATTTTTTCACGCTACAAATGACCCCTCGGTAAATGAGTTTGTGATTTGGGAATGGAAAACGGGTCACAAGAAATTGGTTCGATTATCTTTATATTATTCGGTACAGCTCAAGCTTATCTGATACCCTTCGAGCACCTTGTAGGCGATGAATTTGGGTCTTTCTGTCTTCTGTCAGAAAGACATGTTCTCTTGTCTCTCATATCCGAATCGCCTGACGGATATGATCAAGCTGAACTCCTTGTTGTCGATTTTGAGCAGGAGGACTATCACAAAAAATCTATCGTCAATATCACCCATGGCTTCAAATTATCTCTTCCCGCATTCCATTCCTCCATCCTATTACGCAGCTTTGCCATCAGCTCAGATCCCTCGCCCTCTTGGGCTCCTCAATCTGACCTCGAGGCTCCATTCCATGTATCTCAGGATGCTAAAATTTTTGTCGCCTCCATTTGGGTGCAAAAGGACGCTCTACGACATCTAATCCTTCTTATCCCTCAAAACACACTTCTCCGTCACAAGAACTTATTGGGGCCGATTTCGAACGAGTCGACGTTAGCTTGGGAAGCTTGGGGTCCTCAGGGCTCTCGAATGACAGAAAAGTTTACCCGAAATCCATCTTTCGAGGTATGGGCATGTCATGTGTATGGGACGAGATTTATCTTGTCTGAATGCAGTGCTCGGTCGAATCAAACCTTCACCTTGCAAGTTTTTGATTTTAACCAAAGAGCTTTGAGGAAAGCCATATCACAGGGTCAAAGAATCAGCGAAATCGACGTCTTAGACATGGATTCCCTGGAATGCAACTCAAGTGTTTGTGTTACTGCGCCTAGCGTATTCCCAGCAGGAGACATCTTCAGGGAAGAAGTCAAAACTACTCTGCCATATCGTTGGGTATCAGAACCAATGCCATCTATACATCCGGCTTCTTCTCCGATGTGTGCTGAAGATTCAATCATTGTGGTGGACCATGTGCGTATGATCTTTGCGTTAAGTTGTATGAAAGAGCTGACATTTTTTAGTTCCGAGAGGACAGAGGCTATTACCATGTATTCACATTTTAGTCGGACACCTGCCTGAGGCTAGGAGAATATCTGTAGTTGTATCACTTCAAACTTCAGTACTGATATACATGTACAGACAATAAAACTGTCAGAATATCCAAATGGCGAGAGGAATTACAGAGAACGACTAAAAAACTACAACGACGCCAGCAGGATTTGAACCTGCGCCCTCAAAGAGGAACAGATAACAATTATTCGAATCTGTCGCCGTAACCACTTGGCTATAGCGCCTAATCATTGCGATTGGATTTATGAGTATATATCAGTTCCCAATTCATGAATGGATCCTAGACAATTTATGTACAAAACATGGAATATTAATATCCTGATAGTGAAAGTATAGAGTAGAAATGTCGAAATACAAAGGATACACACGAAAGAAGACTAATCTGACTCCAGAGCTCGTACAATACCAAATGCTGCACCAGCTGCTATACCACCTACAAGAAGTGTAGTGACCGCACCCCATACAATGCCACCCACCCCTCCACTGGCACCAGTCACCTGTGCCTTGATAGCACCAAAAATAAGAAGCACCACACCAGTGACAACACACGAATAAATGAGAGCCACTTGCGCCTTATCAATGAAAAAATACGGAAGAAGGGGGATGAGACCACCGATGAGATATCCCATTCCAATCGTGAATGCTGAAATATAGAGTCGTTTGGTTGGTACTTCCTCTGCGAGTAATCAATAAACCAATATCATGATGAGTGATCAGTAACTCACCCATCCCCTCTCCGAACTTGAGCAAGAAAGCCGTAAGCCCGACATCTTGGCTCCACCGTAATCTGAGGGTTTCTGCTGAGGAGGGATCGGTGATACTTTCGCCGCCAGCCTTCCGCAAACTCTCGGCAACAATACGGCAAGCCTTTTCGTCGACACCAAGGGGACCAAGGATTTCCTCTACTTCTCTCTCCATTTCTCCAGAGCAGCTGACCGAAACTCGGGCGGACGTTTGCTTCTTGAGGAAGCGGAAGTGGTCCCGTTCTGCTTGGGAGGCAAGAAAGCCTCCAATGCCCATGGATATTGCACCGGCTATGAGCTCCGCCACTCCACCAAGGACTACCAGTTTTGATGTACCAAGAGAAGAAAGCCCAGCGGTAAGAGCGAAAGGGACTGTCAAACCATCAGAGAGCCCTATGATGCTAGTGGAAGTGTTCATTTCGCTATCGGCTAATCTTGACTGAAGTCACTCACACATCGCGAACAACATCAGGATCAATAAGCGTGCGTTCCTCCTGCTTCAATTCTTTGCAGCATACGCCGTCCGCTCTCGACGTTCTATCGCATTTTGAGCTGAGTGGGGTCGAAGAATCGTTGGCTATGGAATTCGCAATCGGCCAGATGGGGGGTTTAGTTGCTTTCAGACCATCTTTCGCGCGGCGCGGAAGAGCGAGAGCAGTAGTAGTTGAAGGTGCAGACATTGATTCGTGAGTGTCGAGCACAAGAAGTGAAAAGGAAAAGCTTATGTAGGAAGAAGTGCCGATGACACAATTGGGACGGCTTCAATCCCGATGATGATTTCAAATTCGAGCGACCCAATCACAACACGTCGGATTTCTCATCCGGGGTATTCTGCTAATTATTTTTTTCAAGTATTCACTAACAGTGTGGCGTATACAGATTCGTGATTTTCAGCGCGAAGAGTTGAGTAGTACAAAGTTTGTCGAAATGCTAGTACATCAATAAGACTGACTCAAGGCCTAATAGATGCGAGCTGCGTATGATAACCAACTGGTACGACCTTCGTAGTTGTGACAGGCTTAGGAGCCCCAAGCGCATTGTCCAAATCGAGGGCCACAGCACCTTTGATTGGTTGTTGCAGATATGATTCGAAAGAACTAGCTTTGCAGTTCCCAGGAACGTTTGCGTGCTTGTGTTCTGCAACAATCTCGCTACAAATCGTAACAAGTGCGTTTCCGAGGATCTTGAAGTCATCGAGCTGATGGCGATGGACAATTACAACCAATATCCATCAATGGAAGATGAAGCAACCCACCTCATTCCAGATCTGGGCACTGACTCTCGTCCACCAAATGTTGTTGTGGTAGTAGGTAACGGCGTACATGTTCTGCGCGAGGAGCTTGTTACTGAGTGCCGTGCCAACTGATGCATCGTATTGTGCTTGGAAATCGGAGGGGAAGGGAAGCGTAACATTCACCTACATATACGCAGAGAAGGTCAGCAGATCTACGGAATACTGAAATTGCGCCACAGGTCAACTCACCATGGCCTTGGTGAATTCGCCATCAGGATCCATGACCTGGGTATTCATGGTTTGGGCAATAAGTTTACCGCCTGCTTTGGCCAAGTTGTTGCAATATGCGTGGATAGCCGCCTCGCCGCCAACCCATTCACGCCATTGCAGAGCAACATGAACGGACAGGTATGTAGTGTAGTCGATTGTCCCGTTGTCTGAAAACAAGGATATGAGTTTGAGTCAATGCCGAGAAAAGGAAGCTTCGGAAACATACACTGGAACTGCGAGACAATATTGGTGTCAGGCCTGTCGGGACCTGGAGTAACATAGGACGCAGAGGTGGGGATAGTGGTCAACATAATCTTCTGTGACCTATGATCATTTATATATCAAGAGGGTAGTCGGCAAAGATGAGTAAACACACTCTTTGGGCATCCAGAGGAATGCCGCGCCCCGCTTCGAATTGAGCCACTTGTGGCAGTTCTGTACGAGCAGAGTGAACCACGTTACACGCGGAATACGAAAGCTGACACGGTACAACTCACGCTGACGAAAAAGTCGGCACCACAATCAGCTAATTTGAGCTCTTCTTGGCCGACGGAGTGAGCACCTGTCATACTCAGTATGTTAGTCCTGGCCATGGGAAGCGCGGTGTCAAAACATACCATCAACGATGGTCCAAATCTTAGCATCTTTGCAAATCTTGACCATCTCCTTCCACGGCATTGCCGCTGCAGGATTCGCGACGATTGAGTCAATGACAGCGACAATTTTCTTGCCTGGAGGAGCATTTTGTTTCACATTATCAATGTGCTTTTTCCATCCATCCAGAATGGCTTGGTACGTGGTAGGGAAAGCAAGTTGGAACTCGGAGATCTGGACACCTGGTGTAACATCGTGAATGTATTGGATGGTTTTGTACACCGTAGCATAAGTGGTGTTGCCTATAAACAGGTTAGTTACTGGACAGACTATCGTTCATGTACCAAGGCTTACAGCGAATGATAACATCACCGGATTCCCATAAGAAGTTTCTGAGAACGACACCGAGTCCAGTAGACGCGTTGGCGACCATAACGAGCTCATCGACATCCGACGCGCCCACAAGCTTGGCAAGCTGTTCGCGTACGCCAATGAGAGGTGGGATGAAACCGATACGATAGTAGAAATCAGTATTCTCCTCCTGCCATGCCATTAGCTCATTACAAGCTTCGGTCACAACCTTGGGCAGAGCGCCATATGATCCTATGGAAGAGACGAACATGGATGCTTGGCAAGGAGAAGCAGTTTGGAATGACCGTACCATTGTTCAGATTGAGATAACCGCGCTTAAAACTGAAATATGGGAGGAGATCGTGTCCAAACTTTGGTGCAATTGTCCGCTGATGCAAGATGCTTGTAGCTTTCACAATCTGATCGATTGGAACTGGCGCGATGGATTGCGTGTTGGACATTGTTAGTCTGGTGAAGAGAGGAGAAAAACTGGAAATGAAGCATTCGATCGATGGGCTCGTACTTATACCTATTTTGCAGACCAAATACTGGATGTGCAGCAGCTGGCAGCTCATACCAGCTGTCACCCCGTCAAGCACCCAATTGGCCTTATGACCGTGAATGACAATTTATCAGCATTCTAGACGCCGCATCTCAAGCTACGTTTTTGACGAATGAATTCTAGATAAGTACATGGACGGACTAGATGGAGGTTATTGGGAGAATTCCTGAGATCTATCTGGTTTATAAGTTTAGCTGGAAGACTGTTGTCAAACTAAGTTACACACATGTTGAGTTTGAAAGACGCTGAGAAGAGGGGTGAAGGTCTGCATAAGCGAATAAGATGCGAGCTTGAGGAAAACATGGAGCAGCTGATACAGAGTAAGGTTTTGTAAGGGTTGCAGGTTTAATATACCGCATAGCGATGAGAACTGATGTAAATGGATAGATTTTCAATCTTCTATCGCCTTCACGAGTTCTGTTCTGGGGTTCGAAAGAAACTACAGAAATTCATCGCATATCGATTGAGAGAAAATTTTGATTCATCGATGTAGTTGGCCGTGGGAGCCTGAGGATCATGGTACTTAAATAAGTAGGCCATCGTGATAGCTCCATTTTAGGTATCAACGAGCGGCGGCGGCGAAACAACGCCAAACAGATCTGCAAATCCATCTCTTCATCCACAACTACTATCACTCTCTGAACCGTTCCGCTCTTCATCGCATTCCCCATCGCTGCGCTCTCTGACTACGCGCAGCCGTACTTTGTGGACAGCCACTTTGGTGGATTATAGAGATCCTGGTCATCAATCGTTCACGGTAAGTTCTCTTAAAGCCTTTCTCGCTTTATCTTAGAAAAGGAGATTCGATGTTCAGACTACCCTCATCATTCACACACCTTTACCTTACGTCTTAATTTGTGCCTTGTGCCGAAAAGCTGATAAGTTCAATTACCCCTTTATATATCCTCATTCTATGGTGAATACTCCAACTCGATTATTCTCCCGCGAATTCACAATCTGGCGGGATATGGTCTATCGGCTGCACAAAATTGCCATGACTGCTCCGCAATTCACATATCGCATTGATGGACTCTGCCGACTGACAATCATGCATCCCCTTGCTGCATCGACTTTCTGATCTTCACATAACAATCGTTATATCGATGATGACACACTTCTACTTATTCATTATTGTCGGCGCTGATTGGCGTCCGATTCTTCTCTGCACTGCTATACCCAACATTTAAGTGCGCGATCCAAACCTCGACTCGTATTTCTACGCTCAGGATCCTCCTTTCCGCTGCATCACCCCTTAAGAGAATTTTGAAGATCTGCATTGGAATACACGATGCCAGCCTCTACAGTGCCTTGTCAAGTGAGCCATAAATTTTTGTCTAATCTACTAGTCTGACGAATTGCTCTCTAAAGTACCGTACTGGTCGAACTCTTGGTTCTGGAACATACGCAATCGTCAAAGAAGCGATACATATCAAGACAGGGAAATATTATGCTTGCAAAGTGAAAATTTACCCTATACTATTTTTCTCGTAGTTGATTTGGACGTTTCCAGGTGATCAACAAAAAACTTATGGAAGGACGTGAAAATATGGTTCGCAACGAAATTGCTGTCCTGAAGCGGATATCGAGTGGAAACAGGAACGTAGTTACATTGCACGATTATTTTGAGGTGTGTCGCGTCGAATATGCCTTTCTCGCTATGTTCAACGCCTTTAGACTGCCCATAACCTTTATCTCTGCTTTGATCTTTGTACTGGGGGCGAGCTTTTTGACAGGATTTGTGCGAAAGGAAACTATTACGAAGGGTAAGGTTTCATTTGGGCACTCAAACTCAAATTTACATACTCAACTCTCCATCTCTCTTGTTTAGGGATGCAGCATCTCTGCTTCGCACCATTTTTACAGCTGTATCCTATATTCATTCTGCTGGAATTGTTCACCGAGATCTAAAACCAGAAAATCTGTTGTTCAGGCAAGTGGTCTGTTGTCCGGATTCGAACAGGCACCGATACACCTTTTCTTTCTGTCTTTTTTTCCCACAAAAATAAAATATCGTAAAGGACCCCTGCAGAAGACGCGGACATTATGATTGCCGATTTCGGTCTTTCACGGGTCATGGAAGGTGGTATAGGTGGAGAGAAGTTGAATTTATTGACGGAGATATGTGGAACGCCAGGATACATGGCACCAGAGATTTTCAAAAAGAGTAAGTTCCCGCTATCAATGTAGACACTCTGATTCGATGATGTGTCTTTTTGTGTCTGCAGCTGGGCACGGTAAACCTGTCGACGTCTGGGCCATGGGTGTCATAACTTATTTCCTGCTGGTTTGATGATTTCTGTATTCAAACAGAGACTAAGGACTAACTTGAACATGAAAATCAGGCTGGGTACACACCATTCGATCGCGAGAGTCAACAGGCAGAGATGGAGGCTATCATTGCCGGCGTGCGTCTTCGATCTCATCTCCGGTTAACGAGGTGGCTAAGACTATGATCATTCTCCTCATACAGGATTACAAATTCGAACCTCAAGAATACTGGGCCAACGTATCTCAAACTGCTCGAGAGTTTATTCGATGGTGTTTAACTATCAATCCCAATCAGAGGCCCACCGCAGACGAGTGCCTGAAACACAAGGTTAGCGGTTTTCATGCTGTCTACAGTTTGAAGATGTTGATTGTGTTTGAATTCACAGTGGCTCGCTTCCGCCACTCCCCACTTTGTCCCTGATCCAGAAAGCCCAACAGGTGGTCCTACGGATTTGCTCCCGCATGTCAAGAAAGCGTTCAATGCCAAAGGCTTATGTGCATCTCCTCATTCATTGGTCTTCCGAAACTGATACTAAGTAACATTTGGTTACAGGGCGCAAGGCTGCATTTTCTATACGCGCACTGAACAGAATGACAGTGCTAGCTGGCTCTGGATATAACAATCACGCCGAGGCACAGCGTCTGCGAGAAGATGTGGCGACGTACAAAGAGGAAAGCGAGAAGGTATGTTTATTTTGCGCGAATAGAGAAACCCGTCTTCACGACGTTTCTGGTAGGAAAAAATGGAAGACGCGTCAATCACACATCAGCACGAATCTGACTCAAATCCTCCAAGTCCTGCTAGTCCTGTTCACTCGTCCTCCGCCAAGGGCGCTCTAACACAAGGTATGTAATCAGACCCTGGGTGGCTCCTTTTTCCCCACTTCCTTGCTTCTCCCTTCATCTCTGATACTTCACCGTATCCACCGCGTACATGCTATCCATCACCCTTCTACTGAATGCTCTCATCCGAAAGATTTCTGATGTACATGCATAACATGAAAAGGACAGAAAGATGCAGCGAAGAAGCAGGACGACATCTCGGTCGATAATCAGAATGATCAGTCTCTGGAAACAATGATGGCGAAAACAAGGCTGAATGAGAAGGACCAGGAAGTGGATAGGCAGAAGTCAGGGCAATGAAGCTCGAGCGTTTGCCTAGAAATACTCACTTGAAATTGTACTCTTCGATATCTTGCTTAAAGCGTGATCTAATTTTTCTGTGTATACATGCCTATGTACAACAAATAACGTGGTCAGATTAAAGCTGTACTGGACCTGTACTTATCAACCGCCCATCAAATTTTCTTCAAAATGACGACCATCTCTCTTCGAATAGAATTCGGCGGCGGTTTGGAGCTTCTCTTTTCGAATGAAAAACGCCATACGCTGACCCTTCCGTCCATTGTCTCCTCTGATAACAATTCCAAGACTTCTGCGGACGCACTATCTGGCGTCAACACAAAACCTGCAGACGTCGAATACTTGGTATTTTATCTTCGCGACCATCTGCTTCAGGAAAGGCCGGAACTGTTTATGGAAGGCAAAACAGTGTACGCCAACTGTTTAACCGTACATGGACAGTTTATAACATTCGATCTGCAGGCGGCCGGGTATTCTAGTTTTGATCAACGATACTGATTGGGAACTTGAAGGTGAAGGGGAATATGTGCTCCAGAACAATGATGAGATTGTTTTCATATCAACGTTACACGGAGGATAAACAAACCAGAAGGGCTCAGCGTTCAAATTCATCCCAGCTCAATCAGCACAGAGGGAGAGGGGGAAGGGGTAATAGTCTACTGAAAAGACAAAGTACGTACGCGGCAATGGCTGATGCCTCCGTTATAATACCTTCACAAAGGTCTCTTAAACTGTTATCGTGCTATGATCTGCTATCATTTACCCGCTGGGAATAGCTATGTGACCGTACAATATTTGCTCTGTAAATGCGTCGACCATGGCAACCAATCATGCCAACTGTTACGCAGTCCCAATCTTGTTCATCTTTCGTTGATGGTCAACAAAGATGCATGCAGACAGAATCGATGTGTATGAATAGGACACAATGATCAGGCATACAATTTAGAGTAACAAAGCGAGGCGAAACGACAGGCGCATGCGTATCAACACATAGGTGGTGATCATAAATTATACTAGGCATGTAAGGTATATGTCAAATAATTAGAGGGAAACAGACCATCGAGGTTTTCATGAAGACGATGAAAAGAAATAACTGTGCAGTAACCACAGTGAGCAGTGTATGGTAAGTCCACTTCGTATCACTATCGGGTGAATGATAGTTCAATCTCTCATTTCCTGGTCATTCCTGTGACCGCAAAGCTGAATTTCTCCAAGGGGCTGGCGAGATGAGTGATTATCCGCAAGCTTTCGGGCAAGAGCTTGAGTAGCGATAGAGGGAACCGCTAGAGAAAAAGCTTTAGAACGACTGGGTGTACCAGGAATCGATGGAAGAGCAGGCAGCGGAGCGGAAGGTGGAGGAAACTTTGGACCTGGGGCTCCACGACGGGCGCCACGTCTAGATCTAGAACAGCAATAAGATTAGTTCCAAAATTGATGATGTTCAAGAAGATACGAGCATACTTGAGAACTGAGCCAACGCTTCCACTTCGCATCCGACGATACAAACTAGTACTTTCAGATGCAATATTCGAGTTGACTTCTTCTCCGATGCTCACGACTGAACTGGTGCTACCGCTCCTAGAACGTCCAGGAGAGGTAAGAAGATGCCGCTGAAGCTGAAGGGCAGTACCGGCTGCTCTAGAAGGCGACTTGATGATGTTCATGGGTGATGTGCCTACGGTTAAACTAGATCGACGTCTGCGAATGCAATGTTGAGCCTGGTGCGTAGAGGTCGCTTGCCCATCAACATTTGTGCTACGATCCAGCTCAAGGTCGCTCGTATCATCGATTACATCGCTGACGTTCAAAAGAGACGGTGAAGGATCGCCATGGCTGGGAATACGATTGTTATACACCGAGTGGGAGGAATACACGTGAGGAGCAGCCAGAAGACCGGAAGAGAAAAAAGCAGAGTAAGTCGTCATTGTGAGAAGAAGTCGTGAGTAGATTCCTTCGTTGTCGTTACGGTTAAGGGAGGGTTGGAAGAGGTTGGAAGAGGGCAAGAATGAAACCACGTGGAAAGAAGTTCAACGATAATTATACTAAATCAGGCGCTCATGACGGGAATTGCAACCAGTGCCGTGCCTCAAGCCGCAGCGCTCCAACTCGTTGTTCGCGGAAGTCATCCTCAGCTCTCTTTCGTTCACAACCGTTCATATGAGTGGAGTATCTAATCATATCCATATCTCTGCCGATAAGATGTATAAATAAGTCATCAATTTACTGGGGGTCATAGTATGTAGCATATGCCGATTCACTGCTGACTCAATTCTCTTCGGGTATACGGACGCTCTCACCGCCCAACGTTGTCCTTGAACTTCTTGCAGGAATAAGTGGATAGATGATGGTCAATCCTATAAGCCAATTCCCTATGCAGCTGGAGGGCCCTTTCTGTGAGTTTCTTTCCTTGCTACTAAGTAGCAGCTGAAGACTAAGCGGTCCACGTCCAGAAACAAAGTCAGTACCTCTCCTTCAGATGAGTTATTGCCCGTATACGCCAGTGCTATATCTGGCATGTTACTTGTCATGCACCTCATGGCCTCGAGAGTCATGGACTGGCGGAAATTCGCTACTGGTGTTGGCTCACAGACCGCTCGAACTTGGGCCACAACGCATTCTAATCAGCCTGGAGGGCAATGGATCTTCGCATTCATGGGGTTGAGACTTGGAGTAGCTCTAGCGCTCCTAGCGACCTCGATTTCTTCGTTGGTTCAGTCTGGAAAATGGAATGACAACTGGACTAATATCGGTATCACCTTCTGTATCACTATGGTGAGCTTTTGGTATCCTTCTGCTATCAACATCTGATGCGATTCCCTTAGACTTATACAGTCGTCTTAACCATACTGTCAATCGTATCACCTTTGGGTTGGAGTACAATATTGACTCGACATGTCAATACGCTTTGGATGATCTGTCTTCTCGTGCTAAGCTATCGAGATCTCTACCCATTAACGACCTTCGACTGGAAACCTCAAGATTCCGAAGAAGGTTTGCTCATTTGGGTCAAAATTGCCTTACTGTTCGTTCTTGCTATTGTCATACCTCTTCTTATTCCAAGGAGATACATTCCCTACGATGCAAAGGTCAATTTTATCCACTAACACTGCCAATTTTGACGATTGAATACACAATCTGAAGGATCCTTCTCCTAATCCAGCACCTGAACAAACCACTTGTCTACTCTCTCTCGTCTTCTATTTCTTTCTCGATCCTGTTGTCTTCGAGGCGCGTAGAAGTTTACACCTTCCTTACGATCATCTTCCTCCCTTGGCGGATTATGACTATGCCAAAAATCTGCGTTCGAGGGCTTTCAAGGTATATTGGATATTTCCATTATGTGATTCATGTCATTATCTTCGATTTAGCATCTGGATCGTTTCTCCGGGTTAGGAAAACGTCGACATTTGTTCTTCTCTCTCATGCGCATCTTTTGGAAAGAATACTTGATCATGTCCGTGATGACTGTACTGCAAGCTGGCGCCGATTTATCTATACCTGTTAGCGTGAATCAACTTCTCCGGTAGGACTACTTTTCTAGATTTTGTGAAGAACACTGACCATGGTTCCAAGTTACATTGAAAAGAAAGGTGCAGATACCACATACAAGCCCTGGGTATGGATCATTTGGCTTTTGCTGGGGCCCACTATCAGTTCTATTGCCTTCGAATGGTACATTTTTGTCAGTGTAAGTTGCGCCAAGTTCAATGTCTGAAATATTCTCATTCACTCATCATAACAACGGAATTCAGACACGCTCTATAGTACACACCGAAAGTATCATCACGCAAGTTGTGTTTGAACATGCCCTGCGTATTCGCGTCAAGGCAGAAACATCTAAAAGCGACCAACCTGCTTTCCCCTCCGACACTTCCTCCCTGGCTGACTCCTCACCGACATTTGAATCTCCAGACGAAGAAAATGGGCCAAATGATAGCAGCGTTAGTGATGATGAAACCCTCCAATCAAGTAGGAAGTCTGGAGGTCAATCGCACGCAGGCAGTCTGAAAGGTGTTCCTGGAGCGAATAGTCCCACTCTTTCGCCTACGACTAGCTCTGTGGATCCCAATGCCCTGTCAGATTCCTCAAAAAATCTGGTCGGCAAACTAAACAACCTTGTCAGCACGGATCTACAGAACATCGTAGATGCTAAAGACTTCATCAGGATATACGCTCTTGTACCAATTCAAGTGGTTCTCTGCATGTGGTTTCTTTATAATATCTTGGGCTGGAGGTAATGTACCGTTCATGCGATATAAACTTCGTTTCAACGAAATGACTTGTTCACAGCGCGTATGTGGGACTCGGAGTAATCATCGTCACATTTCCTGTACCAGGCTTGCTGGCTCGGCTCATACAGCAAGCCCAACGAGCTCGAATGAAACGCACTGATGCACGAGTTCAGGTCGTAACAGAGAGTGAGTCGTTCGAGCCATATGAGTGAAAATATCCCGAACATGCTAGTTTCGCAGTAATGAACGTGCTACGCATGATAAAAATGTTTGGGTGGGAGAAGAAAATGAATGAGCGCATCTCGGAAAAGCGGGAGGAGGAGCTGACTTTCATTAAGAGGCTGCGTTTATTGGGTATGATGACCGCAATCTCAAAGTAAGTTCCCATTTCGAAGTTAACCGCATCAACACTAAAATACTCTGCTAGTCACATCATTCCGGTATGTAGGCAGCCGTTCTCGGAGGAAGCGCGAGTGTTGAACTAAAGCAATAGGTACTAACAATGTTAGCTACCTTCTCAACTTAGTGCGTATACAAAAACCCCTCTTATCGGGTTGAATGTTTCTCATCATAGTTTGTTTTCGCAGTGTTCGTTGACGCGCCATCTATGAGATCAAATTTAGGGTCTGATTTCTAATTTCAGACACTCATTATGGGTGAGGAACTGAATTCATCAAAAGTATTTAGTTCCATGGTGGTATTCGACAAGTTCAGCAAGTCAGAACCTTTCAATTGACAGCGCTACTTTATGACACTGACTTGTAAAATTTGATCATGATAGTCTTTTGAGGATGGTTATATTCCTCACAACGCAAGCCCTCAACGGCAAGGTTTCATTAGATCGAATCACCAGTTTCTTGTACGACGTAAGCCGCTTTACAAGAACTTTCTTGCTGATTGGTCTCAATTCCTCAAACTTGGTCAGACGGAGTTACTTGATTCATGGACTCAAACCGAGGAAGAAACAACAATTCTTTCATCCCCCCACCTGCGCCTGATGCAATTGGCTTCCGTCAGGCTACGTTTGCTTGGTCGGCTGAAAGTGATAACGACGATGGGTCATACACTCCCTCCAGGCGCAAGTTTCTTCTGAAGGTAGATGATGAACTTGTATTTAAAAAAGGGGTTATAAACATGATTGTGGGGCCAACCGGTAGTGGGAAGACATCTGTCCTCATGGCATTGCTGTCGGAAATGCACTTCATTCCATCTAGTCCGGAGTCATGGTATGGCTTACCTCGCGCGCTTGGTGTTGCTTACGCTGCTCAGGAATCTTGGGTACAGAATGCAACTATACGAGTAGGTCCAGGCCAACTCGTCGAAATTGGTACTGACTACTGTTTTCACACTTCTTCCAGGACAACATCGTATTCGGCGCTTATTTTGATGAAGAACGATACAGAAAAGTCATTTACCAATGTTGCCTCGAACGTGATCTGTCGTTATTTGAAGCTGGTGATCAAACTGAAGTCGGAGAGAAGGGTTTGACACTGAGTGGTGGTCAAAAAGCGCGTGTTACCCTTGCACGAGCTGTATACTCTCAAGCGGAAATCATCCTACTCGACGATGTTTTGGCTGCACTAGAGTGAGTTATAGCTGATACTGTGGATCGAAGTGACGTTAACAAAAATATTCAGTGTCCATACATCGAAGTGGATAGTTAACAAGTGCCTCAAAGGAGACTTACTTCGAGGAAGAACAGTACTCCTGGTTGTAAGCCCTACCCTTGTTTACGAGTTCAATTCTAACAACGTCCTCAGACGCATAACGTGGTTCTAATACGACCCATTGCAAAATTTATAGTCTCCATCAAAGACGGTCGCGTCGCAAGCCAGAGATCCATTGAGGACGCAATGTCGATTGATAAGGAGTTAGCTGCTGAGGTTGAGAAAGATGAAGAAGCAGTGGAAAGGGCAAACAACGAAATTGATCCCCAGACTCCAAACGAACCCTCTGGTAAAGATGGCAAGCTGATTCTCAAGGAAGAAGTTGAATTAGGACACATCAGCTGGTCTGCATGTATGTTGTTTCTCCTGCACTTGATAGTGCACTACTTATATGACTTGTAGTGAAACTGTTTCTCACTTCGATGGGCGGAAACCACCCTTTCCTTTTCTTTTTGACGTTCATTTCGTGTTTCCTGGCTTCAGAATTGGCTGAGAGTGGTCAAACGTACTTCCTCGGTCATTGGGCCCGCCAGTACGAATCCGTCGCGGATCCGTCTCAAGTGAAAGTGCCTTTGTGAGTCTATCTCTCATTTTGCAATGAGCATGATTTTGAGAAGCCAAATCAGATACATAGCAATATATGGTGAGCTTCTCTGTAGTGCGCCTTTCAGCGTAACTCATATAAGGGTACAGTTACAATTCTGGCCTTCCTCATTCTAACATTCTGTTTTGGATTTGTTGTGTACTTGTGGGGTGTTCTAAGGGCATCGAGGGTCATTCATCAACGGCTGGTCACTTCGGTGATTGGGACTACTTTAAGGTAACTTAAAAAATTAATTGCTCTCGTTCTCTATCTGAATTGTACCCAAGGTGGCTTGATACAACTCCAACCTCACGCGTAATTACTAGGTGTACCCAAGACATCCGCGACAGTGTGTACACTCCCCTTCTTGATTCCAGCACTTCTGGACGTGCATCCAGTCGATGATCCCCTTGCACAGATGCTTTCAACTCTTATTCAGATGTCTCTGGCAATGGCCATCAAGTTTCTAGCTGTGATCGTCTTAACTCCGGCATTTATATTTCCGGCTACTCTCGTTGGGTTACTTGGAGCCTGGTGTGGAAATATCTACATCAAGGCCCAACTCCCGGTCAAACGAGAAATGTCCAATGCAAAGGCTCCTGTGCTTGGGCAGTAAGTCTCGTGAAGAACCTTGCCTGCTTCTAGATGATATTGACCTTGCTTCCCCGTAGTTTTGGAGCTGCAATGACTGGCTTGAGTAGGTTTCCCTGTCTAACAAGATCGTTTCGGAGAATATCTCTTACTCAGAATGACAGCATCTATCAGAGCATATAGTGTGGAAGAAACTTTCAAAAAGGAAGTCCGAGTCCGGATTGACCATTATTCTCGACCAGCGAGGACCTTTTATAACTTGAACCGCTGGATAGACATTCGTGTTGACGCAATAAGTAACGTTTTTGCCGCCGCACTCGCTGCTTACTTGGTTTACGTGGGCCACGGTGATGCATCGGACATTGGATTTTCCCTCAACATGGCTGGTAATTCCAAGGCTCCATTCATTTTGCTCGATTCTTACACAACTTCACTCAGTTGGCTTTAGTGGAACAATCCTATGGTGGATCCGGATAGTAAATCAGTTCGAAGTTCGAGGTAACAGTCTCGAACGTATTGGTGCTTATATTGCAATCGAGCAAGAGAAACCGCCGGTACCCGAGGGCGTACCACCGGCATATTGGCCAGCAAGCGGCCATCTGCGCGTAGAAGGGCTTTCGGCAAGCTATTCGCAGGACGGGCCAAAGGTATTGAAGAGTCTTTCATTTGAGGTAAATTCGGGGGAGCGAATCGGTGTCGTTGGACGGACGGGCTCAGGGAAAGTGAGTTTCATATCTGCTGGTGTAGTCTCTTGCTGAAACACTGTTGCTCGTAGAGTTCTTTAATGTTGTCGCTCCTGCGACTGATTTTCTCGAATGGGACAGTGTACTATGACGGAATCGCCACAGATTCTGTCAATCTTGAAGAATTACGGCGCAACATCACTATCATTCCTCAGATGGTGCGTTGTCTGCCTTGATTATTTCGCAACTTACTCACCACCATATCCCGGTATACAGCCTGAGCTCTTGAGTGGTTCTGTCAGAGAAAATTTGGACCCTTTCAGCCAACATGATGACGCGACCTTGAACAGTGCGTTGCGGTCAGCTGGGCTGTTCTCTTTGCAAGAAGAGATGGAAGAAGACGAGGACAAGATCACACTGGATAGCGCCGTTGCTAGCGGAGGAAACAATCTATCTGTGGGTCAGAGACAGATCATTGCACTTGCTAGGGCGATGGTCAGAGAGAGTAAACTTTTGATTCTAGACGAAGCTACTTCTGCTATCGGTAAATAGGCTGCATGTTTCGAAGATGTTGATATAACTTTCTTGTGCAGATTACAAAACTGACTCGGTCATTCAAGCCTCTCTTCGACATGAGCTCAGCGAAGACGTGACACTAATCACCGTTGCGCATCGGCTTCAGACTATCATGGATTCTGATAAGATTGTACGTCGTGTCCTTGACTGAAATTCCAGCTTTTCTTAGCCTCTGTTATTAGCTGGTGCTGGATGCTGGTGAAATCGTAAGTCCCGCCACACATTATTTAATTTTATTATCAATAACTATCTATTTTTAAGGTTGAGTTTGATCGACCCGCGGAGTTACTCAAAAACAGGCAGGGTAAGCTCAGAGCTTTGGTTGATGAGTCGGCAGACAAAGAGCATTTGCTGGCTATGGTGGAAGCAAAGGAGCACCTTGGATCATCATGATTGACAAAACGTTCCTGATACAACCGTTTGAAAATATGATTACATTTCTCTTTTGTCTCCTTGTTTCAGTACCAAACTTGTCCTGTCATTAGTCTTCGTCCTGTCCGTATCACACTGGCACTCTCTACCTCTCCTTGCATATCAAATGTGGCACCCACCTCAACTATTCCACCCGGATGTCGCAGTTTCACAAGTTTCAGTTTACTCGTATCAAGAACGGGGGTGATCCGACGCAATGTGTATGGTAGAGTGCCTCGTGTATTAGCAGCAACGCCCAGGCATAAACCGACAGTCATCGGGACTGCCTTGTGCGGTACACCCATGGATAATGCGAGAATTTCGATATCCGCTGCGTCGTCACTCGCTTTTGGTGAGTTGAGCATTGCAATTTTAGGCTGCGCTTGTGCGTTGGGGTCAAGACCCATACGGATAGCGCCCTCGCGCCGAAGTGCTTCCAACAATTGCAACCGCTTGTCATCACTCGGATCTATCCCTGACGCTTCAATGATCTCGAGTTGATCGACAAATACTGTAGGATTGGTTGCATCGACCAAAGATGCACGAAAAGTACCTTCTGCAATTTCTAGCTGTACCATGGGTGCTCCCGAAGGCAAAAGCTTTCCTGTCCTTGCTCCACTCGGCCTGTGGAAATCGAGCTGAATCTGAGAAGCTTCACCAGCAACACCTGCGATGCATGTTTCGGGAAGTGAAAGGTCTGCTAAACCAGATTCATGGTCAATAGGGAAAGTGGTATCAACTATCTTCTGTGTATTCGTGTTGAAAGCCCGGACAGTGAAATGATCACTACCATGAGAGGTGCTGTCAACCATTCCCTCGTCCAGAGCAAACACTCCAATCATACTCGATAAGTTTCCGCAATTTCCTGAATAATCTATGGAGGAATCCCGTATGCCAACCTGTACAAAAGTGTATTCTACATCTATGCCGAGCGCCTCTCGTTGTTTCGAAGATGCAGGTTGAACAACGCAGATTTTCGATAAGCTCGATATACCTCCACCCATACCATTAAGCTGTCGGCCGTATTCTGCGTCAGGAGACCCCATGAGCCCAAGGAAAATTTCATCCCATTTGGATTTATCTCGCGGTAGATGGGATTGTTGGAGGAAGATGCCTTTAGATGTCCCTCCACGAAGGAACGTGGCAGGTATTATCCGTGCAAGTCGCCGGACTGTCGACGTGGATGAGTTCATTTTGAACGAGTGGGACGAGGACGAACACTTGAAATATATGAGATTATGAACAGTTACTAACGGAGTCTCGGGAGCGGGAACGTGAGAGAGATCAAGAAATTTGTGGGAAGGTGATAAGATAAGATAAGCTGAAAGTTCTCGCGCACGTACCAATTACCAGAACAGAACCCTTTGTTGTTGTCGACGACGGCGGAATGGGCGGTTCGACAAATTCTCTGGACTCCCTCTCTTCACCATCGCCCTCGCCTCCTCCATCTTTGAACAAAGCTGAAGGCTCTGTATCGAAATCAGCATCTACTAAGCAGAAGTCTCCAGAGCCTACTGCAGGTCTCGATTCTGACTCTGAGCTTTCAGAGCTCACAGAAGAAGAACAGGACGAAAAACAGAAGCACAAACAGAAACAGAAAAAGCCTGGACTAAACTCTCTTAGTCCAGGTGCTTCTCGTTCTTCATCCAGTAATCGGAGAGGTACAGGCTCTGCTGTGAGGGGCGGCTCGCGTCGGGGCGGGAGAAAGAAACGTAGCACATTTGTACCTGCACCGATGTGGGGTTGGGCTATGTACAGTGCCGAGCAGGATACAGAGAAAAGTAATGGTGCCGGTGAGGAGAATGAAGAAAAGGACGAGATAGCAAATGTCCACATATCACCCAACTCCATATCCGCTCCAAATCCCCTTGACGTTCTCACTTCTGCTGCACTCGACGCAGAAAATTTTCGTTCAGCTTTTTCTCGGCTAAAATCGAATAGTCAAGAGACCGAGGAAGAAGAAGAAAGGCCAATCAATATCTCCGAGGCGCAGGACGTTACTGTCGTCGTTGATGGTGACATCGACATAACTAACTCAGCTAGTATCCGAAAACAAACAACACTCGTCGTCAATGACATTTCATCTATCGCTTCTTCACGTGCTCCAACTCCAGACTCTATCGCTTCCTCCCGCCCTTCACCTCCAAAGGATGTTCCCTCAGTCGCATATGTTTCAACTTCGAGGTTGCCCGCTGGAGCTTCGACAACTGAAGACGAAGATGACAATACAGAGCTTGAAGAAGACGAGATTGACGAACAGCCCAAGCCCGTCACTACTACTAAATCACGTCCTAAACCAGACCTCCGAATCGACGCGTCGGCTCAGCTGCCCTCTAATGTCACATCCAATTCTGCTGACCCTCATTCACCCTCTCCACATCTGCCTCCCCCTTCTGCTTCTTTTGTCAAATCACCCATTAAATCATCGACAACCACTGTTACAGCGACTAATTCGAAGCCGAGGTCGTCTCGTGGCGGTAGAGGTCGAGGTCGAGGTCGCGGGCGTGCTCGTACGCGAGGGACGAGGGTCAACATTCCTTCAGAAGCTGACAGACCTACTACTGTGGATAATGTTGACGACCAAGTTGGCACAGCTGGCGTTACTATCAATGTTTCCCCCAGCAAAGACGATGCTATGAACATCGATGCAGACAGTCTTGATGGTGCTATCCTACGAAATTCAAAGTCTGAACTGTCAAAGGTGGCTGATTCAGAAGATGAAATCATGGAGCCGGAGGAGGGTACGTCCGTTACAGATGCAAACAAGCCCGTTGTGGATCCCGATGAAGAGCCTTCAGATAAATCTGATGCGGAACCTGAACTGGAAATTGACGTCGATGTGAATCCCGAGCCCGAGGTCGAAATCGATGCTCCTTCTGATGTTTCTGACGGCGAGGACGAAAAGGAAGACGAACTTGATGAGGCCGAGGGTGAAGATGAGAAAGACGATCCCGATGAGGTGGAAGTTGATGAAGAGAAAGACGATGACGACAAGGAAGATGAGGATAAAGACGATGAAGACAAAGAAGCTTCGGACGACGTTGAAAAGGACATCGACGATGACGATCGTTCAGAAGTGAACCTCGAGGATGAAGAGGAGGAATCCGATCTCCAACCCGCCCATCGAGTAGAAGCTCTTGACATGCTAGCTGTCATTGAGCTCAAGTTTGCTCTGCTGAGGGAGAGATTGTATATTGAGAAGATGGAGGAACTGGCTTGGGAAGAATCTTTGGTCTCCAATGGTATGTATCACTTCTTCATTGTCATCTTCACCTCTCATGTATCTCAGGTGAACATCCCGAATTAATTTATATTCAAAGCGAGCTCTTGTCGCGGAAAAACAAGCGTTCAGAATTGGCGGAGCGCAAGTGTACATTTGAAATAGCGAACATAACTAAACGCAGAAGAATTGATGAGGATGCAACTTGGAGTTCGTGGAAGGTATGTCCATTCGTCATTTTGCTGACGGTTTACTTATTACTTATTCTTGTAATTTTTTTTAGCTTCAGAGGGATGAATTGCAAACAGATATGATTGCAGAAAATAATCGCAAGCGCCGAAAACTGGAACGAGAACGAAGAACTGTAGATAGGCCTCAAACCGGTACGTGCAAAATTCGCCCCGTATATGTTTTTCCGTTCAAATCTGAAGACACGCAGCGCGCAGGATACCTTTCCCTCCGAATTCCGACTACCTGCCGTCTGCACCTACCCTTCGTCAAATCGTTGACTCATTCCCTTTCACCAACTCCGACCAAATCATTCATAGTCACCGGAACGATTTGACCCGCAAAAACCAAGGTCGTAAGGAATATCAGGTCAATGGTAGCCGCCGAAGCCACATCCGTGGTGTCAATGGCATCTCACACGGAATTAACGCCCAGGATACGCCCGGGCTTACTGTGGCGTATCCTAAGCTGTCAACACTTTCCTCGTCTGAAGCGCAAGAGGACTTAGAGGCTCTGCTAGGTATGACAGGTGCTAGGAGAACAGGGTCAGGCTCTGCACCGATGACCACAATTGGGATGACCCTGAACATGAACATGAACATTGGCAACATGGGCATGAACATGGATACGAACATAGGCATGAATCCGATGTATGAGCAAGGAAATTACGGGCCTTCTGCTGGTCTTGGTTCGAGTCACGTTCCGCACGGACATATTTACACATCATCGGGTACACCTAATGGGCCTAATCCTAATAGTAATAGAGAACGATTAGGTCAAGGACCATCTCCCTCTCTACCCCATGGCTCAGGCGCGACAAGGCGGATCGTCTCAGGAGTCTTAACATCCCCCGGTTCCTCTTTGGGCCTATCACAGTCAGGTTTGTCGATGGGCCATGCACATGAATCCCAGTTTGCTATGGGTGTTCTTCCGCCGCCGCCACAGATCGGAGGCGGGGGTGGTAGTGAGCCATTGTTCGGTCCCAACAGACCTATGGGAGCCGCAGCCCCTCGGCCAGGATCCAGTGCCGGGCTGCGGTCCACGGCTGGCGGAGGAGAGAGAGAGAGAGAACTCAGGTCTGTACCGACTGGAAGCGGACGCTCAACTTTTCACCATGTACAATCTCACCACCTACTCTCTGGACCTCCTATCAGTGCCAACAATGCCTTTTCCGAACTTGACCGCCAACCAGACGGGGGTGTCATCATGGCTTCGTCCGCGACTTCTTCTGCTCATGGTGCTCACGGTAGACAGGTTTCTTCTTCGACTCATTTTGGCCCAGTGGGGCCCGGAGTCGGTGGAGAAGATGCGCCGCCTGCATCGAGTTCAAGGAGAAGATCACTATCTCCCATCGGACCAGGTGTTGGAATTGGGCCAAATGGTGTCAAAGGCACTGGACAATGGATGGGAACGGGTATGGGTATGGGCGGATTTGGGCCTGGTCATTCTGGTAATCAGTGGGAGGAAGAAGAACGTGATTACGAACGAGAGCGAATGGGACACAGGGATGTCAGAGATTCTAGAGGTCGTGAACGTGAACGTGACAGGGACAGAGACAGAGATCAACATATAGTCCACCAACAAAGGCATATCCAACAAGAACAACAGCACGTTCGACCTCAGTCAATTGGTCCTACCACAACCGGCGCAAGTGCTCCCCCTCCTCCATCGCACGTACATTCACATCCTAATCAGGCACCGCATCATCATCATGTCCGTCCGCACCACCATCACATTGTCCACCACCATCACAGTCCGTCCGTAGGCTCCCACAATACATCTCCCACCACCATGCGTGGCCCGTCACTCAGCCCGCGAATGACCAGAGTAGAGATGTTTACAGAGCGAGAACGGGAGAATGGGAATGGCCCCCCACGTGCACCCGCCCATCTTCATCCTCCAACAGAAGTTATCAACCTCATCTCTTCCAAACCAACACAAGTAGGCCCTACAGCATCGTCACATTCTTCGTCAACTCGTATCGCAGAAGAGCCCTCTCCAGAGTATCGCGATCGTGAACGGGACGCAAGAAGGACGAGCAGTGGTCGACTTTCCTCTATCACGGGTTCGAGGATCATAGACGAACGAGAAAGAGACAGGGACAAAGATAGAGATAAAGACAGGGATCGAGCGGGCAGTATGCCATTCGTGTCAGGTCATAATTCGCAAACTCAACAACTGAATGGCCTTTCGACTTCCTCCTCATCCGGTTCGTCTTCGCGCCCCACATCATGGAATGCAGTAGGTCGCGATGATCTTTACAGGCAAGGTTCGTCATCGTTGTCTTCTTTTCGTTCCTGGTTTCTTATTGATTGATACTGTAACAGACTCAATTCATTCTTCCTCGAACCCCATTCATACCCGAGGGTCAATCATTCCCGGGCCGTCAACAACCACAGCTTTTGGACCACCTTCAACAATATCCCCACCCCGAACAAGGGCGTTACCGCCTCGTACCGCTACCCCTGCTGTTGCTTCACTCGTTGGCCACTCAGGCCCAGCAGAGCAACACATGCGTTCTCCTTCGAGAAATCGAGAGCGACCCCCGCTTGTGACGCCGCAGAACCAGTCAAATACCGGCCATGATTCCAATGCAAAAATCCTGCGAAGTTCATCGCCTTCGTCCACCAATGCGTTGGTTTCTCCTGTTGCGATTCAGACTTTGAAAAGAGTGCCACTTTCTAGCGATTCTCTGCCTATACCGACTGCTTCAAATCCTGCTCCAGAGGATATCGTAAAAAATGGAGCTCCTGTGAAAAGCCTGGGCGCTACCGTGTCGCCGCTCACAATTTCTCA
The DNA here is from genome assembly GCA_027919855.1 of Lentinula guzmanii. Taxonomy (NCBI): domain Eukaryota; kingdom Fungi; phylum Basidiomycota; class Agaricomycetes; order Agaricales; family Omphalotaceae; genus Lentinula; species Lentinula guzmanii. The sequence goes on along the minus strand of JANVFO010000043.1, from coordinate 233,295 downwards.
GAACTCCAGTATCAAGCAGAGAACGAGTGATGCTTCTTTAGGACAACAGCGGGCACAGGTGGACGACGGGCATCTGCCATGATAATTTGCTTATTCGACTCAAGTCTCCCTACTATAATATGTCTATCCAAACAGCCTGCAGGTTTTCCCTCTTTCTTCTAACTATGTTCATACTTGCTTGGTCTTGAATTGTTGATGAGAATATATAATTCGTTGATTGTGCCGCCGGCGCTCAGTTCTTCTATCTTCCCTCGCTCTTCCCCTTGAAGTTTATCACGGCCAATGAAGCATCATCATAAACGTTGCTTTGCACGCAATTTCGATTCAAATATTCTCACCGCATTAGCGCCTTTTGCGGAGCCATGTCCATCTCCAGAGACGTGACATCTCTAGAGAAAAGTTTCTTGCTTCCTATGAATCTTCAGTCGCAGTCATGGTCTGCACGCCGTCAGTTGAGGGTTGTACGATCTTTTAAACCCATTATCTTTGTAGCTGTCGCAGCTCTACTCTCCACAGCCATTTTTCTATTCTCTACCTTTGATATCAGCCCATTAACTTCTCAACATGCCATAGTTTCCTCCAAAGGGGTTTGTCCTCAAGAGGACGTTCTTATCCCTCGTGCCAATTTTGAACTGTGGACCGCGATTGGAGAAGAAATTGGCACGACAGCTTTCAAAGCTAGTGCCATCCACTGGCTTTCTGGAGCAGTTCAAATCGAGTAAGGCATTTGATCGTGCTTGAAGCCAACTGAAATATTTAATCGGGATATAGAACCGAGACGTACGACGATATGGGGCCAGTAGGTGAAGAACCTCGCTGGGAGAACCGATTGCTCTTCCATGAATACTTGGAAAAAGCTTTTCCGCTCGTGTGAGTGATAGTATCTGATAAGGTTTTTATTGAACTCCTAGAGAATCTTTGTCTAGTCATGCTGTTCTCGAGGTCGAGAAAATCAACAAGTATGGTTTGCTATATACTTGGCAAGGCACCAACGTCTCCCTGAAGCCCTCACTGCTTATGGCACATTTTGGTGTGTCATCACAACTTTCTCTTACCGTATCTCTGTTCTGGAATCCCTTTGTACTAGATGTCGTCCCTGTAAATCCCGACACCCACTCAGAATGGGCGTATCCTCCTTACTCCGGATGGTTTGACGGTCAGCGTTGCTTTCATCGGTTGCAATACAACTCTCTATATCCTCCCCTAATCATCAGGTGAAGTAATATGGGGCAGAGGTTCGAACGATGACAAGAGTGGATTAATTGGGACAATGTGGGTTTGCGTAACTCAAACCCTACTGGTACATATTTTTACTTTATGATAGTGGCGCTATTGAGGTTCTTCTTCGCTATGGATTCCAACCTAGCCGAACTTTCGTGGCTGCCTTTGGATTCGATGAAGAAGGCGGGGGGTCTCGTGTGCGCTTCATTCTCTGTCTCAACCTGGTACGGACCTAATACTCATTGACAGGGTGCGAAAGAGCTGGCCGCCACAGTGCTACACCGGTATGGTGAAAACTCGTTTGCTTTGATCATCGATGAGGGAGGTATGTATGTATATTCCTACATGTATTTTGAGAAAATTTGAAGGTAATGTTCATATCCACAGGAGGATTCTCGGAGGAATTTGGCACTGTTTTTGCGACGCCAGGAATCGCTGAAAAGGGCTCTGTCAATATTGATCTGTCCGTTGCTGCGCCAGGGGGACATTCGAGTATTCCTCCAGAGCACACGGTGAGTGCAAAATAGAGTTGTACGTGTATGAGCTCTTACCTGTCTCGTAGAGCATTGGAATTCTGTCCGCGCTTTTGGTTCGCCTCGAGAATAATCCTTTCGAGGTTCATATTGTACGGTGACTAATTATTACTTCGATTCAAAAATCTCATACGCTCATTCCAGGAACGCGAGACATCCAGCTATCAGATGTTCCAATGTTTCGCAGAATATGGTGCGACAATCCCTGCTGCTCTGCGCGATGCCATCAAGCAGTCTGCGAGTTCTGATGTAGCATTGCGGGAAGTCGAGGCCATCCTTTTTCAAGATCAGTGGTTCAAGAGCTTGGTCGGAACCACACAAGCTGTGGATATGATTCATGGTGGAGTTAAGTCCAATGCTCTACCAGAACAGGCATGGGCTGTTGTGAATCATCGCATTGCTACAACTAGGTTAGCCGTAGCCGATCCAATCCTTTTGTTTTTTGTTTTGAGTTGATGCTGATGTATCGAGTATTCAGCTCAGTAAATGCCACAGTAGAGCACGTCGTCGATCTTTTCTTGCCACTTGCCAAAGAATTCGATCTGGAGTTTTCCACTTTTGGGAAGACAATTTCGACTCCAGAGACTGGACCGAAGGGAAGCTTAAGATTAACAACATCTTTCGGACTGGAACCCGCTCCAATTTCACCGTTTAGAGGTGACAAATCAGCCCCGTACCAGTTATTATCAGGAACTATTAAAGCCACATACAATGCGCATCGAGATTTAACAGGTGATAATATTGTCGTAGGCCCAGGCATGCCAACAGGAAACACAGGTAGGGGAATTCGAATCCACAGTTTTCTTAGTATCATTGAAGATCCTGCAGATACGAAACATTACTGGCCAATATCTGAGCACATCTTTAGATACAAGCACCATAACGGGGGAAGCACGAATAACCCTTTGTCGGGCGCCCATACTGTCAATGAATGTATGTGATCCTTCATTGCCTTCAACTTTTTCCGGTTTCTCATTTGATTCGGATTAGCATTCAGTGCAGATTCGCTCTTAGAGACCGTTCAGTTTTTTGTGACTCTTATCTTAAACATCGACGAGTCAAATGAATTGTGAAGGCTAGGTAATGCTTTGAAGTGACGTTCGAGCCCTGCTCTGTACGAACGACGCAGTGGAACTTTTACTTCTGGATTGTCAGAGTATGTCCTCCTCTGATCAATACGTATATCAATAAATGGAAACCACGATTCAAGTCAAACGTTCTGTGCACTTCAAGGCCCTGATTCTTCAACGACTTCCAACAGCTTGCTTTTCTCTTTGCTCAATAATGTGATGGGCTAACACCTGATGTGTTGGGTACCTTACAATCTCACGACCATTCAGTGTGGGCTTGTGACCGTATGACCCGTGATATCTCAAACCTGGAACGGGCTGAATTCATTAGATCCAGTACCCAGGCAAGTCTGTTGAAACTGTGCAGGACCAATTCGCACGAACACAAGAAAACAACCTGCACCCCAGCTAGGCATTACCCCACATTTACCCCGCATTTGAGTATAGCTTGCTATGTGAGCCGCTTCCGTTCTTACTCCTGTGCTAGTAAGCCCCCTCCATATTAACCATCTTTCTGTACATGTCTGCCAGATTGTGACAAATTCTGTAACACAAGAATGGTGAGACAGTTACTTCTCGTTTTTCATATTGCCTTCCTTTGCCAATATATAGATGATTTTTAGGCACCCAAGAAATCTAGTAAGAAACCCGCTGCTGCTCCTTTATCGAAGGGAAAGCATGGTAAAACGAAAAATCCGCTGTTTGAGGCGTCTGCGAAGAATTTTGCCATTGGTATGCGTTGAGATTATAGTTTTACGGTACACTACACAAACCCTTATCACAGGGCAGGACATCCGGCCTCAAACTGACCTCACCCGGTTTGTCAAATGGCCTGAGTATGTTCGCTTCCAGAGGCAGAAAGTGATTCTCAATCAACGGCTCAAGGTATTCCAATCGCTTTCCTGCTCAACTCGTGCCTCTGACGATTTTGCAATTCGGATTCCTTCCCCTGAAGGTCCCTCCTGGTATAGCTCAGTTCAGTCATACACTTGACAAGAACACTGCAACCCAATTGTTCAAACTGTTTAATAAATATCGTCCCGAGACGAAGGCAGAAAAGAGGGAGAGGCTGGTCAAGAGGGCGGAGGAAATCAAGGATGGCAAAGAGTCGAAAGACGTCAGTATAGTTTCTAAGGTCGTTACACTTAGATTCTCACACTTGTTGCAGGAGACCAAAAAGCCACATCTGGTGAAATACGGCCTCAATCACGTTGTTGCCCTCGTAGAAGCTAAAAAAGCTTCCCTCGTCGCCATTGCCCACGATGTTGACCCGATTGAATTGGTTGTGTACCTGCCCGCCCTGTGTCGCAAAATGGGTGTACCATACGTTATAGTCAAAGGAAAAGCACGCCTGGGGACGCTGGTACATAAGAAAACAGCAGCAGTTGTGGCAATCAATGAAGTCAGAAGTGAAGATCAGAGAGAGCTTGCTACGTTGATCAGCGCTGCGAAAGCGAATTTGTGAGTGCCTTTCGTTGAAGATTCGGATGAACGAATCTAATGTAATATATTAGCACGGATAAATACGAAGAACAACGTCGTATTTGGGGAGGTGGTATTCGTGGTGCTAAATCTGCGAATATGCTCCGCAAGCGTGCCAAGTCCATGGGGAAGACCATAAGTGATGCAAGTGCCAAGAAGCTTTAAGCTAAAATGAGTCTCGCAGCGTTGAAACTTCTAGGAAAATATGTTGTGTCGAACCTGTACTCGAATTTCCTTGATTGAATAAAAATCCCACTTCCTTCATGTTGATTTTGTCTAAGGGTTTCTTTCAAGAAGACCACTATGAATGACTTCCAAATAGTTCCGGTTTCGCGACACGCTCAAGTAGGTGCAGTAGGTGTGCCGTCCTTCACTGCGCAGCGACTTCGATCAGCCCGCGTTCAAGTTTGTTCCAGATGTGTCGATAGCAATATCAAGGTCATTGCTTCCCCATGTTTCCCATCTGAGAGATAGTGTGAAAGCTTGGGCACCTTTTCGATCCCTCCAGATTCAGTTCTCTTTGCGCTGACTATGTAGTGCCTGTTTCAATCTCCTTGATTGAATTGTTTGCCACGGAGATGGACAAGTGGTGTTGGGCAAATGCACACTTTAACGAATCAAACAACATACAAACGTACAGCGATATTTCTACAACGTATACATATATATCAGACGCGGAATGCTTTATTATTGCCGCTTCAATGGTCAGACACATCAGCACTACTGTCCCGAGTACTGACACTGCTAGAACGAGCCCCTGCATTACGACTGGCACTCCTTCTATGTATGACATACATATCCCCATGCTCCAACCAATCCAACGCCATCCGCGCTGTCTCCAAATCCTCATGATCCTCTCTCCCTGAGTTTCCCATGATTCCACCTCCAATACTGATACTCCCTACGTTACCCCCACCGCCACGAACAGGACCTGCACCACTATTATCCAAAGAGCCGAAATGGTGATGATGCAAGGTCGAGGATGAACCAAAGCTTCCGTGAGCATGAACGTGCGCGTGATTATGAACTCCGGCTGCAGAACCAATGTGTCCATGGCCACCGGGGAAAACAGCGGAGGAATGAGGGTGAAGGTGACTGTGTGTATGTGAATGAGCTAATGAAGAATGATGATGATGCTGGTCGATAATCCGATGTAGAGTACCAACGAAACCTGCATCAATCAAGATCTTACGTGCACCAGTAAGCCCTTGATTGCGACTATGACTATACGTTCGTGTTCGTTCTGTCCCGGTATGAGATGGGTTCATTACCATATCTACTACTGGACGACCCGTCCCGTGCCCAATTTCCATGACATCCGCGTCGCCCTCACCATCTTCTTCTTGAATGACTTCAGTATTATTTCCAATTTCCATTTCCATTTCCATACCAATTCCTTCTTCTCCTTCCTCATCTTTGAATTGACCAACCTCTCTAACACCGGCCACACTCGTGTACGAAACACCCAAATCAACTTTGACCATCTCCAAAATCGCTCTGATCACCGGTCTCCTGACTTCGGGCCCTTGCTCAGCTAGTACTCGGCGTAGGGCATTGGCCATCCCAGGATAGTTGAGAATCATACGATGATGTTTGAGATCGGAAGAATTGACAAGATTTGCCAGGAGAGATGCGGCTTGAATGAGAACGTCTTGTGTGGAAGAGTAGGAGGTGTGAGATACGTGAGGAGATGAGGTATGCGAGGAACTTGAAGTGAGTATTGACATGAGGTGAGAAAGAAGGAGGAAACCTGAGGATGATGATGATGATGATGACAGAAAAAGCGGATTCAAGGGAGTAGAGGGAGAGAAAGAAGGATGACGGATATCCAGCTCATTGAAGACGATGGGTATCCCGTCCTCATCCTCGGCGATGTTCCGAAGGATGTTGAAAACCTGCTCAGATATCTTGGAAGAAGGAGAACTTAAGAGACTGTTTTATTCAAAATCAGAGATAATCTTATGAAGAGAAGGTTTCAGTAAATCTTACTCGTCAAGCCTGCTTCTTTTTCGCTGTTCATTATAATCAGGGACACTTTCACTATGTGAAGAAATTTTTGGCTGATGCCAGCCTAGCACACTGATTATTTGCCGTTTTCTGTCAGGACTTGATTTCCTGACAAGATTTTTCACTGCCCACAGGGAATTAAACCGAAGGCTATCCTCTGTATCAGCATCGGAAGCCGCCTCTGCGAATGGATGATTAGGGTGTATAAATTCAGCCAGCCTAAAGAGCAGCCCGTGCTCAACGTAAATCTTACTGAGTGGGCTGAATTCACAAACGGCGTTACACACGGCACGCAGAGCAGAGGCTACGACACGGACATCTTCCTCTTCTGAACCGCTTGCACCCAGAGTCGTTCGAGGGCGGGCCTGAGGCCAACCCATGAACGTGGCGAAGACAACCCAACCTAAGCCAGAATCGACAATGTTCGTGCGAATTACGGCGACACTGCGGGTGAGAGCACGAACAACGTGACAGGCGGCAGATCGAAGAGATGTATGAGGAGACAGAAGCCCAGCGAGGATGAGTGAGAGCGATGATTGTGATTGGTGTAAAGACGGGGAAGCCAAAGACGCACGAAGCTGAGACGAATCCTTACTAGAAGTTGACTGAGTCTCACCCTCTTCTTCGGCTAGTGCTCTCCGAATATCGATCGAAAATAGAGAGATACTAGCCAAAGACAAGAGGATTGCTTCACGCAAATGGATATCAGCCTTGGGCTGGTCAAGTTCGAGCTCAAGCCAAGATTCCCATTCAGGACCTGTGAATAACAATGATGTAGGTGGATGTAACGGGGGCAGCGATGGAAGCGATGGGAGCGGAGGTGTTAACCTCCGAAGAGTAGTAAGCAGAACGCGTAGAGCTCCATGCTCAAAAGCAAGTTGAGCATAAACAGCAGAATCTGTCAACAGTTGAGATAGAACAAAGGCAGCTTTGGCGGAATGTGCTGTTCCGCTTGCAATGATCGCCATAAGAACACTCAGAATTGCATCAGCTGCGAGCGATGGACCCGGTGATGTTCGAAGGATGTTGGTTGCACATAGACATCCAGATAACTGAATTTCCCCTGAGCGAGCTTTTGCGTAGTTGACGATATCCTGCAAGGGCAGCTCGGTCGCTACCGCAGAATTATCCTTCGCCAAGGCGGCGAGAGCAAACAGAGCGTTGCCAAGGGTTTCCTTCTTCTCTGTGAGTTCAAGAAGGGTACGAATAACATAAGAGCCAGATGTTGATGGTCTCGTTGCCTCCCAGCCTCGTCGTTCCTTCTTCTCTCTCTCGTCCGCGTTCCGCCACGCGCAGAGCCGTTCCCTCACTGGCTGCGTTCGGACTATAGTTCCAATCATACCAGCAACAACGCCTGCCTCTCCACCGGACAGCATCGGAATCCAAATATCCATTGCTTCCGGGCTGAAAAACCATTCAAGCGTCTGCGCTGCTGGCCCAGTAAGCCATTGGGCTTCGAATACACCGAGCCCCCATTGCGGAGGCCCCACGAGCTCTGACAAATTTCCAGATATTGCACTGAGCGCACGGGTCAGGGCCAATCTCAGTTTCTTCTTCTTCACGTTTATCGTAGTGGACAACGCCGACAGACAGCACCTCAATGCATCTTGTTCGATCAATGCTGATATAACCACCGCATCATCTGCATGCCCTCCAAGTGAGGCGAGTGATCCAAGAATTTGTGCGGTCTCTGTCCGCACGTCGTCTCCTACCGTTGTTTCCATCGTGGTTTCGACAAGCATCCTCATCGTCGCACGGTCTTTGGCAAGTCGACATTTCGCGGAAGGAGTACCAATGATTTGATTTTTGAGTTGCTTGAGTTCACTAAGAGAGGATAAGGGCAGACGAGACGACGATGGCAACGAGGAGGGGGAAGAAGAAGCAATGATTGCCATCGCGCAAGCGACGATGACCGGTTGAGCCAAAACACGTTGGGTGGATTAGTCACGAATGGAATCTCGGTCCGAGCCTTCCGCCACTACACAGTAGCGCTCAAAGTAGCGCCCGGCCATCATTTCAAATTATGCCGCCACTTACATCATTTCACTACATGCTCAAAAGTACATACAAGCATGCTCCACACTCACTCTGGGGTATGACAAAATTATGAGGTGTATATGACGGAATAGCGTATGGGCAACGTATATAAGCTGAACAAATCACTTCTTCGACGAAATAAAATTCAAGTAAAAATCATCATCCAAATTCAATCATATCACACACTACGAACATGTCTTCCGACCAAACCACTTCTTCAGAGCCCAGGTAAGCTCAGAATTGCCCTTTGGTCACCCCCAACAGAATCCTTACGCCATTCTTCAACGCAGTAAGGCCAACGGCCAGTACAACTCTATGATGGGCACGACTAAAGAGTTCATCGGCAACGTCACCGGTGCCGATTCTTGGACTCAAGATGGCAAGGATCAGCACGCTAAAGGCGAAGCCGAATATAATGCAGCCCAGGCTACAGAGTACGCCAAAGGCACTTATGATCGTGCGGGGGGAAAGATAGATTCTGTTGTTGGAGCTGTAACTGGAGACAAGCAACAACAGATGTCTGGTAAGTATCTCATGGATCACCCTCTACTATAATCTTAGATAATTCCCCAGGTAACATGCGCCATGACAAGGGGCAGGTTCAACAAGAAGCCAACAAGCCCCAATGAGTACGATAGTAAATGAATTATTCTAAACTTACAACCACTTAATCCCTAACTTAATGGGCACAGTTGTATATCAATGTAAATCACTCGACATAACTTCTATCGCACCGTTTTATCAAGTTCAGCCACGCTCCAAATAATCAGCGTAAGACTGCTGTAGGCTAATGAGAGATAAGAGTTTTTAAGCATACTATGCCCATGAGAATGCGAACGGCAGTGTAAAAGGCAGCAAATACTCAAATCTACCCCACCATCGAAGACAATATGCTCCTCAAAACTATTGGAATGTCACCTGTATCCTTCACTCGAAACACTGATCTAGGCAGACTGTTGGTAATCCTGACTAGTATTCAATCATCCTATACGCGGCAATGGACGTTGATTCGGCCTACCAAGATGCATTTGCTCCCTCTCCAATGCATATTAAAGCGGTTTGGACTTTGGGGTGCCTTCTCATTGCTTGGAAAACTTCCTCGGGGTTATCTGATAACGTCCAAAATTTGCGTCCTGTTCTCTGTAGGTCAGTGTTGATATTGAAGGAGAGGAAATTTCGGCTTACGGTGATGGTTATAACGAACCAGTCGTCTGAAAAGGCATGTTTGAAAGATGACTTGAAGAATCAATCATTCATACCTGCATCAAATTTTACAACTTCGTCGACGCCTTTTTGAATTGCTTCAACTGAGGGGAAATGGATCCAAGCTTTCGCGAATGAAATTCATACTTTCCTACCTGTGTTGTCACCCGCGAAAGCATACTGCGGTATCATATACATCTTCTCTGTCACCTTCCAGCGTTCCTTGATATCCGTAGGCGGATGTTCAGCAGTGACGAGTGGTATAAGCGGTTCGTCCCCCGACTTGAAAAGTGACCTTGTCAAAGCCACAACTAGCCAGGGAAACTACAGTAGCTTACGTGGCCGCACATCTAAGATATCACCAGGAGTTAAAGGTATACCATGAAGGAGAAGAAGGGTATTGTATGACTCACATCCCAGACGTACTTATCCTTTCGAGAAAGGCGATCAAAAGTCTCCATCAACATCACAGCTGTGAACGACTAGTCAACCAGAACCCATAACCCACAGGACAGATCACCAACCAGCTTCCAAACTCCGCTGTAAACGCCCATCATATTGGAATCGGTACATTGAGGCACTCAGGTCGAATATGAACCTGATTCGCTTGGGTCTGTAACACATATGAACAATAAAATAGGAGAAATCGACAAAGGAAACTGAAAACAACACTCACTTAATTTGAGGTCTCCCAATTTGAGGCTTTTCCATCATACGTCGCTTATACACCGTTGCTTCACCTGTGATACCCTCTGTGAGACGACTGTCGTCCAATTCACCATCAGTCTGCCTCTTAACCCACACGCGCTCTTCCTCCCTTGTAGCGAGGTCTGTGGATTATCGATGTCAAATGCATATTGTTATTATGTTCACAACTACAACATGAGAGAACGCACGCTCAAGCAAATCAAAGAGTGACAACATATGCGCTTGCGTCGCCTGAAGTAGTTGTCCGTACCCCTTGGCCTCTATGTCACTCATATTTAGTTCTTCAAGCCGTCGCTGGAGCTCTTGACGCGCCATTTCTCGTGCTTTCGCTCGGATTTCCTCGGGTACCTGGCGTTTGGCTGTTTCTGGAAGCTGGGTAGGTGAGAAGTTTATGAGCTGTTCTACCAAGACATGAAGAAACAACTTACTTGTTTAATGTCTCCACCTTTGTATAATCGTTTATACCCACCTTTCCCTCCTAGTCCTGCGGTCTCCCGTCCTCCAATCTACCGAAAGAACGCTCTTCAAATATCGAAGGCAAGAAGATGATGGAAAAGCACTGACCCCGCCAGCATACTTATTACCACCTACATGCTGTTTGTCGTCGTGCTCGCCTTCTTTCGGATCTCCCAGGATATCTTTCGGCGACTTCGGTGTGTATTGCACGTCTTTAACCCCTTTAGCAGAGGAGGCTTCACGAGCAGCATCAATACCGAGGTGTTGGACGCGCAAGCTATGAAAGTCTTAAGTCTCGAAGTCGACCATAGTTAATAATAATGTGACTGGTAGAAATCCAACGTACCCGTGGTGATCCAAAATCTCTCTCAATTTCTCAATCGTCTCCGGCTTGTATACATCAAAATCGAATACGTTGCGGAGCACATCACTTAAGGAATCGTTTGGGTACGCCCGCATATGTCGAACGAGGTTGATGAGCTCTAGATTTGTCATATGTGCGTTGGGAAACTCGAACAGGGACTATGAAGCTCGTAGGCTCACCTCTCAACGAATAAGGATACCCAACTTTTCCAGTTTCATACCCTTTCCGCAAATCCGCGAAAGCACCAACGAGCCGCAGTATCAGATCCTCGTCCATCTCAGGGGCGAGCTGCTGTAGAAGCTTCCGTTCTGACTTCTGGTCCGGATTGGAGATGGCATATGGAGAGAAGGACTCGCCAAGGACTTGGAGGAAGTGATTTCCGAGGAAGGCTGGTATGCTAAATTGTCAATTATATAGTTCATAACAAAAAAAAGAAAGAATGAGTTGAAATGCGATAACTCACGATATCCAGGTCTATTGGCCAATAACACTAATCGAAAGTCCTTATGAACAAGTATATCATCATTTCCATTCTCCTTCCGTTCTTCCTGGCCCTTCTTGTCCTTCATCTTCACCCTCCGTCCATCGCTCAAGGTTAATTCTCCTCGTCCAGCTAAACTTCTAAACACCGCTACGACATGCTCTGGCGCTTTATCCGCTTCATCGACGACCATCACCCTCCCCATCCGAATTGCGCGCAAAAGTGGGGAGTCAGAGTAAGTAAGTACACCGTTTGTGAGGGAGGTGGTGAACATCATCTGGGACACGGTCGAGTCCCGGTGAAGTTGAATGTATTCTCTCGGCCGACGAAGAAGTTGGCAAAGTCTTGACAAGTCAACCAAAAGCAATGAGACCTGGGTGCAACCCGAAAACCAACTCACCTATCAACAATCTTATTTTTACCTACACCTTGATTGCCCAAAAGCACCAGGTGTTCGCCCATGATCTCTATCTCTACCGCAAGATCCCTCATCAGACCTGTTTGGAGAGAATTATCATGGAAGTGATCCATATAGGGCACCAAAATGGAACCAGCAGGATCTTTAGCAGGATCGAAAAGCGGTATCGAAGTGGCAGAAGGGGCCGGGATACAGGTAGAAGGATTACTGGGGACACTACGACCAGGTGCAGGGAAGACCAGTACTGCAGGTTGGGCTATAGAGTCAACAAATGGCGGACGAGAATAAACATCATCTTCTCCTTCAGCATTACCGCCTAGCCCAACCTCCTCAAATAAGCCATTCAAAACCATCTGCTCTGTCGTCGGTAAGAATTCTGCCAATAACGCATGGCGCAAAATCTTTCTCAGCGTTCCCTGCGATGCGTCTTGTGGAAACAGTGCGAGACGTCTAGAAATACGAAGGAGAGTACGAGTACCGAGTTTGCGGTTCTTCTGAACTGTGTTGCTACTATTCTTTGCACTGCTTGCTCCTGTATCGAATGTCATACCCATCCTCTGACGATATTTATCCGCAAACGCCAACAGTAGATCAACGACGTCTGGGTCGCATTTAGTGCTTAATAATACCGTGCGTTCTTCTGAAGGAGGCATGGTTCGGGAAGGGATGGTGAAAAACATGTTCGCATGTTCGTCTGAAAGCCACTCCCTGAGCGGAAGGGATTTCGATGCAGTGGTGACGAGGCGGAAAGAAGGATGGGCAGCGGTGAGGAGACTAGTATCATTTTCCGCCTCCTTCTGTGCTACAATTCTTCGTCCCTCCCACAGCTCGATTTCCCTATCTTGAACGAATCGAGCCAGACTCCCCGCGGTGCCGGTACTCGAAACAACGTCTATCCCTTCTAACCAAACGAGCTTTCCATCCCAAGCACCACGGATTAGAGGAGAAGGCTCCCATGTGGTTGTTGTAGAATTGGAGTTTGTAGTGTTATTTGGTTCAGATAATACCCGTCGCCGCATGACGATCTCCCGTCCTCCTAGCTCTTTATATAAATGAATCGTTTCGAGCTCGTATCCCAGTATCTGCACATTCAAAGAATGAATCCTGTCTTGGTTGGAAAACGAAAAAAGCACGAACTTCGGCAAAAACCCGGACTAGCGTTGAAGTTGAAGTACTCGCAGTCGAAGGAAGGACCGGGGGGATGTATGAAATATCCCATCCAAGGGCGTGGGCCTGCAGGAAAGAGGTCAGAAGGCCAAGGAAGCGGGGCGTTACTAGCAGTAGTTCATTTGGGTCGTTTGAACGGGATTGTTCTTGCAGTGGAAACGGTCGGAAAGGGTGAGGTCCACAGGGAACGATGTGGGAGACATTAGAGGTCGAATCCGAACCGGAGAAGGACACTTTTGCTGTCGTCTCACTGACACGCTCAATTGATGTAGCGATGTACCCCCAAAGACCCAAGTCTGTCTCAAACGGACTTCCAAGCTCGAGCCCCGCTCCAAATTCTTTAATCTGTCCAGCAAGCAGTCCCCAGGCTGGAAACTGTGCATGTAAAAGTCCTGGATGAATAACAAGAAGCACCTGCGCAAGAGCCGAAGGCTCACTGCTCGATCCTGTCGGCGGGAATTTGTCAGAAATGGCCTGAAGCTTTAGCAACGCCGTTTGCGGGAACGCAGGAAGTGCTGATTTTGCTGAGGGAACAAGATCGAGCGTGTGGCGAGATTCGGACGAGTACTGCGCTGCAAGAATGACTGAGCGGAGAGCTGTATACACTGCTGTATCGGAGCCAGTGGGAGAAGAGCCAGCTAGGACAAGTAGTGCACCAAGAGGGTCAATGAATCGCGCCTGGAAGCGACTTCGGAAGGGAGGATCCAGAGGGTATCCCGGATACGGCGGCACTGGTGCAGCGATTGCAATGACACGGAAATTCTTGTGTGCAGGAAGGAAGTTATCGTGACGTTGCTGGAGTAGATCATACCGGTGTGGATGTATTATATGCGTTCCATCGTCTAAATTCATTTCTCTATTCTCTAGCAAGTTATTTAGGATCGGCATGATACCTCGTTCGGCTTTCTCAATTCCCTCTAGGATCAATAAACGGCCGTGCTTCACTGCATTGACCGCCGGACTATCCACGTATACAAGACTGCCTCCTTCGCGGATTTCTCTTCCCTGGGCGCAAAATGAAAATGAGTGATACGAATTCTTGTTGAGCAAATAAACACAACACAAACCTGCTTCAACTCAGTTTCACCTACGTCCCTATGTAGCGCCACATATTCGTACTCCAGGTTTAGCAAACTCGCGAAGGTGAACGCCAGTCGTCGTGCGTAAGGCCCAGGTTGCGAGACCAGAAAGATATCTTGACCCAGTAGATACTTTTGCAACATGAAGTGTAGATTATCCGCGTTCATTTCATCTGTTGGGTTCAGCAGATATGAGCCGCGGGTCTCCAGGGCCTCTTCTGATATCTTTCCAGCCCAATTCCAGCTTGAGTTCGACGGCAAACGCGACGGAGTCAATGCTTCTGTTACTTCGTAAGTGATATCTCCCAACTTCAGTTGCCCGATTTGGGTCCCTGTCGGGGGTCTAAGTTCATTTAGTAGTCTGGCTAACCGTCTGGGCGCAGCCATGGTGGGGTCGTGTCAAGCAGCGCAGTTATTGCACGCATTTAAAGTAAACACCCGGTAAATTTGGTAGTATTTGCCGGTCTTATCGCCGATTAGTACTGGCCGTGACAGTGTGAGTTAACTTTTATTGTGCATATCATAATCGTACGCGGTGGTACGCGAAAGCTGGCCTTCTGCCTTTCTGTTCAGATGTACATTTTGTCGCTTTTTGTCGATTGATGAATAAGGACTCGATTTACATAGTATGCAAAAGCAGCATGATGATAACGAACGAAACCAAGCCAGTACATGATAGCGGACTACTTGGGTAGAGAAGTATTTCGCAGAGAAAGAACCGTTGCTTTCGACTGAAAAGAAGGACTGAGGAGATGATTGCAAATAGTGAGTGAGCGACCAGGGTTATAGGAACAACTGGACATTACTCACTATGTATTCAAGCATCCAGATCCAATGGGATCATGTATGTGATATCCTGTGTTGCCATCTCCGCGATCCTTACCAACAAATGATAGAGAGGAATGGCATGCACCGCCCGAATTCCCGAAAGTTGTAGGATCCAACTTGAACGAGCCGATTTCCTGACAGGTAATGCGCGTTTACTTATTGTTTTCAGCGCAGGCGGAAATTCGACATTGCTCAAATCCATAAGCCCCAAAGCGTCATTTTCGAATTGAATAGCTACTTGGCCATCAAAATTTGGGAAAAACCTTTGTTGAATGCGAATTGCAAGGGTGTAAGATGAAAAGCACATGGGATACTTCAAGGTGGCTTGACGCTCCTGGTGAAGTTGAACGACGGAGTTTGGTTTGATACAATGGATGGTGAAGGAACGGGCCAACTTGCGAGCGGTAAAACCGTTCATGCCCACCAGGGCAGAGTAGGCGAAGGATTTTCCAAAGGTGATGCCATCGTACCATATTGCGTGACTGCTGCTGAGTAGGTGGACGTCCATGCAGGACTCGCGAGCGATCGCGTTCAGCCAATGACAATTGACCAAAAGGGATGTTTTCAAGAATCGAGCGCGGTCAGAGGTGGTTAATGGTAATGCCCAAGCTTCGTGAACAATCAATTCGATGACTTCCAAGGGGAATATAGGTTCTTGATGAGATTTCATCATGGGAAAAGCTATTGTTGATATTCCTGAAGAGGGCATACGAGTTTATGATATGATGAGACGGGAAACAGATTGATGAGCTGTTGTGTTCCAAAGTCCCAATTTATAGAATTTGTCGAGACTGTTGGCATCGCATTCAGGAGCAAAGCTCATCGTCATCGGGTGAGACCACTAGACAGAGACAAACTTGGACTGTAGACGTGTTGAACAAGGTGAGACTATATTGTTGTATGCTCCTAGGTTCGGGTTCTGAAGTGAACATAATACATGGGGTTCCAATTTAAAATAGATGCATTTGTGTATGTACTGGAGATGGCGTCAAATAAAGCAGGTCAGATTTGCAGCGGGTACTTTCAAAGATAGACCGAATGTAAGTCGTCTACCAAACAGGAGAAGCCTTAGAGAATGCTCACAGCCCTGACTCGGTTCACTTGATCGTCATTCTCAGCAGTTCCTATAGTTGTGTTGAATATTTATCGAGGTACTTATGTGATTAGAGAAATTTCAGTAGTGATTGAATCATCGATATTTCCACGTGGATCGCGAAGCATTGCGAACTCACCAGAAGGTTTCCGAATCATTTATGGTCCATAAATTGTCAAAACTAACCGTACACCCTACTGTACTCCATGTTCGGTTGCCTCGTAGCAGGTCGACTTCTACAGACAAATCTACAGCAAATTGATGATACCCATGCGATATTTGAGCTGCCAAACGCAAGCAGTATCAACCATATCTGCGTCTTTCTTCTAGGGACTATACCCTTCCCGGATGGTTATGGGGCTACTGTACACTTACACTGGCCCGGAAAAGGTTTTCAACTGCTAGGAATGTAAGTGTTGATCCGTTTACTCTCAAATGAAGGTTTGAATGCTTTTTTCGTCTAGGCTATCAAACGACAAACCCTCAGCGATATTTCGCCTTCGATCCTCCTTCAGTTCTTCCACAACCACTCGTGCCTTCGAAGCCTCTTCCACCTCGATGCTGTCAGATAGCTCCTCTGAAACTGCCGCCGTCCTGGGTATAGCCATTGAACCCCTCGCACAGATCCTTCCTCAAATTCAGTCTCTTCCAACGCAAGGAAGTATTTCTATAAACCCCACCGCAGTCGCGAGACCTCCTCTAGATCCTACATTATTTGCCGAACGAATCGTTAGGCATCTGTTCAACTATATATCTGGCTTTGCGTCGAGCTCGGATTTGGGGCCCGATGTTACTATTCCGATGGGTATAATCGCGAAGTGGTATGAAGTGTTTTTAAGCAAGGTGAAAAACAGCGGAACGGCGTTTTTAGAGCGGGATGCAGAGTAAGGATCGGAATCATTGGAATTTGTTGATATCTGTACACAAGCAGCTTTTGTAACCCTGATTGGTTGAAGAGTAATCCACCGTATAATTAAATACCCCCATACAGACATATAAAATTACTCAGAAATCTCCCAAGTCCACCTCGAGGGAGGCAATGACTGAAGCCTCGAACGATTGTCCATTGCTCTTAGCTGAGCCAGACAAAGGAGAGGCAGAGTGAGTCGCTTCCTTTGAGGGCGTAGGTGCTGCAGGAGTCCCAGATCTGGCGAGCAAAAAAATCAGTTAATATTACATCCCAAATCGATAAATCAGATGTGACACACCTCGAAGGTCCCGGCGTTGAGGTTCTCGCAATCAACGTCCGGGGTAGAATTTTCAACCTCGCACTGGGATCGATAGGCGTCGATGTACCACTTCCACTCATCGCAAGCTTCCTCTCTCTCCTCTTTCTGTCAGCCTCCTGTTGCTCTGCCCTTCGCACGGCCTCCGCATTCGCCTTCCTATTTTTCTCACTCAACTTCATCAACACGTCGCTCCCACTACTGCTCCGAGTATTCTCATCCAACGTTCCGTTTGCACTTCCGTTGGTACCACCACCATTTCCGTATCTGGCATCAAATTCAGCAATCTGGGCATCCAATTCAGCGACTTCTGCATGATCTTGCCGCCGTGAGGCAAGTGTACGTGCTTGGTTGAGTCGAGAACGCTCCAGAGTTGTCCAACCCGGTGGCCGTTTGGAATTCAGTTCACGACGTTTGTTAAGTATGCTGGAGAGATCAGTTTCTGTCATTGTTTGGGAGACCAGTCGGTGCATCTCTACGATTTTTGCTTCAATTGAGGACCTTGTGGGCAGAGAAAGATCTTCTTGAAATAGAGTTTTGCGAAGACGGTCGAATTCTTTCTGTGATAAGGTGGCAAAAATAGATCAGTGGAATTGGAGATTAATGATCGAGGAATGTGCAGAAACCTCAGTAAATCTGGAGTTTGAGATTTGATCCAGATTGAATTTCCTTCTTGCCAGACCATGGACAAGTTCAGCCTGACGGTCGAACCATTGTTCTTCAATCTTGTAAGGTTTGACGGGGTCTTCCACCAGATCTTTTCATTCATGGAAGAATCAACGAGGCCGTCAAGAAAGCGTAGAGACGTTTGGATACTCACGATTCACTTGACATATCCGGTAAACAGGCACATTCTCTTCGAATCCAATCAAATATCGCACCCACATTCCCTTAATATATTGAGGGAACCAAGGCGCCAGGAAATGTTTGAGTAACAGGGTGCGGGACAGGCGGCAACGTTCCAAGTCTTGCAATGTTGCCGGCACCTCGGTCTTTGGAGCTGAATTTATGCCACCGTTCATCAATCGTTGAGCACGTTCTTCCTCTTGTTCATCTTTAGTAATCACCCCGTCTTCATCTTCGTCGGATGAAGATGTTTCCATGTCCATTGGAGAAGAGGACCGCTCCCGCTTGGGGGAATATGCACGGTTCTGTGGTAAATAATGACTCCATGTGTCCACAGAGGTAAGGATTTTACTAACTTTGCTTTTCTGGTCTTTGGCCTTGCGTTTGGCTTTGAGCTCATCAAGCTTGCTAGTCTTTTCTTTGGTGGCACCTCGGGCGGTATGTTGTCCTGCAAAACAACACGCCAAATTAGAGTCGATAGAGTACTTGACGGATTTAAGTGGGTCAGAGAGTGGAGAGCAACGCACGTTTAGCTGCTTTGGCTACTCCTGCATTTCCTCCGTCTGAATCTCCTACTCGATCTCTTTCCCGTTGTTCCTTTACTAACAGCGCTAGAGCTTTCTTGTCAAGAATCTTCTGCCGCTCTTCCATTCTGGTGGCGATAATGTCCTCTCGCTCAATTTCTGGCAGCTGCAATAGTCTTTATGTTGAAGAGGATGTTTGAGATTGAGGTCGAAGCATTGGAGATCATGTAATGAGATTTATTGCAGTTGGTTGTAGAGCAGGAGGGAGAAGTTCAACGACGATGCTCTGGATACATGAAGAAGAAGACGCAGGGTATACTGACCGTTGCATATCAGCTTCATCCACGTATTTGCCGTCGAGAGGATATGGGTCATCCTCTTCTTCTTCACTTTCCGGGTCATCATCGGAGACACTGAAGATAAATAAACATTTTAATGCAAATTGCGTCCGGGCACTTAGCACCTACTCCGCTTTGCGTCTCTTCGAGCTATGGCTACCTTTGGCCTTGCTGCCACTGCTTCGTTTTCTCTTGCGTTCCTTACTTGGGTCTGCCTCAACTAGTTCTAAGAGCTCATCGTCGAAGTCGGACATCGTGAGCTTATATGGAAGATGAAAAGGTGAAGGCGGTGGTAGAGTTTTTAGGAACAATAGCTTTACAACTGCTGGGGGAGGCTGTGTCGGGCCGATAAATAGGCGCCGAAGGAACGCCAAACCTAGTTTGATTACAAATTGTTTTTCCGAGTCTTCCCAGTTCCTCGCTCCTAGATCGCGTAGAAGCAGTTCAACATGCCTGCCTCTTCGTACCCAACCTCTCCCATGGCGTTGAACAGAGGAAGCTCTCCGACGTCGTCTATCTTTAAAAAACAGAAAAATTCGTCTTTCTCACCTCCCACAGCTGCTTCCTACTTGTCTGCGCTCTCTCAAGCAGATGCCAGAGCCAGAAATGCTCAGCGAGGAACGCCAACTTCGACGCCTGCTTTATCTATCTCCTCCTCGCTCACGTTTTCAACTGAAGACACGGTCTTGGCTGAAGAGGATACGGCCGACAGTGACGGTCTAGCTGTCCCCGTTGGTAAACCACCAAACTCTGAACAGTTGTACACGACGGTTCATACAGAGTTTGGTCACTGTTACAACGAAGAGTATCGGAACATCTCGCAGCATCCACTAGGAGCACCAATCGTGAGACATGTTGACCAAGAGCCTCCTTATTACATTCTCTTTTCAACGTATATCAGTTATCTCATTCTAATTGTCCTTGGCCATATGAGGGACTTTCTTGGAAAACGGTTCCATTCATACTCATACCGGCATCTCATGCCTCACGACGTTCGTGCCTTTGCATTTTTAATAATTTACCTGTTGACCGTTCAACTCGTATATAGGGCTACGCTCCCCTTAACTCGGATTTTGACTCGTTCTATACCCGGCGCCTCAAGCAACGTATGGACGAGTGTTTCCTTCAGCCTGTGACAGGCGTCGCTGGTCGTACGATATCGCTATTGGACCGTTACACACCCGACTATAATCACACTCAAATTATGCTCGACACGCGAACTCGCGCTCTTAATATTTCTTCATACAACTACCTCGGCTTCGCACAGGCACGAGGTGGATGTGCTGATGCAGTTGAAGAGGGAATGAAGCGCTACGGTGTAACTTCCTGTGGTTCTAGACTCGAAGGTGGTTCCTCTGACCTTCACATCCTGGCCGAATCCGTGGTTGCTAAATTTGTCGGGATGGAAGCTGCCGTAATCAGTTCAATGGGCTTCGCAACCAACTCTACCTTCATTCCTGCGCTAGTATCTAAAGGATGCCTCATCATCTCCGACGAGTTGAACCATGCGTCTATCCGGTTTGGAGTTAGGAACAGCGGTGCGCATGTACGGATGTTCAAGCATAATGACATGAAAGCTCTCGAATCCCTTTTGAGGGAGGTAATTAGTCAAGGACAACCCAAAACTCATCGCCCATGGAAGAAGATTCTACTCATCGTCGAAGGAATGTATAGCATGGAGGGCACGATGGTCGATCTGCCTACTGTCCTGACGCTCAAGGAAAAATACAAAGTTCGTTCTTTCATTTGACTTACTTCTTCCCTTCACTCACATC
The DNA here is from genome assembly GCA_027919855.1 of Lentinula guzmanii. Lineage (NCBI taxonomy): Eukaryota > Fungi > Basidiomycota > Agaricomycetes > Agaricales > Omphalotaceae > Lentinula > Lentinula guzmanii. The sequence goes on along the minus strand of JANVFO010000043.1, from coordinate 212,439 downwards.
CATGTAAGTTTTACCTCTTCGTTGATGAAGCTCATTCAATCGGTGCCATTGGGCCTCACGGACGTGGAGTTTGTGACTACTTTAGCGTCGACCCACGAAAGGTCGATGTCCTCATGGGAACGTTCACGAAGTCTTTTGGTGCTTCTGGAGGGTACATTTCGGGGAATACAGCACTCATCGACCGTCTACGTATCCGTGGATACTCGGGTGCTTATTCAGAAGCGATAACTCCTCCGGTACTCACTCAAATCATAGCCAGTATGGCGAGTATCATGAGCATCGATGCAAGCGTAGGGCTGGCTGTCAGTGTCAACAAACTCGGACTCCCTACATCTTCTTCCTCTTCATCCACCATCCATCAGGTCACTGAATATCATCATCCTGGCCCAATCTCCCAACGTACCCTTCCTCACTGGCTCTCTCTTCCTCCACCTCTTGCTTCTGGAGCTGAAGGACTCATGCGTCTCCGCCGTCTTTCCTTTAACTCGTATTATTTGCATCGCGGTCTTGACAAGCTCGGTTTCATTACCTATGGCCATCCTTCCTCGCCTATCGTTCCTCTCCTCATCTTCAACCCGGCGAAGATGATTATGTTTCATCGGATGATGAAGGACCGAAAAACACCGATTGTTATTGTCGTGGTGGCCTATCCAGCGACGCCGCTGGTTACATCGCGGGTTAGATTCTGTGTTAGTGCGAGTCATACGAAGGAGGATATTGATTCTGTGCTGAGGGCCTGTGATGAGATTGGAGATGTGCTAGATTTAAAGCATGGGCTCAGCAAAGGGGAAAGATGGAGTGTGAATGAGGTGTGCGAGCGTGCAGTAGAACTAGTGCATATCCCGGATAATGAGCACTGAGAGTATCTCGGTAGATTAAGGATAAAGGATAGAATATCTCATACCCCTAGGATCTAATCACTCGACGTCCTTTGTAGTCTCCAGGATTTTTAACATGCCAGAAATAGAAGTCAAGTTTCTCTTATATAAGCTGATGTCACCTTGCAAACTTTTCTGAGCTTGAGTCTTGAGAGCGAGTCATCATGCTACCCAAGCTCATTCATCGTTCAGGACGTCCTCTAGGGTAAGTATAATCACGGTCTCTCTACGTATTGTATCAAACTCAAATCACAAGCAGACACACTCTCGTTCGACACGGTAATCGATATGTATCTGGCTCCTCACTCCGCTCGCCTGCAGCTTTAAACGATTTTGGGAAACATCATGTCACCAAAGGGCTTGCAAGGATCAGTGAAGGAGTCATGGCTCGTGGGCAAGGCTCCTATGTAGAGTATTTAGATGGAAAGAAGTTGTTAGATTTTACATGTGGAATTGGTGTAACGAACCTCGGTATGCTCTTAGAACTAATGAACGCCATATCACATATCCTGATTGCTCTTACAGGTCACTCCCATCCAAAAGTAAGCAAGGCTGCTGCTGATCAGTGTATGAGCATTGTACACGTCCAGGTTTGTTATTCCATACTCGCAACATTCAGGCTCCCCGTAACTTACGATGCGTCTTTTCTTAGTGTAGCATCGCTTTTCACGAGCCTTACCTCCGTCTCATCGAGAAATTGCTCCCAGCGATGCCTCACCCGTCTTTGGACTCGTTCTTCTTTTGGAACTCAGGATCCGAAGCGGTCGAAGGTGCAATAAAAATGGCCAGAATTTTGACCGGACGCCAGAACATTATCACTATGCAAGGTAAACACAGTTGTTATGCCTTTGCTTGATTATTTCAATAAACTTCTTATTAGGTGCATACCATGGCCGTACTTTTGGTGCCATGGCCGTCACCAAAAGCAAGACAGTCTACTCTGATGGTGTAGCTCCCCTGATGGTCTGTTGCATGACTTCTCTTCCTTACAGTCTCTTGATTCCTAAGCTTAGCCCGGAGTTTTCTCAATTCCATACCCTTTCTGGCACCAACATCGTCTTCCCCCCTCTACCCCACCTTCTGTCTTGACGGAAGAATGCCTCTACCAGCTCCACCTTCTTCTATCCCAACAGACGTCACCCAAGGATACAGCGGCGATTATTGTTGAGCCTGTCCTCGGTGAGGGTGGGTATGTGCCTGCTCCAAAGGAATTTTTAGAGGGTTTGCGAGCAGTCTGTGACCAACACGGAATTTTGTTGATCGTGGACGAGGTCCAGTCCGGGTTTGGAAGAACTGGAAATTGGTTCTTTATTGAAGAGAGTGGAGTTAAGCCTGATATCTTACTGATGGCGAAGGTAGGATTGGAAGCCTAAATGTGTTATCTCATGACTCTGAACTCTGAACTGCATTTCATAGGGTTTGGCGAACGGGTTCCCCCTAAGTGGTGTGGTCAGCCGCAAGGAATTGACGGACAAGCTCGTTCCTGGTTCAATGGTAGAGTCACGTAGACTCTGTTGATCGCGTAAATTGAGTTGTTCTACAGGGTGGCACCTATGCTGGGAACGCTGTGTCGTGCGCGGCTGCTTGTGCAGTAGCTGATGCCTTCCAGGAAGAAAACATCATGGCCAATGTTGAAGCTCGGTTCGTTGGTTTTGCTCTGAGTCAAGATATTCACAACTGAATCAAAATTGGTCTTTTACACGCAGATCTCAACAGCTTTTTGCTTCTCTCAATGCTCTCAAAGATGATCAGACACTGGCTCAGTACATCCTTGACGTCCGCGGTCGCGGTCTTATGGTCGCCATGGAATTTGCTTCCTCTGAAGCTCCTGGTGCTGCTTTCGACCCCGCTACTCCGAAAGGACTTACTGTCAAAAAAGGCATCGCGAGTCGAGTAGCAAAAAAATGTATCGAGAAAGGGATGCTTTTATTGACAACGAGCGTGTACGAAGTGGTGAGGTTCATCCCACCACTGAATATTTCACAGGAGGATATGAAGAAGGGATGCGAAATTTTTGCAGAAAGTTTGAGAGAAGTTGTAAGAGAAAGTTAAGGAAGCTTCAGAAAGGGTCGGTGTATCTGTGAAATGTAGAACGGTCGCAAACACGATAATTATAAATCAATGTATACGTTCACCTACGTGCTGTAAACAGTTCACATACACTATACTAGTGAACCTAAATCCAACATTTTGACAGCACCAGGGACTTTTCCACCTCCGTTCAATGTTACGAATGCAACATCCTTATCACTTGCCAACCTCCCTAGTTGCACTGATGAGGGTCCTGCTAGCGCTGTACTGTTGACGCTCCCAGCGATGACGGCATACTGTTTTGTATGCGGATTTATCCTCAAAACTTCATTCGAACCAATGACCGCTTGGAGAACATTGCCTTCGTAGTCGAAGGTAAAGTCGTCCAGCTCAAACCCCGATAAGACGATTTCCGGATCTCCAGCGGCAGTACCATTGCTCAAGTGAATCGGCATACGCACGAGAATAGATTGGGCGGTGTTGCTGTAAAAAACATAGGGCGTGTCCTCCCAAGAAGGCTGCCAGACGTGTACGCCGTTCACACCAAGAGGAGTGGTGAATGGCTCGCCTGGAATCGTGTAGGAGTTGTTGATAGCGACATAGTGGAGCCCGGAGTAAACATTCAGAACGTTGATGGCTCCGCCAAAGGGGTCTGCGGCGTACAAAAGCCCATTTTCCTTAGAAAGGACGCCCAGACCGTTGAGAAACTGTGTATCGGGAAAGTCTGCGACCTTTTCGACAAACGGCCTCGAGCTTCCCTTGACATTCCCGCTCACAGAGTCTGCATACAAAGTCATATCCACCTTCCAAGTTGACCAACTCCCGGTCACAGTGGTAAGCGTTTCTGCGGAGGCATTTCCAGTCAAGACATAGAATTGGTCCTCTTCCAGTTCCGCAATACCAAACACGCATTCGTACCCATCGAACGAGTGCACCAATACTGCCGAAGAGTTCACGTGTGGGTCCAGTAGGTAGAGCTGAGGGGCGGTGATGATGGAAGCAAGGATTTGTCCATTGGAGCGGATAGCTAGATTTTCCATGACCGTGCCATTCGGGAAGACATACACTGTTTGAACGGTGGCCTCGGACGCTATGAGCAGTGGGACATACGTCAGAGCAGAACGTGCATCCTGATTGTGGCCCTACCTCGTCGCTCAAGGACGCTCATTGAAAGCGTAGACCTAACAATGCTTGCCAGAAAGACGGTGAACAGAGTCCAATGCATTTTTCGAGAATGGAGACGGAAGTAAGAGTTAGCTGGTAATTAGAAAGGTTAGATATACGATGCATTTATCAAGGGCTGCTCATTATTGGAAACACTTGACAGTCAGTGTTGACAGAGCACCTCGGGCACTGGGCAGCTTCAGCCCCTTGCCCCGGGCCACAACGCCCTCTGCTAAATTGGCGGGATGACGGTACATGATCAATATTCTTGTTGTCAGCTTAGCGGCGCTACAGTAACTCAAATCTCGAGACATAAGTACTAGCTAGCCCTGCAAAGTCAATTCCGCCGCACTTTTGGGGAAGCGGAAGATGCCTGTCCCTGCAATGTTCCTGGATTGAGTACATTTGATTGGATATCCAGTTCCTAAGATGCGTCTTGGTATGATCAAGCTTCTGACTTAAGAAGGTTAGTAATAGTTAGGCTGCATTGAGAGATAGTCTAGTCTTAGTAGCGCTGCTCCACAGTAGCGAAACTTCGGACTGTTCGTGTAAAGAGCTGAAGATTGTTGCAATATTTATCTCACCCCAGCAGAGTCAAACAAAGTAGGTATCAGCTCTTTTCTAAATGTATGGAGTTCCTGACAGTGAACGTCTGGTCTTCAATCACGGAATTTAACGCTCAGTAGAGCACAAACACCTCCGGACATTCAAAGCGGCATTTATACGACACCTATCAAAGCCTGTCAACGAAAATATCCATAGTGACCACAAGGAATGTCAGAAGGTTCTCATGGCAGAAGGGTTTCATGTCGCGAGCTCCCTTACGAGTAAAAGTCGGAAGGCGAGTATGAGGCCACGAATGGTTCGTTGAGTGACATCCGTGAAATCCATAGATTAAATGATATCAATATAATATACATCGTGCACAATGAGTCAATAAGTTAGTTAATTCTGAAGATTGCTTGTTCAGCATTCGAAGGAAAAAGACAGCTCGTAACGCACTTCTGGTATTCTGAAGATAGTAATTTCCTGCTGTTTGAAGTACCGTCGATTCTCCTCATCAATAAGAACAAGATTGAGATAGTATCGTGTGCTAAACTTTTTGTTTACGTCGCGGAATGTTGGTGTGAGGTCGAAACCACCGAGGAACAGGCGGATCGGTATGGTCTCTCCTAAACAAATCACAAGTGATAAGTAGAAGGATGATAGGGAAGGTGATATGCCGTACCTCTCACAGGAGCACCGTCCATTATTTCAAACTTAGTGATTGTTTCGCTTTCATTGTACTGATTTGGAGGTGCGCCAGTGGTTTCCCTCCGAATGATAGATAATTCCATATGCTTGATTTTTATACGCACAAGCAGGAAGAAGATCTTGCCTACGATGACATCTTTCAAATGGTACCTGCATGAAGGGAAGACATTGAGCAGAACCATAGGTATTGAGCCAGTACAGGCGCACTTGGATTTGTTATACTCAAACTCAATATGCAAGCAGTCCTCAATTCCGACCTCCATCTTGATTGAGTTGTTGCTGTCTGGCGGCATTCTAAATGAATGTACCCAGATATCTCTCTCCTTCACCACATCCGCCATTCGTCGTGATATCGTTACGCGGATAAAATATCTGGAAAGGTAGGATAATGCTTTGTATTCTTTTCTTGTATGCACACAGTCAACACATACCTCAACTTAACATTAATTCCCTGATAACTCTCGAACTGCTTCTCTACGTTCTTAAAGGCGAACTCATACGTCTGTGCTTGCCGCATCTCCCCCGGAGAAGCGAGCTCCTGTGAGAGCGAGAGAAATTCATGATGATGTCCCCGGTCATAGAACAATTCTAGATGCTTTCTGGAAAACCGAGCATGCTGGAAGATACACTAAGCTCACCTATGCTTCCGACAAATTCAACCTTGATACCATCGTGTTGAACTTTCTTTCCATCTCGCGTACGAATATGTATCTGAGGGGCATTTGTGCATTATGTATTACTCAAATGATCCTGGCTTACCTGACCGCTGACAGTGTCCCCGTCATAATACACCGGACATGAAATCATCTTGTCCTTCTCGCCCTTGGTCTCTGCCAGCTTGCGTACATCTTCCCCTTCCAGTTTCACATCAATGTCTATCGGTGATGCAAAGAAGTAGCCGGCCATGACGTTCAGAACAGAGAATTAGAGAGGTAAAGAGAATGTTAACAGCAAGGCGCGGCGCATTCTCGACACTGCACGTGGATGGCGCTTGACGGTCGTTCGAGCGCTTAATTTCACCGTGCTTGCGGCCAAGTCGTCAAAGACCCGCAAAATTCCCTTATTCTCAATTTATTGCGCATCTTACTATCGAGCGAGTGATGTCTCGAAGATTTGATTCTCATGCAAGCACACTCTTCAATCTTACTTGCAATTGGCCTGTGAATTGGTCTTCTGACCGAAAGCAATATGAATCTCCCAAGGGCTGACATGGAAAATCTCTCCTGGTCGGCTTCTTCCGACGATGGTATATACAACCTCCTCGTTATTCCTCAAGTCTCTCTCCTTAGCCGGTATTACGCATGCCTTCGTGAATTGGGGCTCTGACCATCCGGCAATATTAGAGGAACTACAACGTCAACGGTCTCAAGGAGAGCATAAAGGGGAGACCTCCCCTCGTGTAATAACCTGTCCGAATGAAATGGTAGCTCTGAGTGCTGCGCAAGGGTATGCGCAGGTCACTGGCAAACCTGCCGCGGTTATCATTCATGTGGACGTTGGAACTCAGGTTCGTATGTTCCTCGGCGTAATGTACCTATACTTAGCCCTTGTCTATCATGACTTAGGCTCTAGCTGGGGCAATTCATAATGTCGATCGGGGAAGGGTTCCAGTTCTCATCTATGCAGGTGCCTCACCCTTTACAAGTCGCAGTGAGATGAAGGGTGGTCGAAATGAATGGATAATGTGGCTGCAAGGTATTTTGAAAGCTAGGGCTTGTGGAACTAGAGTTTGAGCACTTTGAACAACAGATATACCTGATCAGACCGCAATTGTCCGCCAGTACATGAGACATACGGCACAGATCAACTCCGGGAGGAATGTTGTTCAAATCGTCAAACGGGCCGTACAAATGTGAATACACTCATTATTTGTCCCACATTACGCGCACTGAATCTCCTTCGCAGTGCCACGTCGGAACCCAAAGGCCCAGTCTACCTTTGGGCACGTCGAGAGGTCATGGAAGAGGAACTCCCAGTCACTCTGTATGATTTATTATCAATGAAGCCAACCATGTCAATGGCTCCAGCGGCTCTTTCTCCAGTGGATGCCAGGACAATCAGCAACGCCCTACTCACCGCCCTCCATCCCCTCATTATAACCTCTCATGCCGGCCGTAATCAAGATGTAGTCTCTTCAATGGTCACGCTCTCTACCCTGCTCGCAATTCCTGTTTTCTGCACTTGTCCCTCTGCTGTAAACATTCCATTCTCTCATCCTTTCGTGCTTGGAATTACCTATCTCTCTCCGGGACCAGCCACGGACTCATTTGAGGAACATCTTCGAGCCGCCGACACCGTTCTGGTGTTGGACTCAGACATCCCTTGGATTCCTTCGAAATGTGCACCAAAAGAGGACGGCTCCGCCCGAGTCTTCATTATCGATGGTGGAGATCCACTCAAAACAAATGTAGCTATGGGGACTTGGGACGCAGCTTTGCATCGCGGGGTTGAGTTGATCTGTCGTGCCGATGCAGAGGTGGCTATCGGACAGTTAATCGATATCGTGAAGGAAAATCTACTTGGAGATCCATTGAAACTTGAAACTGTCACAACTGAGATCAAAAATCGAATCAAACAGCGAGCTCAACGAAACAAGCATGTTCACGACAAATGGGTTACCCGTCTCAATAGCGCAGAACGTGTTCCAGGTGTTACAGCAGATGGCTCAAATATCAATGACATCACTATTCCCCATATTATGCGTGTTCTGCGGGAAGTTACTGCTCCCATTGCATCAACATCCCTCATTGTCAATGAAGCTATATCTAACTATGGTGTCGTCTGGGAACATGCACGACCTGAACTTCCCGGAAGTCTTTTGACCTCTGGCGGTTCGTCTCTTGGATATGCTCTCGGCGCTTGTATAGGCGCAATTCTAGGGGATTTGGCTACGAGTACAGCCAGAGGCACTACGAAGAATTATAATCTGGTGACTGCTATAGTAGGTGACGGGACCTTCATGTTCGGTGTTCCAAGTTCTGCCTTTTGGATAGCTCGCCGCTACAATACGGTAAGTCTCTACCGTGCTACAATTCTTTGCTTCGAATCACCGGCCTCACAGCCTTTCTTGACAATTGTGCTCAATAACGGTGGTTGGAGAGTGAGTCATTGCCCAATGATTATATACGACGTTTCGCTCAAAGCTGCTGTGTATCAGTCTCCCAAACTATCTATGTTGGCTGTCCATCCTCAGGGCTATGGCTCAAATGCACTTTCAGCAGAGCAGCTATCAGTTGGCTTCTCATTCGATTCCAATGATGAACCTTCATCTGCACGACTCGATAGAATTTCTCCCAATTACTCTCAAATTGCTGTTGCGGCGACTGATGGTTGGGCTTGGGGAAGGAGGGTTTCGCTATCTTCCAAGGAAGTGACGACGGATAATGTATTCACATACCTGAACGAGGCTATTTCGGAAGCGGTTCGAGTGGTGATCCAGGAGAACAGATGCGCTGTGGTCGATTGCGTTTTGCAGGCCCTTTAATGACGGAAAACGGTTACCAGTTAATTTGTATATGTGTCCAATCTTTCTATGACCAGTGCTAATCGGCATTTCCATTTACTGGTAATCGCTCAATCATCCCACTTCGATTGCCCAAGAGCCTGAGGACCTGGATACGTTGTCTAATCAAAAGCTATATGAAGGATGTCCGCATCCACAACAATATGAGTGAGCATCTGAGACGGGATGACCAAAATCGCTGTGCTGAACTGTTTGACGTCTTTGAAGCTTCGAAGGTTTAAAAGGCTGACTCATTTGAAGAGAGAGAAATCAACACCATGACACTCAATCCCGTATACGAAGCGACTTCATTCAAGGTCATAATCCGGAAACTCGTCGACACTCCAGAAGCGTTCACCCCAGATGACCTTCGGGTTGCTTTCGACGACCTATTGGCACCAGACCTTCTTCCGCCAGAGCAGATTGGTGCTTTGTTGACAGCATTACATATCCACCATATCGAAAGGAGGCCAGAGCTCTTGGTGACTGCTGCATCTGTGCTGCGCGAACGAGCTCTTGCAGTTGTGGTGGAAGGCGCCGAAGAGGATTTCGTCGTAGATATAGTTGGTACTGGTGGAGATGGTCACAATTTATTCAATGTAAGCACAGCGGCGGGAATAGTGGCAGCGGGCGCTGGGGCTCGAGTAATTAAGGCAGGTCGGCGAGATTCATCGTTGAAGCCGAGACGTACTGACTTGTTGGAAAATAGCATGGTAATAAAGCCTCCACATCTTCCTCTGGCTCTGCAGACCTTTTGCAAGCCCTAGGCTGTGATTTCCATAGGGGAGCTTGCAATGGTCAAATAATTCCTCGTATGCCTTTCGCATTCATTCTTGCATCTCAGTACCACCCGACTCTGGCAACGATTGGGCCTCATCGGAAGGCTCTACCATTCCGAACGATCTTCAACGTCCTTGGACCACTGATTAGTCCTGCGCAGCCAAAGGGTATGGTCCTTGGAGTTCCTCAGCCGGAACTTGGTTTACCATTTGCAAAAGCCCTGAGAGACAGTGGCGTGCTACGTGCACTAATCGTGTGTGGACAAGAGGGGATAGATGAAATCAGCTGTGCGGGGCCGACCAGGGTATGGGAGCTCCAGGATGGACGAATATCCGAAAGCACTCTATGTCCAGAGACATTCGGGCTCAAATCTTGCTCACTTGAAGTGGTGGCAGGTGGCAGCCCAGAAACCAATGCAGCCACTCTAGAAATACTGCTGCGTTCTGGAGAGAATATACCCCGGTCAAAAAGGCCCTTCTTGGATTTTGTGCTTATGAATGCATCTGCTTTGTTGGTGGTGTCCGGGTTGGCTGATACGTACACCAACGGGGTAAAGATGGCATATGAAGCAGTTGTTTCTGGACAAGCATGGCATGTATTGGAGGGCTTTCGCGACAGTCTTGGCTACCTAGGTCATGCGCATACTAGTACTGTATAATTACGACCAAAAGTTTGCGTTACCGTAACACGTACCTGCCAACTTTGGCGTTTTTGAAATCGTGACGCGTTATATATACATACGAACTTGATATCTAGCTTACACACCAGGATTAGTATTTTTTCCGCAGAGCAGAAAGCCAAATTGAGACTTAATATATTATCAGACCTTTCACTTCACATAGAACATTGATTGAAATATATAGTTCCATTTCAGTCCAAAGTACTATAGAAAGACTGTGATTCAACGTAGATAGCAAATCAAATCAAATGAGAGTCGAGACCTAGTATGAGAAGTTTCAAACCAGCAGAAATTCTACATGATTCATCTAGTCTTAGAACCAATATCATCTTGGAGGAAACAGAAAATTTCCAGTGAGCCTGAATTGTGTAACGATGCTGACTAAAATGGAACATGCTGGAATTGCATGCAGCGAACCGTTGGACTACCTGTCCCATTTAGTAGCCATCTGTCACAGTACATAGTCCAAGCCCCCACTTCTAGGACCTCGTTAACCTAGTTCGGCCGGGATGGAAACCGTAGCGGCCCGGTCCGCTACAAATTGTAACCAGATAATAAAGTTTTGATAAACCTGAGATGCAATGTGAAATGTAATAATTCTGCCCCTACTTCAGACAAGTTGAAAGTTTATTCAAAAGAAAATCTTTCACTCAAGCCGAGAGAATGCTCCTATGTCAGGAATCTGATGCAGGAGCATTCTCCTTGTGTGAGTAGTGTTAATGCCATGCAACCGGAAAGGATTACGATCGAGGTTCCGGAGGCTCCAGACGAAGTTCCGAGTGTGGGAACGGTGGCTGTGACACAAGGAGGTACTCGAAAGGGCTACACGGTCCTCGGAAGTATGATGGGACTTCAGCGAAGCTTTCGGCAACGCTCCCTACACACTATCTGGGTGTCCCTGCGAAGTGCAAAGAAGAAAGAAGTTCCGGAGCGTCGGACAGAACCGATCGGTCAATCCGGATGTAACTAAGCGTAATATAGAAGAAGGATAGAAGGTAACTTTTATTTCAAGCTGGGGAAACGATACTAAACAGTGTACTTAAGTAGTAAATTGTCTAATTGTTAAATAAAGAACAATAAGCAATATAAAGGTTTACCCAAGGTGAAATATAAGACAATAAGGGCGTGGGAATCTCGGACAAATACCTTTCGAAGCTGTCCAAAGCTATCGAGAATAGAATCGAAGATACAGAGCTGATAATGAATGCGAAAGCTCCGGAAATGCAAACAAGTCATTTGGTTATCGATCCGGAATTATTCGATTGTTGATTCGGAAGTATTCGATTATTGATCCGGAGGCATTCGACGATCGATCCGACCAGAAGACTGACCGGAAAGGTCCGGCCTAAGTATCAGAATGAATCGACTATCGATTCGATCGGAAGGTTGGTCGATTGGTCTGGCACAGGCGTAACAAGTAGCTATGTTGACATTGCAAGTAGTAACTCAGTGGCAGAGTGCCCATACTGGAATTCACTTTGCTATTGTAGTTTTTTGTCATTGCGGACCACCTGAATACCAATAGGAGTGTTCTTGTTAGAGTTATGCTGAATACAGCCAAGTGGACCGTCCGATGTGATGCGGTGCGGTGCGGGATAATAGTAATGGGACGTTGATACCACTATTAGTAGTACCCTTGTTAGAGTCGCGTGTCCCAGGTAGAAGCAGTCGGATGGAGCGAAGGATCCGATCCGAAGCGAAGCGAGTGTAATGTCTCAACTGAGTATAGACTGTATTGTTAAAGTTATGATGACAAATAAAAGTGACCAGACTGGGGATTGAACCCAGGACCACTGGTGAAATCCCAAGATGCTCTAACCACTAAGCTATCTGGTCTTGGGTACAATTAATGAACTCAGAGGTTTGTAGTACTGGAGCCAAGTCACATGTCCCAATTACTGAGGTCTTACATTTCTGCCTGGAGGTCTTACTTTTGCCTCTTGGTCTTACATAATGCCTATTTGGGACTCTTGGATAGTTACAAACTGTTAAGTTTAGTGATAGAACACTCTCTCTAATCGTCAATAGTAGTGTTAGAACACTCCCCAATTGTTCATTATAGTGCTACAACAGTTATTAGATAGTTACAGTACTTATAACAGTAGTTAGCACTTCTTTCTTTCATTTCTCCTTCAGTTTACATGTTACACACTTACTTTTAGCATAGGCGCACAATTGTGGACATCCCTTTTCACGCCTCATGCGTTTTGCGTATATACAGTACCAAACAAACCCCTATTCCTACTGTAGAAAGAAGGAATCAAATCAATATTCACTTTCAGTGTTTGTTGGAGTACTGTTAGCATCTACAAGGTCCCTAGTACAACACTACCCTTGTAATTAACAGTGCATAGCAACTGCATTACTGTCCGGGAGTACACATTGTTGTCTGACAGCCTACTTGCTGCAATAGTGTGTGCAACATCAACTGTGCCAGGTTGACCTTCAACAAAGAGATATGGCGTAGCCCAGTCCGCAGCATTTCCTGAGAAGAATCCCAGGGCTGCCTTAATCAGCTTCTCTTCCTTGTTGTTCAAGTCCGTCTGTTCCATTGCCCAGCTCTGGATCTGAGCGATGAAACGACGTGCTTCCGCACTGTTGGTGCCCTTGAAGAGCTCCGGTTTGTTCATGCTCGATCTGGCCATGGCCTTCTGTAGGTTAGCTGTGAGCTGAGCTACCTGTTTGATGAGCTGAGTCATGAGTTGATTGGCATCAACTGGGGTGGGGTTGGACATGGCTGGTGGAGGAGTGGCTGGAACGGGGGTAGTGGCAGTGATAGGTATGATCTGTGTCCCATCACTAAGGGAGGCTTCTGTGCTAATAGAATTAGCAGTGGCGTGGGGGCAGGGTTGAGAACTACAATCAGCCCAGTTCTGGTTCGGGGGGCGGTGGATGTGAGTTCGGTCTTTAGTGTCAAAGGCATGCGGGTAGGCGGAGCAGTCAATGGTAGACATGGTGGAAACAGATCCTGCAAGGATAACCCAATCGGTAGGTTATCAGTGCAGTAAAAGATCTTGACCTAATGTCACAAAGAGGTGACGATGGCGGCAAGACTGAGCGGGAGCTTAGGCGGAAGCGGACAGATACTGATCCCAACGACAAAGTTATATTCATAATAAATACTGAGAAGTAAGTAAAGACATACCTGATCCCAATGACAAAGAGGTCAAGATAAGGGATCAGGTTGTGGGGGCTGGCTTATATATACAAAGGTAAGGTACGGGAACCATGATGTCATACTGTATAGTTCAGGAACAAGGAATGGAATGGAATGGACTGGAAGGTTCCGGATCAATTATGATAGGTAACAGTGATGGAATGATATATTGTAAAGAAAAGGAAAATAATAGGGGCGGCTCACTTCATGACAAATTCCTTTTCCTCCTTCTTCTTTCGCTCCTCTGCCGCTCGCCCCGCTTGCTCTTCTGCCGCTTGCTTCGCACGCTCCGCTTGCTTCGCACGCTCCGCTTCTATCCTTTCCTCCTCTTGAGCAGCGAGCAATTGCTCCTGCATTTGACGGAGTTGCGTGGCGATTTGGGATGATGAGAGTTTCTGAGGAGAAGACATTTTTTTCGAAGATAGGAGAAAAGTTGAAGTCCACTCGTCCTAACGGACCAGCTTTTATGGAGTTCAAATTGCGCATGGACCACCTTCACATCACAAGACTTCATGTTGGTTGAAAGTTTTCAACATGCATTATGGGACTTGGAATTTTTGCACATAACTGATCGGGTACTTCTTGCATCACACCGGAATGATCGCTTCCACGGGGAATTTTGGACTTTGGATTTTTTGGGCTTTTGTGGGCTCAAGCCCAAAAGGGGGATACTGTTATATTCATGCAGGACAGTCTATTTCTTTATACACATACATACACTAATCGCTTCCATCACGTCCGATGGATCCGTTATACATTTATCCTTCATCGCATCCAAAGGATGCGATCGCACCTTCTTTATTACAACACTTATAGTTAACATCCACACATTCCTTCATTCAACATTATTACTTCTTATCGAGATCATATGCTCATCAGTCATCTTCTTATACATGTGTTATTTACTTATTACTCTGGTTAGCTACAAGACTAGTATTTAAGCCGTAGTGTAGCTTAGCTGTACTTCAGTTTAAATATCGACTTCAGTTGACTTATACATGTTAGATCTAAACAATCTGACACTTCTCTGATGGAACATGTTTGTGTTGAAGGTCAACCTGGCACAGTTGATGTTGCACACACTATTGCAGCAAGTAGGCTGTCAGACAACAATGTGTACTCCCGGACAGTAATGCAGTTGCTATGCACTGTTAATTACAAGGGTAGTGTTGTACTAGCACTGCGGGGATTGTACCGTTTTCCCGCGGTGAAAAGCATGATATTATAGTGAGCTTTAGTACAAAATGTCTAATGTATTCAGAGGCCGATTAATATATATAATTTCAATATAAGCATGATGGTATTTTAGAATGAATATAGTGTGAAAATTCTTTAAATCTCTTAGTTAAGATTGATGAGAAATGAATAAAAATGTATACGTGGGTTTTAAAGAAATTTCTAGTGCAGTTTATTCTAAATTAGTTCAACATAATCTATGAAGGAAAATGATAATCAAAATCGAACGTTTTTATAATTATTTGGTCGATATTCCTGCCCAGGAAAGGCTCAATATTCACATTGTATTCGCCTCATGTAATCCAAGAGATTCTTCAAAATATTCTCGCCGAGATTATGCGTACCCGACATTGAGACATCCAGATGTCTAGACATCACTGAGGTCGAGACATCCGAATGTCTGGACATCACTGAGGTCGAGACATTTGGATGTCAATATTGTCGCTAACGTCGGGATGTCGGGACACGTCGGTGTGAGCGTCCAATCGCGAAAACATCTATATCAGATGGTGTTAGTGGATGGGTCGCGCATGTATGTTATTCTACGTATCTTTTAGGTTCATAAACCATTCAGAATTTGGTCTTGAGATTTATGTGCTGATTACTATTTAATGTATATACAATTTGACACTACTATAATCATTGGAATGTCAGTTATATCACATATACTAGGAAGAGAGCTACTTACCTGTACAGCAACCCGCAGAAGCAGTGGTCGAATGACGATTCGCCACGTCCTGTTCCAATTACCGCGAAATACGAAGATTTCAATGTGAGTTCGTCGACCTGGGCCAAAGTCGATGTCAGACGAGTGAACACAACGAATTATATACGTACAATGAGCGCAATAGCGTTTGGGCCTATCCATGGACCTCATCTCCAGTAGAAGGTGTGCTAGTGATTCTGAACGCAATGAACGTACACAAAATGAGTAGTCGAAACACTTACCGGCTCTTCGTCTTCTCGTAACCCGTATCGGGGGCAACCACCGCCTATGCGCGCATGGACACTCGTTGTCCCACTGTGCTTTCCGGCGTTCGAAGTTGGAAGTCATTCCCAGCTTCCAATAGCGACCACGATCGACGAACATATATAAAAATCCTGGCCTGTCAGCCAACGACGTTGCGCGTGCTCGCCTCGATGCGTAAAGAGCGCGTAGGTTGTGAGTCGGTCGACGTGTGGGCATGATTAAGGATGTGGAGATTGCGAATCGCGTCGCGAGTGAGGTGCAGACAGGGAGGCAGATCGAGCGAGCCAAAGATTACTGAAGTGTGGTAGGCGCCTACTGAAAAAATATTACAAAGATCCTCATGAGAAGGGATCTTGACCACGATTCATCGTCTGCGTCAATTCGCTCACGTTAGTCAAATATGTTCCCCAGTCGTCTAGTCTAGAGCATGACAAGTCAGTTTATGGGCACAAATTATTCAACCGAAAAATAGAAAGGTAAAAGTACGTACCTTGACGACTGCGACGAATTTTGGTGAGCACCGTCAAGGCAGTCGACTGCAACCTGATTGTTTTCGTCTTCGACCTTCACCTCGTTATCAGCCTGGCCAGGTCGATCTTCCTCCAAACTGAACAAAGAGGATTCGCTTTGGGACCATGCAGGCAGGAAGGAACTGGTGGAAGACGTTGGACAAGGCGTATAAGGAGATGGGGTACAGCCGATCGCAGGCGGACCAATGCGTGAGGAGCCGCAAGTTGACAACAGGGGAGACCATTACCGGAACGTATACAGATGATACGTTAGGGGGATCTTCCTCGAAGGAGGAGATGGAAAGGGCCAAGAGAGAATTAGGGGGGAAATTCCGGATGAGAGACACAAACAGTATCCAATTTGCGCTGGGAATGCGCCTTGTATACAACCAGGAAGATGAATCCGCTACTCTCTCGATGGAGGCCTATTGGGATCAAGTCTTCGCGAAGTACGGCCTCCAAGACCTCAAACCCAAGGCAACCCCGCTTGCACCTGGCGTCATATTATCAGTAGATCAAAGCCCTAAAAACGACGAAGATCGTGCTTTCATGAGGGACAAGCCCTACAGCGGACTCCTTGGGTCAATTCAATTCAGGCAAGGGGCATGTCGACCCGATATTGCGTATGCAACGAATTTACTCTCAAGATTCCTTCAGGACCCAGGACGTGCCCATTGGGGGGGATTAATCTACTTGTGTCGATACATAATCGGTACAAAGCGCCGTGGTATCACCTACACTCCGCAACCCCACTGCCTCCGCCCCAAAACGTATAACGATTCGAATTATGCAGGATGCATTGATTCACGGCGGTCGACAACGGGAGTGGTTACGATAATGGCAGGAGGGCCCGTATTCTGGATGTCGAAGCGTCAAGATGTAGTGGCACTCTCCATGACGGAGGCCGAATATATAGCGTACGGAAAGGGAGCCCAGCAAGCTATTTGGATCCACAGTTTCCTCTCCGAAATTGGTCATCCGGTATCTATGCCATCTGATCTTTACGCAGACAATACGGGAGCCATTGCTATACCCGAAAATCCGAAGTTTCACCAACGTGTTAAACACATCGATATTCGATACCACTACCTGCGCGATTTGGTGGAGAAAGGGGAGATCAAGATTCATTATGTACCCTCTGAGGAGAACCTCGCCGATATCCTCACTAAGGCATTAGGGTCTACAATTCATCAATATCAGGTAGGTCTTTTGGGCCTTAAGGACGTCCTCCGGGACTAGGGGAGTGTCGAGGATAACAGGAGACAGGGGAGGAGTCCCGATCGGACGTGAATGCTATGCTGCACGGCGCATGGTCGGTTTATGAGATCTCCCCCCCCCCCAAAACACTCATTCTATTTGATATCCATCCTTGCCGAAGGCTGCGTACTCATACGCGTTTCGAGGTGTTCCAATAAACCGTATATATTCGAGATATGTGTCAAATCCCCCCCCCTCAGTCGTTCACACATAATCATGTGATTCTGAGGGTGGGTTATTAAACATTCCTATCTGTAGAATTTATCAGCTTACATTATGTTTTAGATCGAGTACTCACTATAGTTCTACAGGTAGTGCAATATGAGTCGTTCACACATAATCATGTGATTCTGAGGATCGAGTACTCACTATAGTTCTACATGGTAGCAGCAAGAGAACTGACCGGGATAGAGTCAACGTCGTGGACCTACGATATTCGAGCAGGCCGAAAACTTACGTTTCTCCAACGGTAGGAGAATTTAATTCGTCTCTTCCGGCTCTAGAACGAGACAGAAACGACTGGGCCATCGTTCAGTCGTGAGTGAGTGATCAGTCGTAGACAATAATGTATTGGTGCGATTGAGATTTCGTGATTGGAAAAATTAGAGTGTCGCCAGCGACGAAGAAGTGAATCAGCCACAACTAAAGAAGGTACCCACTCGAACC
This sequence comes from Lentinula guzmanii, assembly GCA_027919855.1. Taxonomy (NCBI): domain Eukaryota; kingdom Fungi; phylum Basidiomycota; class Agaricomycetes; order Agaricales; family Omphalotaceae; genus Lentinula; species Lentinula guzmanii. The sequence goes on along the minus strand of JANVFO010000043.1, from coordinate 194,356 downwards.
CAGAAGGCGCGTTCGACCACATCGCAAATGTATCGCTATCCAAGGACATAGGCATGCTCACGCCGTCTCTACTTGATGACATACCGTCTGAGCATGTTGTTGTGAATAGCTGGCCACAGACGAAGGGGCAAGGCCCGCAGAACCATTTAAAGGAGATTGTTCCAGGTATGTTATTGCTCCAGGATTTGTGGCAGCTCCGCTTCCGCTAGATGCAGGATTATAATACTCTGCCTGGATATATTGTGGATTTGTGATCATTCCAGAGCCCGTAGATCCTGAAGGAGGACACCATCCTAGCGACTGAGAGTTGGGATGCGGTGTTGATAAGAAGTTGACCTGGCCATGAAGGGGTAATCGACCGAGCTCATCACTATATACAGGAAGAGAAAAGAGCTGCATTCCAGAGGGTGAATCATTCAGATGCGAGCTTTCTGAGAGAGCAGAATGGGTAAGAGATTTCCCGGTTGTTGCGGCCACGAGATGGTCGTGATTCCCTGAGGTAGGTATGGCAGCAGACACGCGCCGAGAACCCGCCATGGCGCGCAAGTCCCGAGTTAGAGGAGTGTTAGAAGGCGAGAGGGCAGGGCAGCTCTCCGAGGTCCCTGTAGCCGACATTGGACTATCTGCCCCTTGTTCGCACTTGTTCGTGGCCATAGGACTGGCGTCAGGTAGTGGAACATCGTCAACAGATGCGAGTTCATAGAGAATATCCCTGACGGACGCGTTATTCCATCTGTTTGGTAGATGATAGACCGGTTGCATACCATAATCGACCACAAGAGTGCCATCTGATTGATGTTAACCATTTCGAAACTTAGGCTCATCATTCGTTGAGAAGATATGGATACTTACTTGTCTTTGTTGCTCCTGAGCCCTTACATACACTTATATACAGTCATCTCTTTGTATGGCACAAGGGCTACCCAGACCTGTATTAAACATACGGTTCATGCAAACTATAACCCTTTTTCGAACGAATTGTCAAAACTGGACGTGAGCGAATCAAGCAGGCGGAGATTTTACCAAAATGCCCTCAGTCAAACCATCCGCATACTGTGCTTCTCCGCCTTTGCCAGTTAGTTCTGATATCGCCTGGTCCGACTTCTCCTCGCTCTCAATATCACCCTCTATCTGATTCTTCTCTAGCTTCATCGCCATCCTCCACGTCTCCTCATCAACTTGTTCTTCATTAGCCGAATTCTCTGCGATTTCGATGTTCGCAATCACTTCATCTGGGTGACAAGATAGCAGACAGATGTGAGAGTTTTGAGCTGGACATGGAGAAAAATCGTGAAATTATATAACAACTTGACGTACCTTCTTGCCCCTCCAAATCCATGTTAGATCTGAACAATCTGACACTTCTGATGGAACATGTTTGTAACTATCCAAGAGTCCCAAATAGGCATTATGTAAGACCAAGAGGCAAAAGTAAGACCTCCAGGCAGAAATGTAAGACCTCAGTAATTGGGACATGTGACTTGGCTCCAGTACTACAAAACCTCTGAGTTCATAAATTGTACCCAAGACCAGATAGCTCAGTGGTTAGAGCATCTTGGGATTTCACCAGTGGTCCTGGGTTCAATCCCCAGTCTGGTCACTTTTATTTGTCATCATAACTTTAACAGGTTATGGGCCCCGAAGCGTCAAAGCTGCGGAACCTTGATGGCTTACATAAGTGTCAGATTGGGGGAATGTGTTAGATCTGAACAATCTGACACTTCTGATGGAACATGTTTGTAACTATCCAAGAGTCTCAAATAGGCATTATGTAAGACCAAGAGGCAAAAGTAAGACCTCCAGGCAGAAATGTAAGACCTCAGTAATTGGGACATGTGACTTGGCTCCAGTACTACAAAACCTCTGAGTTCATAAATTGTACCCAAGACCAGATAGCTCAGTGGTTAGAGCATCTTGGGATTTCACCAGTGGTCCTGGGTTCAATCCCCAGTCTGGTCACTTTTATTTGTCATCATAACTTTAACAATCCACTGGTCACGCCTTTCTTTCGGGAAATACTCATGCTCCTCCGTAAGGAATTCTTTGCCGCGCTTGAAGTGGTCCTTGGCTTTCTCCTGATGTTCATCGGAATCGCATTCCTTACATTCTAAGACACAAAGTTAGACATTTGCAGCACTGAACAATGTTGATCCAAACCTTCACGCGATCCATGAGCCCCCTCCTAGCTTCTTCTTTCACATCTATGTTCGAACCGTTGCAGAGGTAGTTATCCGCGTAACATATCTGGTGATTCACATCCAGATCTCCTTGAACCCCACATCCTTCGTTCTCTTTCCAATGTCAAGGTCGTTTTCGTTCACCAGGATGTGCTGCGTATCATTTTAGAGTTCTTGACGTCGATGAAACACGTGGAGTTTTGGTCGGAATGGACCATGTGGTCCCTCTGTTACAGCTTCGCGTGTGGCGACCCCATCAACAAACGGAAAGGGAGTGATGGGGATGAGGACGAGGACGAGGAGATGCAGGACGTGCGGTCAAATCAAAAGGCGCCTGGGCCGGCGAGGAGTGTTGATGTCGTGTACTTTTTCAGCAGACGTCAGAGCCATTCCTAGTTGGACGTGCTACATTTCGTGAAAGTCAGAGCCGATAGACGACAAACGGCTAATTACAGACCTGGATATCTCTTTGATTGGCGTCAGTCAGGCCCGAATACTCGACACACACACAACTTGCTTGTTTGCAAACATCTGTCGATACTTGTCGGGGAGAATCCTACGCTTAGATCCATGTTTAGAAGTTTCGGAAGTATCGTCCTTGTTTTGTACCACAAATTTTCGTCAGTATGCCTGAAGGTGGAATCCTGGCTGGTGGGAATGGCTAACGCAGAGTTTGACTCCGTGTTATACCGGCCTATGCCTGGTCAATAACAAAGAGAATGGCTATAACACAGAGTTTAACTCCGTGTTATACCAGGCAGTCATGGACTAAAGACAACGAGAATCATGAACACATGATTATGTCACGATATCTGGATCAAGCACATGATTGTCTCACGATATCCGGATCGAAACTTTTCTTTGCCGTCACACCGTATCTTCGTCTTAACCTCCGCCTTTTCATGCTATGTCCGGTTATAAACCAGACATAAGCAACTCACTGGGACGATAGGCCGTTCCACTTCTCACTACCCCAATGCTTTGTCTGGTTATAAACTAGACATAAGCAACTCAATGGGACGACAGGCCCTCCAATCTGGATGCTACCTAGATCAAAGCCGACCACTCAAGCTGCGGTCAACGCTCGACTTCGCGACCGTCACACTGAATTACTTTCACCCCACTTTGCTTTGTCCGGTTATAAACCAAATTGGTGTCACAAGAGGTAGCAGGGCACATGTCTGGTTGCGAGGCTGTTGACTTGCATATGTACTGAGATTGAAAGGTCAGAATATCTCATGGCGAACACGAGGATAGAAATTTCAAGAGTTTTCAGGTCTGATCCCTGTGTTTTATCCACCACCTCAACTCTGCATCCGACAGTGAAGTCATGGATCCAAAGAATTTGCAATCCAGCCCTGAAGAACTACAACCGGTATTACCATGACTCCTGTTGATCATCGTGTATTGCGCTGATCTTCATCCAGGACGAGGGCAAGAGCGTGGCCCACAAGAACCGCTTCCAAATTGGTAGAGATATCTTCTTCGCCTGCAAAGACTATGTGGTGGGTGTTCATGTCTTTCTTCCAATCGCGCCTCCCTAACCTCTTGCATCCCAGCTAAAAGATGATCGACTTCGAAACATCCTGTTGGACGCAGGTACCCTGAGCTACCTAATATATACCTTCAAGCTGCTATTGAAGTTCTCGATGATGTTCCGTAGTCAGCCGCACGCAGTTACGGTTGGATTTACAGTTCCAAGCGTTGTAATTTATGCGTTTATCCAACGTTATGCCCCACGCAAGCTCGAGGAGACCGTAAGTGCCTCACTATCATTACTATCCATATTTACGAAAGGCACTTACTTTTGACAGAAGAGCACTACCTTGCAAGCTGCCGTGGATGTCACGATCCTTGCTGGTGCATTTATTTGCACATTCATTGTATGGTTGATTTTTTCCTTCATTGGGGACCTGGGAGCTGCAGTCTTCTTAGCGTTCAATTTTGGGATACGTTTCGTACTATTTAGCTCTTACATCTAATGAAGAAATATATTCTATACTACTGCCATTTATTGTGATTTACCTGAGGCTCAAGCATACAGGACAGGATCTCCTTCTGGCGACCGTCATGCGAATACCATTGATTTACGATGACGTTGAGACCTTGTTTAGTGGAAGCGTGAACAAGCTCTCCATTCTTCGTTGGGCGTACAGTCACAGCAGTCGGGGGCGTTATCATCTACCGAAACATTTCCACAATCCGACATGCTCTTGTCCACGATTACCACCCTCACACAGAAGCACGGCAGAGAGCAAAGTTCGATCCTGGTGCGTGGGATATCTATTTCAGCTGAAGCATCAGGCTTCGCGCAAATCTCACCACTATTACTCCAACGCACCGGCGATGAATGGACGAATTCATGTTGGTTGCCCGTGTCCAAGAACGTGGCGCAAGCAAAAGCGTTCTTGTAGTTTAAAACAGACTGTTGAATGAAAGAGGAATTAGGGGTGATAGTGCAAGATATATTGGAATGTACTTCATCTGGTTACTCATGCAGGTGTTTCTCAAATGTTTTTTGAGGTAGAGCGCATAAGTACCTCAGTGAGCCCGGCAAAAGGGACTACGGTTCCGTCGACATAAGCTTTAGTGTTCGGAACACGCATCATGATCACTTCATTCGTCTATTCTTTTTCTACACTAGGACCTTTCTAAATCTTATTGCGCATTTCATGGATGTATATATATATATATATATTGAGATCGACAATCGGATTTCTGATCAACTATGCCTGTCAATCTCTCAGCCGGACAAACGCTGACTTGAGCAAACAATACGTACTAGCAGGTCTTCAAGAATCTCCAAGAGTCTTCTGCTCTTAGTCATCAAAGGAGACAATGTGATAACCGGACGCAGGGAAGGGGAAGGGGTTGCAGGTAAAGTTGGCTTGGTGAAGTAGATACCTAACGCAGTACTTGCCTCTCTCCACTGCGGGGTCCATAACCACAAGATGGCGGATATTATACCTATCAGAATGATAGATATATGCCCGATAACGAAAACAAAGTTAATCTGAATAGTGTTCCATTACCCAGTGGCTCATATACCTAAGGAGGGCGACTCACAATCTTTAGTATCACAATCCATGATCGGGAAAACTTGGAGGAAGACTTCTCGCTATTCTCGATCCATAGTATAATTTTTGTTCGTTGACCGCGATTTCCGTCGCCTGTGGCTATCATTCTAGAGCGACCGACTGGTTCTATATAAGCCTAAGATGAAAAGGCAGATGAGAGCGAGCAAAACATCCGTGACGATTGGATACTCACCAATGAAGTCACCCATGTTTGATCTGGATGGTGGGAAAATGGGATTAACAAAAAGAATATCAGGAAGACGAGAAATTTCGGGCAGATTTACCACTTCCGTGCTTCAATGCTTGCACTTTCTCCCCATGTTTCACCTCCAAGATCAAAGCACAACCATTTGTGGAACCCATGATTACTGCTTGACCATGGTGTTAAGTTTAGTGATAGAACACTCTCTCTAATCGTCAATAGTAGTGTTAGAACACTCCCCAATCGTTCATTATAGTGCTACAACAGTTATTAGATAGTTACAGTAGTTATAACAGTAGTTAGCACTTCTTTCTTTCATTTCTCCTTCAGTTTACATGTTACACACTTACTTTTAGCATAGGCGCACAATTGTGGACACCTCTTTTCACGCCTCATGCGTTTTGCCTATATACAGTACCAAACAAACCCCTATTCCTACTGTAGAAAGAAGGAATCAAATCAATATTCACTTTCAGTGTTTGTTGGAGTACTGTTAGCATCTACAAGGTCCCTAGTACAACACTACCCTTGTAATTAACAGTGCATAGCAACAGCATTACTGTCCGGGAGTACACATTGTTGTCTGACAGCCTACTTGCTGCAATAGTGTGTGCAACATCAACTGTGCCAGGTTGACCTTCAACACATGGTCGATAAAAAGAACTGGCAGAGGAATGTTGATTTGCTGAGGTTGGTGCGTGGTGCTCATTTTCTTTAGTCTATCCGGCATGATTTTGAACCAGTCGAGGCCCTGACAAAGATTCGCTGCAACAACAGATCTTGAGTCCGGTGATTTAGCTGAGGTAGCTCTAGAAAACTTCATGAACTGGAGATATCAGATAACGCTCATTGGTAGCAAACATACATTCTTCCAAAATGTCGTCTTGAGTCACCCAAGTCATATGAGTCGCGTGGGCCCCAGCGTGAGATGCTTTCCCAAGTATCAAGTTTGAGTTCCCTAGATCTCGATGCATCGGGCTCTCACACATTCTAATTTGATCTACTCACCAGAAGCCATTGTGAAGGTAACTGATAAGACATGCGTCATCATTTTCGAGAAAGTGCGCGCCCGTGGCTAGGATTGAATAGACATCATCGTTGAATTCGCCAAAAGCACTAGGACGAGGGATGAGGTCGTAGTATTTCCATTTCTTTGAGGCTATAGGTGCTGATTAGCGTTGAGTAAATCGGGACGAGTGAGGGTACAAACCCTTTTGGAAGAAGAGCACATCAGCACCTGAGCATACAAGAAGATGGTCGCCGCGGGTATTGAATTCCATGGCACTTATGGGTTCATCTGCCTTATAGATGACTTCACTTTTCCGTCGACGAAGCCAACTCTGATAATTTGATTAATTTCAGACACTCGCCAAAGATGTCGAACTCACATTTGTTGGATAAACACAGATCACAACCCCATCCATCCTCCCGACAAAAAGCGTACGATCTCTCCACATGACTGCAGTAGCAGGGCAAGGACCTTTGTCCTCCCAAATTGTTGTGAATCCACGTTGTATGTCGTAGACCCGTACCACTTCATCATTAGTGGCACTTGCCAAGTAACGACCATCCAACGAGAATGACAATGCATGGACAAAATCAGTAGGGGCATCTATTATGCCTAGTTGAGTATAGGATGATTTCATGGGTCTCGGTGATGGGGCTCCGGAGAGGAGGGGAGGGGCACGATGTAAGAACGTCGATATAAATTGAAGCTTTCACCATCTAATGAGCTTGTACGTGCTAAACATGAGGCGTTGAACAGATCTAAGCGATTACCGGAAAGGAGGCAATTTTTGGTGTTCCTAGGATCTCTATGAATCCCTTCATGATTAATTGCTCGTACATGCCATGATTTCATAATATATGTTCTCATATGGCAGTCCTGACATTTCAGCACGATATATTGAGTAAGAAATTTTGAGGAAACACAGAGAAATGGTAGACTGACGGCAGAATGAATACAATGGTTTCGAGCGAGATCCAGATGGTAGCACTTACTTGTTTATATCTTCAGCGAGAGCTCGGAGCTTGCAGAAATAGAACTTCTTTTTCAAGCTTCCTGATATCCTCCCTCTTTGCTTCTAATAAAGCGCTCAGCTTAGCCAGTGATATCTGGGGTTCTGTGTCCTACATAAGTTATTAAACAAGATAAAACGCTCAGCTCTGACCAGCAGAAGCTACAGACCTCTTCAAGTTGTTTCAATTGCTCTAGCAATGTGATGATATCGGTTCGAAGTGTTTCCGCTTCGCTTGAAGCACGGGCAACACGTCGCTCCAATTGTCTGATTTCAGCCTCCTCGCACGATATACAGCGCACCTGTGGGAAAGACATGGTGAGGTGGTTGAACGCTGACCTGATAGTCGTCTTTAAGGACTTTCCTTTCTTTTCATACGTGTGCCCATTCATGGACACTGGGCTGAGTGTGGAGAATGACAAAGGGAACGGCTAACACAGAGTTTAACTCCGTGTTATCCCGGCCTATGTCTGGCGAATAACGAAGAGAATGGCTATAACACGGAGTTTGACTCCGTGTTATACCGGCCTGAGTCTGGTTTGAGACGCCAGTCTGATTGTCGATATAGGCAGCTTGAATTTCTTCGTTATTATCCTTGAAATTTCGTCCTTTTACAACGGAATGAGCTTCAACCATCTTCAATGATAATCAAAGGAAATTGTTACCTGGTCCCCTTTCCTTCCTTTTCATCGTGCCCATTCATGAATATCGGCATGAGGGTGGTGAATGACAAAGAGAATGGCTAACACAGAGTTTAACTCCGTGTTATCCCATATGTCTAGTGAATAACGAAGGAGGATGGTTATAACACAGAGTTTAACTCCGTGTTATAGTGGACTCAGTAAAGACAACGAGAACAAAATTGATGACGAACACATGATTGTGTCACCATATCCGGATTAAGCACATGATTGTGTCACAATATCTGAACTTTTTTTGCCGTTATCTTCGTCTGACTCCACCTTTCATGCTTTCATGCTATGTCCGGTTATAAACCAGACATAAGCAACCCAATAGGACAACAAGCCATCCACCTTTCATCCCTTTGATGCTATGTCCGGTTATAAACTGAACATAACCAACTGAATGGGACGACAGGCCTTCGATCGAAACCGACCACTCAAGCTGCTCGAATTCGGATGTGCGCGACTCTCACTTCAACCACCACTTTGCTTTGTCCGGTTATAAACTAGACATAAGCGTAACAATGGCACGACGGTCCTTTCAACCTGGATGCTACCCAGACTGTTCCACTACAAAAGCCAACTACTGAAGCCTACGCTCGGTTTTGGGTTACCTACTTCGCAATTGCCATGGGCCCAGTTATCGTCCGTTTCAATTCCTTTTGGGCACTGTTTCAGGATTTCTCGGCGTCACTGCGCTTCATGATCAATGATCTGAAGCGTCAAGTCTTGGACATCAGCAGCTCGGGACGTCTAGAGCGCATGGTTTGTGAGCCCATTCGAATTCATATTCTCCACACTATGTTGAAGGTCAACCTGGCACAGTTGATGTTGCACACACTATTGCAGCAAGTAGGCTGTCAGACAACAATGTGTACTCCCGGACAGTAATGCTGTTGCTATGCACTGTTAATTACAAGGGTAGTGTTGTACTAGGGACCTTGTAGATGCTAACAGTACTCCAACAAACACTGAAAGTGAATATTGATTTGATTCCTTCTTTCTACAGTAGGAATAGGGGTTTGTTTGGTACTGTATATACGCAAAACGCATGAGGCGTGAAAAAGGGTGTCCACAATAGTGCGCCTATGCTAAAAGTAAGTGTGTAACATGTAAACTGAAGGAGAAATGAAAGAAAGAAGTGCTAACTACTGTTATAAGTACTGTAACTATCTAATAACTGTTGTAGCACTACAATGAACGATTGGGGAGTGTTCTAACACTACTATTGACGATTAGAGAGTGTTCTATCACTAAACTTAACACACTAATCGCTACCCACATACAGGAACAGTTCTGTTGTCGTTTCTTGGAATTTAGGAATATTGAACGGTGTCTCCGAGAGTTGTCGACCGAAGTACGTGTTATATCCGTCAATGTTTTTTCTGGTTTGCGCATTCATCCCTCCATTGTTTAGATAGCCCGGCTCGAAGAGTCTCTAGTCAACTTCCAAATTGTGCTTCCTTGCGCACTTGCGACCTGCACGCTTCTTGAGAACGCGTTTCAAGATATATATATGTTATTGTCGCGAGTATCTCTGCAGACAACCGTTCACGTCATCAAACACATTGCCTGTGGTGGTGCGAATAGCTTAGAGGATCAGGTATATAATAACAGCTTTCCAATCCCGTCTGTGCCTCACCTCGGTGTTTCGATATCCAATAGGAACCATATAGCCTCCTTCTAGCATCTCTATCTGTTCAGACCTGCAAGACCACAGAAATTTCCAAGACACTTCAGCGTCAAGTAAGACCTTCTCTCCGGGATTGACATGTCACCCACTCACCTCCTTTAGATAACATTCACTGAAACGATTTATCGATATCGTCCGTCGCGATTGGAATGTCATCTTGAGCAGTAGGACACTTCTATCTTAAATACCCTTCATATAATATTCGAATTCCATGGATCCACCGTTGTCTGCACAATGCGATTTCGACTGTTGCTGAGTTACCACCATCAAGATAATCATCTAAATGATCAGAGATAAAATAAGCGACGGCTACACATGTTGCTTCTTCCTTTCATCGCTGGTTCCACCAGTGGCATGGCTGATACTTCCTCTGATTCCGAAACCGATAGTGCTATGTCCGACTACTACACTGGAAATGACAATCCTCAGGAAAATACAAATACTCAGGAAAATCCGTCCCAGGATCCTTTGCAAAACCGATCGGTGTCATCTCCGTCACATAACTCACAAAGTGGGCAATTTGCGCCTGGTACGTCGAATGTACCGCAGGGGCCAGTTCAACCACCTCGTACTCCACCTGCGCAGATGGTTCAAATGCTTGACGTTTTTGGTCCACCGGTCGGAGACAGTGATTCCACTACTCCTACGCCAAGAGCCATAGGTTTTGGATTTTCCCGAATCCAGGTGTGTACCAAGAACTTGAGAATTTCTGCCTCTGACATGCGCCAGCCACCGATGTCGCCGATGGCTCCTCCCTCCAAAAGACGGAGAGGCGGACGATTTTTGCAAGATCAACCTGGGCAGTCATCTGATCAAGGAAATGATCACACAAACAATGTAGGTGACACATTCCATTTATGAGTAGATTTGCAATTGAATGTCCATTTGCCCCAGGAGTCTCTTGGAAATCAGGAGCTGTTGATGAGGCATCTATCTGATGCAATACATTCATCACATGCGGAATTGATGCGGAAGCAAGACGACAAGATTGACAAGCTTACTCAAAGAATCGAAAGTAGCTCAGATGTCCTATGTCGAGTCGTAGAAGCATTAGATCTTCGGAATAAAGGGCGACCACTGCGCGGGAACATGGATCTCGACGAGGGTGTCAGCAGCTTGGGCTTACAACAAGAGAGCGATCAGCTCAGAAACGGCAATACTGCAGGCAGCCGTAATCACGAGGAAAGGAATATCTCACCTTTCGGCTACGCCTCAAGGACAACCGGTTCTCGCTCAGGAGCAGTCAAGCATCGATCGCCACAAGAGCTTCGAGACAAGGCATGTGGATACAACCTTGATCTTCAAGTAAAAATTGAACTCATTTGCAGGAGCTGATGCGATATTGGTGGAATGACATCATGCAAGGTCGAAACCTCGCTGAAAACGAAGTTTCCAGGGAGGAAGCTGAAAATTTCGCTAAGATATACAAGGCGAATCCACTTGCCCGCCCGTGTACGGTGGACAATTTCCGATACTGGCTTGCAGGCGGTCCCAAATCAGAGTGGAACCAGGCGGCGTCCTACATCTTCGTAGAGATTCTGGAACAAAAGAGACTTATCACTACGCCCGATGCTTCAATGCGTGATGCTCTCTAAGCTTACCATGTGAGGCTCAAATCGTTACACAAGACGTGGCTGGACAAATTGAAAATGGAGGTTGACGCGGATGAGCTGGACACGGGAAGACCAAAGACATGGCAGAGAAAATATACAGTGAGTCATTGTTTATTTCTATCGAAGGATTTACAGATAGAATTTCCCTCAAAAAGCTGTTTCAGCGGCGCAGAGACGTTATAATGACCATCCCCGCACTTAATCCATACCTTGAGGATTTCGATCAGTTAGGTGCAGGGGGAATGTCTTCCGACGAAGAGGATCCTGGTATGAGTAAACCGAGTATGGCATACAACATAAGGGAGCCCAAATGGCGAAGTGAAGAGGTCAAGAGATGGCTCAGGTTGCTAGACTTCGTTCACCTCGAAAGCCGATGCTCTATGGAAGGATACCAGTTCAGATTTTCGCGAGGTGCACCGCCACGCCTTCGTGTCGATAACAACAACAAGACCTCAACCGCCAGATATGTACGCGGTTTACCTTCGAACTTCTATGATGCTCGATGGCTGGAAGCGATGGAACCTGGCTGGTCAAAAAGCGGAACGGGTTTTGTCAATTTGGTTATTCGGCCGAAGAATTCTAGGAAGTTAACTTTTCCCGAAGATCTTTCACGGTGCGCCTTATCTTTTGCTACCTCAGACTACATCTGACGTTTACCGCAGAGCATTGGAAGCGAGGAAGTACCCTAGCTCGAGTGTAGAGTAGAAAGGTGTGCTATGGTCTGTGGGGAATATACATCTACAATGCGTTCTATAATCATGCGCTTCTTGGGTGAAATCTGTCTCTTAACTATGAGGGATAAACACCCGTCTCTTCCTGTCTGTACTATAATTTTGGGAGACCATCCTACAGCCTCTGACCAAGGAGCGTCACCATAGCCTTGCCTCAGGCTATTTACTGGCTGATGAGGAAAGGGAAAGCTCTTCGAAGCGTACCTATGGTGGGACCCTGGATAAGGCACTGCCGAGGCACCTACCGCAGGTGGCAACACCGCTGATGGTTGGCGACACTGAAGTTCTAACATCAAGCAAAATTCCCTTACTTCACAGTATTCTTACTCAAGGCAAGTACAGACATAACCACATAGATAACCCGATATCCTAGTCATGGATGGGACTTTTCGGTATACGATGGATAAGAGAGCCCTCCCCAGAAGTGTCTCCGCCGCAACCCGCTATTTCCGAAAGCAAATCTTTTTCTATTTCCAACTCGTACGCTCTCTCCTGCGCGGACGCACTAGATCGTCGAAGGATCTGAGTAAGGCGCTCGCAAACCTTGATCTCGACGTCCATCTGAAGTGTGCGCTCCTGTCGGTTAACCGCCAGTTCTCTCAATACAACTGCCTGCTCTCTCCTTTTGAGCGCATTCTCCTTGTCACAAAGATTGTACTTCGCGAGGTACGTGTATGCTTGTGCCGCTATAAAGCAAACCTGAATTCAAAAATGTTTCAGTATCTGACTGCAAAATGCGGAGATCAAGACTTACCCCTTCGATTAAGGCCATTATGATGACAACCACACCAAGTAAGAAGACAGTGACAATTGCCACGAAGACGATTCCCATTGTCGCATCTTGACAGAATAGGTCGCTAGTCGGATCAGTACCATCGCAGACGAAGACAGAACTTTCCGTGAAAACAGGATTATACATTTCGTGCAGTATGGCAATGGTTCTTTGTTTTACTGCCTTCCTTTCCCTTATATAATTATGTTTCAGCAACCTTTCGTGCGAGGGCACTGGGAAACCATTACCGATGTCAATATAAGATCGATGCGTGCCAAAAACGTTGTCGAAATCTTCTATGGTATTCATTTAGTCACAGACGTCCTGTGTAAGCATGTTCACGATATTACACGAGGTTGAGGAGGTGTTTTGGGACCGCACTCACTATGCAACAATGTTGCGGTATAGTAGGTCATCTGGATAATACTACAACCGCATATACTGACGCATTTTTGCGCTTCTAGAATGCTTATATTGATAATTGGTGGGGAGAACTTCCTCCGCATTGTCGAGTACTAGAGTGTGACGATCTACATGTAAGTGAGCCTTTGCCGGCATTCCAGCCAACATGCTGATTGATACGCTTTTTAGCTTGATCGATCACCCTCTTCGATCACGATCACGATCCTGAATTATAAATGTACCTGAATGCATATAATGCCCCCCAAAATGATCTGTTTGTGCGATCTACTATCAGACCCTTTGGCTTCTGCCAATGAAGGAGACCAATAACAATAGCAACTGAGAATTTGCCTGAAGAACCACTCCGTGAAGACTTACACCCAGGGGATATCGCTCACTGTGATCAGGGGCGAGCAACGAGCGGTTAGATTTACCCGAACATGCTGTTGATCCCTTTCATCCTATGCGAGAGGCGTTGGATAATTGGACAGTTCCTTTATCGGTCGAATCAGACGAAGCGAACATATTTGGGGGTTTCAACAATGCAAAAATGAACGATCGCTCTGTTACAATTTCAAATGTCGACAACAAACTAGCGGGCTAGCTAAAGGCTGCTGTAATTTGATACCAACAAGCAACGATCACTGGACATTTTGCTCAAAAAATCCAAATTTCCTGTCAGTGAGAACTAAATCCTTGAGAATGTGACAGAAGGTAAGCAATGTTAGGCTTATACCGTGACAGAATGACGATTTTATATCCTCTAGATTCTAAATATTCCTTGACTCGTGCAAATAGCATGGTTTTCGCTTTAAAACAGGAAAGTTAAGCCCTTTTCCTCACCACCTAGTTCATCTGGGTAGTATGTTGAAGGTCAACCTGGCACAGTTGATGTTGCACACACTATTGCAGCAAGTAGGCTGTCAGACAACAATGTGTACTCCCGGACAGTAATGCTGTTGCTATGCACTGTTAATTACAAGGGTAGTGTTGTACTAGGGACCTTGTAGATGCTAACAGTACTCCAACAAACACTGAAAGTGAATATTGATTTGATTCCTTCTTTCTGCAGTAGGAATAGGGGTTTGTTTGGTACTGTATATACGCAAAACGCATGAGGCGTGAAAAGAGGTGTCCACAATTGTGCGCCTATGCTAAAAGTAAGTGTGTAACATGTAAACTGAAGGAGAAATGAAAGAAAGAAGTGCTAACTACTGTTATAACTACTGTAACTATCTAATAACTGTTGTAGCACTATAATGAACGATTGGGGAGTGTTCTAACACTACTATTAACGATTAGAGAGAGTGTTCTATCACTAAACTTAACATAGTATATCGGACACATGCCTTCATTACGATCCTCTGGTGCTCCCAGCAATTCCCCAGGTCCCAGTCGGACCATCAGAACACGTCGGCGTCTGTCTCCAAGCCACATGATGCTGGGACCATTGTTGAATGGCGACATGATGCCACCAGATGAGGAAAAGGTAATGCCCGAAATTTGATGTCGTCTCACTGTCATGACGTGTGTTTCTCCACAGGTGAATTGCAGTACGTGGGGTCTCTACTTCGCCCGTGGGGCGGCCATGTCGGAACGAAAAAGGTTCCCCTCATATCGCCGTCGACACAGCCATACTCGTTTCATCGAGGTTGAGGACGATTTTGGTTTCAATACCTACGGCGATGACATATACAAGATCAAAGTCATTGTCGACGACCGCTGCTATCTGTGTTAAGTTTAGTGATAGAACACTCTCTCTAATCGTCAATAGTAGTGTCAGAACACTCCCCAATCGTTCATTATAGTGCTACAACAGTTATTAGATAGTTACAGTAGTTATAACAGTAGTTAGCACTTCTTTCTTTCATTTCTCCTTCAGTTTACATGTTACACACTTAGTTTTAGCATAGGCGCACAATTGTGGACACCCTTTTTCACGCCTTATGCGTTTTGCGTATATACAGTACCAAACAAACCCCTATTCCTACTGTAGAAAGAAGGAATCAAATCAATATTCACTTTCAGTGTTTGTTGGAGTACTGTTAGCATCTACAAGGTCCCTAGTACAACACTACCCTTTTTTTTTTTTTTTTTTTTGAAATCAATTTATTGCGCTAGAAGGTGTACCTTATGATGCGCATAGACTACCTATCAGGCCCCTGGCCTGCTCAACAGCCCTCGGAACATCAGCGAAAGCCCTACAGACGGATCTAAATCCCCCTGCAGTCCGACTCTTCCCAAAGTCGTTTTTGACGCCCGTTCCATTTGAGGGAGAGAGAATAACTGTTACAGTGATTACTTGTATGATTTTGGTTGGTCTCGATGGGCTCCGTAAGCCAGCGAATAGTGTCGGTAACATAGGGATAGGATAGGGTAATATGTACTTGTGTTGGGTTGGTCCATTTTATCCATTTTCATAACTGCGTTTCCTGCATTTTGCCCCGTCTTCTCTGTGCGCATGTTAAGCGAGGGTATAGGTTCGCCGTTAGGCCGGGTAGCGTGTGGGGTGTTCGGGTTACTCGTTGTTTATTCCGGGTGATATGTCGCCAAAAGTGGTTTGAAATCGTTTTGTCTCCCCTATGTATTTCAGCGTGTGTGGTATGATTTTCTCTTCGGATAGTAGTTGCTGGAGGGAGTAGGCTGCCTGTCCAACCTTTCTTCGTAGGCGGAAACGCTCCCTTCGGTACGCTGGGCATTCTAACAGGAAGTGCTTTGTTGTTTCATTCAATTGTCGTCCTACATGGTCGCAGCAGGGGCAGTTCGGGCTCCCGGCTTTCTTCAATCTGTGGAGGTGGTGATTTAGTGGAACATGGCCCGAGCGCAATTGGAATAAGATGCTTGTCTGTTTTCGTCTCAATTCCCCTGCTATCTTTGAGTTCACACCCTTGTTGTCAATCGCGAGGAATTTTTGGCTTCGCGGTGACTTTGAAAAAGTCCGTGTCCATCTCTTTTTGAGGCCGCTCATGAAGTGTTGTCGTATTGCCGAGGCCGTCGCTGGGAGTGGTCCCTTTGCGAGGTAGTTGGGGAGGTCACTGGCTGAGCTGACGTCTCCTGCCGCCGCCTTCTTTGCTTCCTTATCTGCTTTCTCGTTTCCGGGGATCCCACAGTGGCCTGGTATCCATGTCACAGTGGCGATCTGTTCGCTCCTGCTTCTTTCTGCCTGTTGGCGCGCTAGCTGTAGCGTTGCGTCGACAATGTTTTTCCCAGATGTTGTGTTTTGCGCGCGCAGTGCTTCTATAGCTGAACGTCCATCTAGGCAGATCAGCGTGTCCCTAGGGTTTGGTTCGAAAATGTACTTATTGATGATATTCAGCCCCAATAGTATTCCTACCCCTTCTGCATCAAATGTTGTGTGCTTCGATATGGGTCCCAGCTGGTAGCGTATGGTGGCCTCCGGTCTCAGTTCTCCATATTTGTATAGCACTGCTGCCGCTCCAATCATCCCGTTATGCCCCGATCCATCGGAGAAGATTTTGTAGTCTGTCGGGGCATTTCGGGCAATTGCTGTGGCGTCTTCTTTCTTGAGAATTTGGATGTCGATTGGAGTATCCCAGTGACCTGGTCGGTTGGGCAGCGAAATAGTCTCCACCTCAGTTGGAGGGGGAAGGTTGAAGAGAAGTGGTAATAACCGTAGTGGCGTTGTCATTTTTGTGACGTTCTGTTTTCAGTATGCCTCTATTGCTATCTTGGTGACTGGGTTTTGCTTTGGTAGCGTATATAGTCGGAGTACCGCCCTATGGCAAATTTTCTTGAGTAGAAGGTCCATCGGTAGTAGACCCGCGTGAATGTCCAGTAGGTCTGTCGGAGAGGACCTCATTGCTCCAGTAATCGTAAGCGTTGCTTGCCTTTGTATTTGGGTGAAACCTCTCAGGGCTTTGACGGATCCTCTGTGATTTTTGGCTCCCGCCGGTAGGTATGGTGGAGTGTACCAAACATCTAATCCATAAGTCATTTTTGGTATCACCACTGTGAGGTAAAGTTTTCGCATCATTTTCATTGATACACCGTTAGTGGGACGACTTAGCTTCCAGAAGGCCGATACTACACTCGCCGCTTTCGCTAGGGCTGCAGCCGTTTGCTCCTTCCATTTGAGTTTCGAATCCAGTATGATGCCCAGCATTCTTGATGAGGCCTTCTCTGTGACTGCGGTGCCTCTTAGGATTAATGCCCGGGGTGGTGGATCTGGTCGCGCTTTGGGTCTGGGAAAGTGCGTCAGCAACAGTTTTGACAGCTCAAAGGATGAGTTATGGTCGTTTGACCATTGGAATCCTCCTCCGTCCTTGTTCATGAATTCTTCGAGCATTCCGACGTTGTTTGAGAGGCTCTCCGTCTCCACCGCTACGTTTTTGTCATCAACATATCCTACAGCTAGTCCTTGTCTTCTCATTTTGAAAGTGATGTCAAAGAAGTCGGCGTTGTAGAATAGGTAGGCTATCATTGAGAGCGGGTCTCCCTGTCCTATCCCGTTGGTTAGCTCGATGGGTTCTGAAGTGTAGTCTCCAAACTTGAGCCTCGTGGTACGACCGGTTAGGGACAGCGATACTGCCTGGACTAGTCGTTCCGGGATCCGCCGCTTTCTCATGTTGTATAGTAGTCGTTGTGTCACCGCGTTCGGGAATGCGCCTTCGATGTCCAGCGATAACATTGACACTTCACGTTTGTTACGCCAGGCATTTCTAATCCGGTCCACCACCATATGAATTCCATCCGTTGTCATTCTGCGAGATCTCCCCCCAAATTGGGTGTCGGGAAGGAGCCCGTGCTTTTCCGCCAGGTAGGTGATTTCCTGGGCCACTATAGCTGTGTATCCTTTTGCTATTGTGTTTATCAGTGCAATTGGACGGTAGGCTTTTGGGATAGAGTAGGACTTCCTTGCCGGTTTTCTTATCACTATCGTGTTTGACTCTAGCCAACTTCTGGGGTAGGCCTTGAGATCTCCTATGGCATTGTAGATCTTCGTTACGTATGGTGCTAGCATTCCGGCGCATTGTTTGAGTACCACGTTTGGGATCGTGTCCGGACCTGGAGCTTTGTATGGTTTCAGTTTCTGAAATGTTTCGATAACCTGCTGCATTGTTATTGGGGGCGGGCTTGGCAGCTGGTCCTTGCTTGGGTTGCGATCCAGGTTGTAGTTCCGCGGGGCTGGAGGAAAGAACGTGGTTGCCAGAAGGGCCGCTTTCTCCTCGTTAGTTTTGGCTAGGCGGTTGACATTACCGTCATTGCCCATGAGCTGTAGGGTGGGGATAATCGTGGTGGAGGTCTGGTCAATGCCAGGGCTGGTTGCGTATTTCGCCGCTGTGTAGATGTTGTCAGCGTCCACGTTGTCAAGGAACTCGCGCCAGTGGTTCTCCTTCTCTCTGAATATCTGAGCTCGGTATTTTGCCTGGAGATCATTATATTCCTGGTGTACTGGGTCGTCAGTTAGCGCTCTGAATTTATAGCGTTTGGCACTTAGTCGATTTAGCTCCCGTTTCATTGTTGATAAGTCGTAGGTCCACCATCGTTTGGAGTTTGGACATGGTTGGCTCTTTGGGACGGTGGCTTCGATTGTTTCTTGTAAAGCTTTGGTGAGTCCGATAACTGCCTAACACTACCCTTGTAATTAACAGTGCATAGCAACAGCATTACTGTCCAGGAGTACACATTGTTGTCTGACAGCCTACTTGCTGCAATAGTGTGTGCAACATCAACTGTGCCAGGTTGACCTTCAATAGCTACTCCGAACCCCTTCATATCAACTGCTCAAGCATTATCTCCATTTAATCGCGCTCGCTTCACACGCATTCAGAACAACGAGACGCGTGACCGGCGTCGTACAAACGCTGGGTTTTCTACCGTTCGTTTAAGCGATGCTAACATTACTGCTGTTCGTAGCACTCCCATTCCCCAAGAGCCTCATGTCTCGCCTTCGATGGTGTCTCTTCGCCGAATGTACCAACCCCCTGACACTGCTCCTCGCACACGTGCACCCTCTGTCGCATCAGAGTGCAAAGGTCATTCATCAATTGCCGATGGTGAAGAATCCATACATGAGGACTTCCAAGACCCGGATGTCCCTGACCTTCCACCTGATCGAGAGCTCCACCCGATGCCTCCACGCGCCCCTGCTGGCGATGGCGGAGGAAGTCGCGGAGGAGATGGAGGAGGAGATGGTGGTGGTGGTGGAGGTGGTGGAGGCGGTGCTCCTCGTCCGTCTGCTGCTAACCTGCCTGCTGATAATACGATACCCGAAGGGGAAACCCTCGCTCTTTCAATGCTTCATTCGCTGATCACTTCTCTAAACGGCATTCAGATGTCCATAGCGAAACCCGCTGTCAGCGAAGGCGGAACGTCCAAAGCAAAACTTCGCGATCCTGATGCCTTCGACGGGTCCGATCCCCGCAAACTCCAATCGTTCCTTGTTGATCTCACGCTTACTTTCGCCGATCGCCCGCGATACTTTACCGATGAACGCAAAGTTTCCTATGCACTTTCGTATCTTCGCGGTTCGGCGAAGGAGTGGTTCGAGCCAGATCTTTTGTATCCCGACCCAATAAATCCACCAGCATGGATGTCTAGCTTTGAGTACCTCGTCCAGGAACTCACTGATAACTTTGGGGTCTATGACATGGAAGGAGAAGCGGAGGATAAACTAGGGAATCTGTGGATGAAGGAATCAGAGAACGTGAGGAAGTATATGATTCACTTCAACTCGCTGGCCAACGCTACATCTTGGGACGCCGTCGCACTTGCATGGGCGTTCAAGCGTGGCTTAGCGATGCGAATTAAAGACGATCTGGCTCGCCTGCCAACAGAGCCATTGACGCTAGTAGAGCTTCGCCGAGAGGCGCAACGCTCAGACGTGAGGTACTGGAGGCGGGAGGAGGAGAAACGTCACGGATCAGCCCACGCTGGTACCACGTCAATGCAGCAGACTGGTACAGGAAAGGCTACCGGAAAGGCAGCGGCGGTGCCATCGGCTAATCCACAAAAGCCTGCGCCCACTGATAACTCCCAAGGCAAGAAGTCTAAGGGTAAGGGCAAGGCGCCGAACCTTACTGGTAAGCTGACCAACGGTGGATGACTAACTCTGGCAGAGCTTCAACATTGCAAAGATAACAACCTCTGTCTCTTCTGCGGTCTCTCTGGGCGCCGTATCTGTTAAGTTTAGTGATAGAACACTCTCTCTAATCGTCAATAGTAGTGTTAGAACACTCCCCAATCGTTCGTTATAGTGCTACAACAGTTATTAGATAGTTACAGTAGTTAAAACAGTAGTTAGCACTTCTTTCTTTCATTTCTCCTTCAGTTTACATGTTACACACTTACTTTTAGCATAGGCGCACAATTGTGGACACCTCTTTTCACGCCTCATGCGTTTTGCGTATATACAGTACCAAACAAACCCCTATTCCTACTGTAGAAAGAAGGAATCAAATCAATATTCACTTTCAGTGTTTGTTGGAGTACTGTTAGCATCTACAAGGTCCCTAGTACAACACTACCCTTGTAATTAACAGTGCATAGCAACAGCATTACTGTCCGGGAGTACACATTGTTGTCTGACAGCCTACTTGCTGCAATAGTGTGTGCAACATCAACTGTGCCAGGTTGACCTTCAACAGTATCGCCGAATGTCGCAAACGTCTTGCTTCCGAGGCAGCCCGTGCTATGGCTAGTACTACTGATTCCGCTGCAGTCGCGCCGACTTCGCAGCCGGAAAAATAGCCAGCAACTTCAGTTCCTGTGCACAAGACTGGAGTTGCATTGACCGGGATTGTGCCACCACACAGGAAGTAGTCTGCAACGCATCCGCTCTTTCATATACCAATTTGCTTCGCCTTTTTCTAACTACTGAATTTGTACCAACAGACACTTTTGATACTAGTACTATTTCGCTTCTCAAATTTCTCGTTCTTCTTGATTCTGGCTCTATGAACGATTTCATTGATAGCGCGTATGTAGAACAGAACAATATACCTACAACGCCGATTTCGCCGATAAGTTTACGATTATTTGATGGTTCGCTTGCCGCGTCGCCGATCACAGAGATCGCCTCGCTACCTGTTCGCTTTCCTACCGGGGAACTTCTTGACTTGGACTTTTATGTCACACCCTTGGATTCGTCTTGTAAAGCAGTTTTAGGATACAGTTTTCTTCGCCGCTACAACCCGTTGGTTGATTGGCAACATACTACTATTTCTTTCCAAAATGCTACTAACAATTCTTATCCTCAGACGTCTTCCTTTGCCGCTATGGCTTCGCCAACCCAAAGGACATCTCTCGCTCATGTGGAACACCCACTTCCACCTTCGCCGCCCCCGTGGAATTTGTCGGCACACTCGCCGAAAACCCCGAAAAAGCGCAACAAATCCTCGTATCCCTTCGAACCTATCTATACATATCCCTCCGTCACTCAGATGGGGTCACAAATCGTAAACAAAGAAGCAGTCGACATTAGGCTGCTCAGTGCTCGTGCCTTTCATCGCATTTGTAAGGAAGCTGGGCGTGAACCGATAATGTTTTACACTACCCAATCCACCTTCCATACTACTCCGCCTACTTCATCGCCCGCTCTCGCGGCTGTCAGCACTGAAGATCTATCTATTCCGCCAGAATACGCGGAATTCACCGATATTTTCGACAAGATGAAGGCCGATACACTACCCGAACATCGCGACTTCGATATCAAGATCGATCTCGAGGAAGGTAAATCGCCACCCCTTTCGCGCATTTACCCACTCTCGCCTAAAGAACAAGAGGCACTCCGCGAATGGCTGGACGAAAACATCGCCAATGGATTCGTTTCACCGTCAACTGTTGAAGGTCAACCTGGCACAGTTGATGTTGCACACACTATTGCAGCAAGTAGGCTGTCAGACAACAATGTGTACTCCCGGACAGTAATGCAGTTGCTATGCACTGTTAATTACAAGGGTAGTGTTGTACTAGGGACCTTGCAGATGCTAACAGTACTCCAACAAACACTGAAAGTGAATATTGATTTGATTCCTTCTTTCTACAGTAGGAATAGGGGTTTGTTTGGTACTGTATATACGCAAAACGCATGAGGCGTGAAAAGGGATGTCCACAATTGTGCGCCTATGCTAAAAGTAAGTGTGTAACATGTAAACTGAAGGAGAAATGAAAGAAAGAAGTGCTAACTACTGTTATAACTAATGTAACTATCTAATAACTGTTGTAGCACTATAATGAACGATTGGGGAGTGTTCTAACACTACTATTGACGATTAGAGAGAGTGTTCTATCACTAAACTTAACATCAACTTCGCCGCACGGCGCTCCAATCCTTTTCGTCCCGAAAAAGGACGGCTCGCTTCGCCTTTGCATAGATTGCATCCGATTATGCGATTGCCGCTATCCTTTCTATCATCACTGCCGACAACGAGATACATCCGGTCACGTTTCTCTCGCGAACACTACAGGCCGCCGAACTCAACTACGACACGCACGACAAAGAGCTTCTCGCCATCTTTGAAGCCTTTAAAGCGTGGTGCCATTACTTGGAAGGCTCAGGCGACCCAATCGACGTTGTCACGGACCATAAGAACTTGGAGTATTTCTCAACAACGAAGATTCTGACTCGCCGACAGGTTCGCTGGTCGGAATATCTTCACCAGTTCAACATGGTTATTCGCTTTCGCCCTGGAAAGCTTGGTGGTAAGCCAGATGCTATGACTAGACGACGGGACGTCTACCCTAAAGAGGGGGATAGCAGCTACTGTTGAAGGTCAACCTGGCACAGTTGATGTTGCACACACTATTGCAGCAAGTAGTGTTGAAGGTCAACCTGGCACAGTTGATGTTGCACACACTATTGCAGCAAGTAGGCTGTCAGACAACAATGTGTACTCCCGGACAGTAATGCTGTTGCTATGCACTGTTAATTACAAGGATAGTGTTGTACTAGGGACCTT
Organism: Lentinula guzmanii; assembly: GCA_027919855.1. Lineage (NCBI taxonomy): Eukaryota > Fungi > Basidiomycota > Agaricomycetes > Agaricales > Omphalotaceae > Lentinula > Lentinula guzmanii. The sequence goes on along the minus strand of JANVFO010000043.1, from coordinate 171,068 downwards.
GTAGATGCTAACAGTACTCCAACAAACACTGAAAGTGAATATTGATTTGATTCCTTCTTTCTACAGTAGGAATAGGGGTTTGTTTGGTACTGTATATACGCAAAACACATGAGGCGTGAAAAGAGGTGTCCACAATTGTGCGCCTATGCTAAAAGTAAGTGTGTAACATGTAAACTGAAGGAGAAATGAAAGAAAGAAGTGCTAACTACTGTTATAACTACTGTAACTATCTATTAACTGTTGTAGCACTATAATGAACAATTGGGGAGTGTTCTAACACTACTATTGACGATTAGAGAGAGTGTTCTATCACTAAACTTAACATCCTCTTCTTTTCTTCAGCCTCCCTCTTCTTCTCTTCTTTCTTTCGACGGATTTCCGCCAATCGAGCTTCGGCCGCAGCCTCGGCCTCCTCCTCTGCTTTTCGTTCGGCCTCTCTTCTGGCCCTCTCCTCCTTCTTCTTTTGAATGAGCAATAGCTCAGCTTGTTCTTCATTGTCCAACGGGCTGTTTGCGTGGGAGTTGGTAGGGGACATGGTAGAAAGAGGAAGAGAAAAGTGGGGACTTAAAAAATTTTTCGCTTGGTTCATATACTGTGCCATCATTTACGTGATTGATTGATCGATCTCAATCTCTTCACTTTTTACCAAGTCACAGTTCGAATTTTGAACACTTGATCGGATCAACTCTAGCAACTTCGTACGAGGCTTTCGAGGGCAAAAGCCTAACAGGGGGATACTGTTACAGGTATGCTTCCGAACCTCCGTTCAGAGCTTCCGACTTCGGACGTGGACTTAGGATAATTCATGTTTACTTCTGAGATCAATTGCTTCGATCGAGTCGTACGAAGCATTTGGCTATCGAATGCTAAGTGTTCCGACTTTATTGTCTTTTTATTTATATTGATGACGTCGATTTATATTCTTTTTTGTTTTTTACTTACAGCTCTTATTGTTATAGATTTAACAATTAGGAATACAGGTATATAAGCTGTAGTATCTTGTACATAGTACCTCAGTTTAAATATCAACTTAGATTGCTGCTGAACTCCGTCCAGAACTCTCTCTTCTAATCGTCTAACGTTCGCACTATAACCAATCGTTATCCGGACGTCTTTACACTCTTACTCGTCACTCTGAACATTCACCGAACTGTACGACGAAGCGGGGGCACTACCGAAAGTAGTGTCAAGGTTCTAGTTCATTCTATATCATCTTCCGTTGCAATCAAGCTGACCGATCATCTTCAATTACATCCCTTGAGACTTTGGTTATAAACCATAGCCTCGATTCATCCCGATCATTCTTGGATCACTTCGATTCATCCAATACCTTCTAAGACTCAACGGAACCTCACCGGCACAGTCTTAACATTGTCGCCTTCCGTGATTTGGACTAGATGATATGCGTGAGTGAGATCGAGTTTGGTATAAAACTTAGCTTTCTTAGGAGCGTCCAAGAGGTCAGAAATAAGGGGTAAAGGGTAGCGGTCTTTTTTGGTGATCTTGTTAAGACCGCGGAAGTCTACACAGAGACGGAGTTTACCATCCTTCTTTGGAACAAAAAGTACCGGAGCTCCATGAGGAGAGGTGGATGGTTGAATGACATCTGTTTCGAGGTGCTTGTCGATAAACTCGCGAAGAGCTTCAAGTTCCTTTGAGGAAAGAGGGTAAAGGCGACCGATCGGTGGTTCGGTGCCAGGCTCCAAATCAATCTTGAGGTTGTAAGGTTGGTGCTCTGGCAGCACTTCGGAATCCACTTTGTCGAATACGTCGGCGAATTCCGCATACTCTGGCGGTAAGCTGGAAGTATTGGTCTTTGTCTCCGCGGAGTCGGGTGAGGTTGAAGCAGCTCGCGCTGAAACTTCAGAATGGATCGCTTGTAGTAAGATAGGTTCGCATTTAGCGGCCTTACATGCGTGGTTGAAAAGGACCGTGTTTACTAGAGCGATGTCGACTTCGGGATTTTCGAGCTTGGAAGCGGCCAATTGGGCGACCGAGGGATAGGTGTAGATGGGTTGAAAGAGGAATTTGTCCGATAACAGATGAGGTGAGGGGTGAGAGCGCGATTGAGAGGAAGGGCGCAAAGTCTTCTTCGATTGATTGGGGTGAGGCTGATCCGGTGCAGGATCAGTTAATTCCGGAGATATCTCTTGCGGAATCGAGGACGTCGGGGTGAGGGACTCAACTTACTTAGTGGAACGGAAAGTGATGTTTCGAGATACCCAGTCAATCAACAGATTGTAGTGGGTTAAGAAACTGTAACCTAATACAGCTTTGCAAGAGGAATCGAGTGAGGTGACATAGAATGTCAGTAGTAGCAGCTCGCCAGAGGGAAATCAAACGTTGAGAGTGGTAGTCTCGACAATCGGCTTAGGTGACAGTGAACCATCGAAAAGGCGGAGATTGATTGGAGGAATGGGTGAAGTGGGTAAACTATTTGCTTTTACAAAAAGCGAGTCAATAAAACAATCAGTAGAACCAGAATCAAGTAAAGAGATAAAAGATAGTGTCGCGGCGGAGGAATCGGAAGAATTGCCGCAAGCCGGTAAATCTAAAGTTAGCGATAATGTGAAAGATTGTTTGTCATATGAAAGAGTGGACGTGTTGAGTTTTACTTCCCGCGTGGTACGAACTGAATCAATGCAACTCCCGTGTCGTACCGGGGTACAGGAGCTGCTGATCAGTTTTCCGAATCCACGGAAGTTGTCTCTACGCTCTCCTGCATCTCTGCAGCTCGGCCTCGAGTCTCACGAGCCTTCTTTCGCTCGCAATCTTCAAACCTATGCTTCTCGCCACAGAAACCACAAAGACCCAACTTCTTCCGGCGCTCCACCTCGCTAGGGAGGAGTTTGCCATCAGAACCTAGGTTAGCAGTGATCGACGATCACATCAATGCTGAACTCGTCGAAGACGAGTGGTTGCCTCCGCTAGGCTTACCTTGCTTTCCTGATCCTTTAGTCGAGAAGGCTGCGGAGGAGGGTGATGGAGAAGAACTTGGCGGGTTCTTCAAGGAGGTAGTCGGTGCCTTCGAGAATGAAGTCGCAACCGAGGAACGGGCGTTTTCACGTTTCCGCTCTTCTTCCCGTCTCCAGTACCAGTTGTCCACGCGAAGGACTTCTTTCCGGTAGTCCGCGAGATTAGCGGGCTCTGGAAGACAGGCCATTTCGTCTTTTATACAGCTTGCCAAGCCGCGTTGGTACGCCCACTTAAGGGCTTGGGAGTCCCAGTTTGTAGATGCCGCGAGAGTGTTGACACGGATGTTGTAAGTCCGTACGTTGTCGGATTCCTTCATCCGCAACACTCCGAGTTTGTACTTGGCTTCTCCCTGAGCATTGTACATACCAAAATTGTCCTGTAATTCCTTCACTAATGACGCAAAGGAAGAGGTCCAGGCGGGCATCGCCGCGAGATCCAGATCCAGAATGTCTGGTTCGAACCACTCCTTTGCAGCGCCACCTAGGTAAGACAACATATAGTTGATCTTCCTTTGATCAATAAAATACGTTGGGCGGTCAATAAAGACCAAAGATAAAGAAACGAGGAAACCTTTCAGTTTCCGCGGGTTAGTACCGTCAAAAACTTCCGGGTCCTTAACTTTAGACCTTGCGGTCTCTGTCAGTCCACAGTTTTGGTTTGTGGATAATTCAGTGATAGCACCTCCAAGGTTGTCGAGGGTGCCTCTGAAGGTGGTAAACAGCTCGATGATTTACTGTTCTGCAATGTCCGTTCGATGACTACCTGGTCCCACTGGAGGACTCCTAGAATGGCTAGGTCCGTGGGAGCTTGGCGGTGATCCCGGTCCACCAGGACCGCCTGGTCCTCCCGGTGGTCCTTTGGGATCAGATCCCTCAGGGTCCGGGTCTTCCGGGTGGTCTGGTAAGTCCGGACTTACCTCCTCAGTTGGCTCCGCGATCTCAGGTTCCTCAGGAACCTCAGCGGGGATTCAAGATGAAGACCGATCCTGCGAAGGACCGGCTTGAGTTGTTAATTGCTGACGCATTCTGTCAGCGAGGGTGAGAGTTGTCGGAGATGGGGGATGGCCGTCTCCAACGTTGGTATCGCCGAGCAATTGCTACGCGGTGTTCGTACCGTGATTGGTTGCCCATCAGCGGTGTAGAGTACTTGGTACTCGAATTTGGATTGGTCTGGTGAACCAAGGGCATGTAGGTTGGATACCTGTACCATTGCAGGTTGGCCCGGGGCTGGGCCGAAAGCATTGTTTTGCCTTCAAGGAAGTCCCGTTCCAGAGATCGACTCAGCAAACGGCGCAAAAGCCGTCGCGTTGGAAACGAAAGGATTTGTCATCACTGGCTCCTCCTGAACGTTGTCCGAGTCCGCGGTATTGGTACGAGCACGTCTGCTCCTGGTATTGACCATTTTGGGTAGAGAGTATATGAATGGAGGAAAAGGAAGTGAAGGGTGATAGAATACGATGTGCTGGGTTTGAGTTTAAATATACTGTTATGATCATGCACGGTTGTAGGGAATAAGTTGGATCGCGGACTATAAGTCCACGGGGTAAAGACCAAAACAGAGATAAGTCCCGGTGAGGGTTGGTGAACCTACGGAGAGGTAGTCGGACGTTGACGCTACTATTAATAGCGTCCCCGACACGCCGCTGTCCGAAAGCAAAGTTGAGGGTAATTCCGATCGCGGGAGAAACTCATGTGATTGTACTTAGAGTGAAGTTGAGATTGAACTCTATTTGATATACTATCAAAGTGCGCTATCAAAGTCGATATTTAAACTAGGGACCAACTATTCTACTCTTGTAGCTTTATACTGTAGTCGCTACCTAGGGGTCGCTAAGCGATGGTATCCTAGAATAGTATGGTCAAACATGTGGAAGATAAAAGGGGTAAGTATAAAGGGAATGATATAAAAGGATATATAAAGAATCGGTTAAGATGTGAGGGATATAAACTTGAAGTGTAAAAGATCGCGGAGGTAAAACTCTGCGACGGAAGAAAATAGTAAAGTCAAATACCGGGGAATGATCGTCGGGCCCGTGGGAGTTGAACTTGGCATGGTTGTAACAAAACCGCCATAAAAATACGTGCATTAAACTGGAAGACAGCAGTCAAAGCCGTCCAAAGTCTTGCAACAAAGAAAAGAAACTACGTTCGTGGAACACGCGGACGAAGCCTAAATCTTCCAGTCATTATCGAGACATTAGAGAACAATCGACAGATAGTCACACAAGGACTACTTGATAGTGGAGCAACCGGTTTGTGTATTGATGGAAAGTTTGTGGAACGACATAGAATTCCGACCAAGGAATTACCAATTTCAACTCCTGTATATAACACAGACGGAACAATCAACACTGCCGGCTCTATCAGTAAATATGTCAAAGTCAGAATGTGTTAGAGTTATGCTGAATACAGCCAAGTGGACCGTCCGATGCGATGTGGTGCGGTGCGGGATAATAGTAATGGGACATTGATACCACTATTAATAGTACCCTCGTTAGAGTCGCGTGTCCCAGGTAGAAGCAGTCGGATGGAGCGAAGGGTCCGATCCGAAGTGAAGCGAGTGTAATGTCTCAACTGAGTGTAGACTGTAAGGTAGGCGACATCCATTTTCATCGAGTGTCATGTGATGCAAAGTGACAACGACAAGGAACGGCGACAAAAATATTTTAAACATAAATAAAACCGTAGATATGTCCTAAGGCCTTATGCTAACAGGTTGGTGGTCTCAGTTTTTAAATCTATGGACTGTACGACTAGTTTTAGACCATAAACCAAAAATGTCTGAAACAAGCTAATGAGCATTTTAGACTTGAATGGAGCGAAGTTCAAAAATTGGGCTTGAAATTTTGGCCACGCGCACGGACCAGAACGTGACCAGAACGTGACCTGACTCATGGATAAGATAGTAGGCGTGAGAGAGCTAGCAAGGTGCCATGAGGCGCTTATCCATCTTGCTGCCTGCGCCCTCACCGCCGCCTGCAAATGATAAAGAAATCGAGCCAATCATCTTTTCCCACCAACCCACCCAGATTAAAATCGTCACCGTGACGTTCCGGCATTGGCTATCCGCGAAACGTGTGCTGGAATGAAATTCATTTCCCACCCGCGCGGGGCCAAGCCCCAGCCAAAACCCCTTGAATATATACCCTAAACAACTTGATACACACCATAAATTATATATTGCATAGGACCCAGCTAATCTATCTTATCGCAATTTAATTCTAACCATCCTTCGAAGTAAGTACTTAGTCTACATAAAATACGGGTCCTTTTTGTAGCCAATATTCCAGCCAAATATACTTGAATTTTCGTTGAACAAAATTTTGGCCGCGTGACCGGTGACATATCACGTGATGTCACGGTTGATGGAAATGGATGTCGCCTACCTTATAAGTCAACTGAAGTCAATATTTAAACTGAAGTACAGCTAAGCTACACTAAGGCTTAAATACTGGTCTTGTAGCTAACCAGAGTAATAAGTAAATAACACATGTATAAGAAGATGACTGATGAGCATATGATCTCGGTAAGAAGTAATAATGTTGAATGAAGGAATGTGTGGATGTTAACTATAAGTGTTGTAATAAAGAAAGTGCAATTGCATCCTTCGGATGCGATGAAGGATAAGCGTATAACGGATCCATTGGACACGATGGAAGCGATTAGTGTATGTATGTGTATAAAGAAATAGACTGTCCTGCATGAATATAACAGAATGACTATAGGTGATCATTTGGAACGAATGCAATTCGGAGTAACAGATCTCCGAGAAAACCATATCTTTATTGGATTAGATTGGTTAAGACAACATAACCCAAGCATCAACTGGATAAATTCCAAATTGACATTCGATTGATGTCCGATTCGATGTGGATACGATCCTCACTTCTGGACACCTGAAGACATTCAAACAAGAGCAGTACTTGAAGACGGCGAGAGGCTGTTCATATTCGACTGGGATCGATATGTACAGGAACAGGTAGATTCCAGAAAGTGGACGGAAAAGAAGGCAGATGAAGAAACACGAAAACACTTCAACACTTCCACTCTGTATGTAGAGAATGTTAGATCTAAACAATCTGACACTTCTCTGATGGAACATGTTTGTAACTATCCAAGAGTCCCAAATAGGCATTATGTAAGACCAAGAGGCAAAAGTAAGACCTTCAGGCAGAAATGTAAGACCTCAGTAATTGGGACATGTGACTTGGCTCCAGTACTACAAACCTCTGAGTTCATTAATTGTACCCAAGACCAGATAGCTCAGTGGTTAGAGCATCTTGGGATTTCACCAGTGGTCCTGGGTTCAATCCCCAGTCTGGTCACTTTTATTTGTCATCATAACTTTAACAGAGAAATACCCGGATGTTTTCAGTCAAAATGAATTTGATCAATTACCAAAACAACATCCTTGGGACCATGCAATCGAACTAACACCTGGTTCTAAACCACTCAATTGTGAGATCTATCCCTTGAACCCAAAGGAACAAGAAGCATTGGATGCATTCCTTGAAGAAAACATTCGAACCGGGTGTATTCGATCCTCAACATCCCCAATGGCTTCACCATTCTTTTTCATTAAAAAGAAAGATGGTACCCTTAGACCAATACAGGATTATCGCGAACTGAATGAGATGACGATCAAAAACCAATACCCACTTCCTCTTATTCAGGAGCTTATTGATCAATTGAAGGGTGCCAAGATATTTACAAAGATGGACATTCGATGGGGATTCAATAACATATGAATCAAAGAAGGAGACGAGTGGAAAGCTGCGTTCAGAACCAATTGAGGATTATTTGAACCAACTGTTATGTTCTTTGGATTAACAAATTCGCCTGCAACGTTCCAAGGATTCATGAATCATATCCTTAGAGATTTGATTAATGAAGGACACATTATAGTCTACATGGATGATATACTTGTATTCACGAATGATTTGAAAAGTCATTGAAGAATTGTAAATCAAATCCTTGATATTCTGCGAGAGCATAAACTTTTCCTCAAACCTGAGAAATGCTCTTTCGAGAAGACATCCATAGAATATCTTGGAATCATCATAGAAAATGGAACAATTCAAATGGATCCGAAAAAAGTCAAAGCTGTACAAGAATGGTTAACCCCGATGAAGAAACATGACGTCCAACAGTTCCTTGGTTTTTGTAACTTCTTTTGGCGGTTCATTCAAGGATTTAGCAAGGTTGCGAAACCTGTTAAGTTTAGTGATAGAACACTCTCTCTAATCGTCAATAGTAGTGTTAGAACACTCCCCAATCGTTCATTATAGTGCTACAACAGTTATTAGATAGTTACAGTAGTTATAACAGTAGTTAGCACTTCTTTCTTTCATTTCTCCTTCAGTTTACATGTTACACACTTACTTTTAGCATAGGCGCACAATTGTGGACATCCCTTTTCACGCCTCATGCGTTTTGCGTATATACAGTACCAAACAAACCCCTATTCCTACTGTAGAAAGAAGGAATCAAATCAATATTCACTTTCAGTGTTTGTTGGAGTACTGTTAGCATCTACAAGGTCCCTAGTACAACACTACCCTTGTAATTAACAGTGCATAGCAACAGCATTACTGTCCGGGAGTACACATTGTTGTCTGACAGCCTACTTGCTGCAATAGTGTGTGCAACATCAACTGTGCCAGGTTGACCTTCAACAAAACCTTTAACAAAACTTACTGGGAATGGAACTTGGGAATGGACGGCAACCCAACAGTACACATTTGACGAACTCAAATGTCGAATCTGCAAAGAAGTAGTCCTTCTTATTCCCCAAAACCATGGAAAGTTTAGACTCGAAGCTGATTCATCCGATTTTGCAAATGGTGGTTGTCTATCCCAATTCATCAATGGAAAATGGTGGCCTGTAGCATTCCGATCTCATTCACTCAATGAAGTTGAGAGAAACTATGAGATCTATGATAAGGAGCTTATGGCAATTATGGACTCGCTCGATGATTGGCACCAATATCTTCTCAGAGCAGAAGAACAGATCAAAATTTTTACAGACCATGTGAACCTACAATACTTCAAGAAACCCCTGAAGCTTAACCAACGACAAGCTCGATGGTTTCTTGAACTTGCAGAATATAATTTCAATCTGATTCATTGACCAGGAAAAACGATGGCTAAAGTTGATATACTGTCAAGGATGACAGGTCTTGAGACGGGGGAAAAGGACAACAAGAATATCATTCTTTTAGAACCAGAATTTTTCACCCGTGCCCTCAGCGTCTCCACGCCAGAGGATGTATTCCTGTTGGAAATCCAAAAGAACAGAAACCACGTCGATCGACTTGTGAAAGACAACCTTGATGCCAAAAACCCTGAGTGGAAAGAAACCAAAGGGATTATTGAATGGAAAGGACGGATTTATGTACCAAAGAACAGCGTACTCAGATCCAAAATCCTTACTACATACCACAATTCACCACTTGGAGGACATCCCGGACAGTACAAAACAACGGAACTCGTCACTCGTGATTACTGGTGGCCAGGAATTACTCGAGATGCTGGGAAGTACGTAGAAGGTTGTGAGAAGTGTCAAGCAACAAAGTCTCATTGCACTCGACCCATTGGATGTCAGCGACTCGCTAGCTCAATACTATGCCAGGCGTCACACAGAGAGAAACAGATCAAAAGCAATGGATAGTGCAGGAGGAGTAAGTCCTCAGATACTTGTCTAGCTACCAAGGAGAATAGACGAGATCAGAGATAGAGACTACTCTAAGAAATGCCCTATCTTATATACATATTCTGAAATGAACCCATGGGAACTATCTCACGTTATAACTGTGAGGCTATACAACAATCTGTCAAAGGTTGACAGACATGAGAGAATTCTCACACTGTCAATCTGTCAATAGTCTGACAGACATGAGAGAGTTGTGTTGACAGCGCGAGAATGACAGTCTGTCAACAGTCTGACAGACATGAGAGAAATGCGTTGACATTACGAGAATGCCAAGGCTGTCACATGTATGTAAATGAAAGAAAAGGAAAAGATAAAAGAAAAAGTATAATAAAATAGACAAAAAGAAATTGAAAAAGAGTCAGTTCGTAACATTGGACATCTTCATCCTCACACTGTTCCGACTGAACCATGGGAAGTAATTGGAACAGACATGATTGGTGAACTCCCTGAGTCGGGCAGGTATAATGCAATTGCAATATTCATTGACCATTTCACAAAGAGACTGAGACTCGTACCAACTCATACCACAGTTACTTCGGAAGGGATGGCAAAGCTTTATTGGGATTCCATCTTCTCCACCCATGGATTACCACACAAGATAGTTCATGATCGAGGTCCACAGTATCATTCGAGATTCATGAAAGAACTCTATAGACTGCTGGGCATTGAAGCGGACTTCACCATGGTGTACCATCCACAGACAAATGGTCAATTGGAACAAGCAAACCAAGAGATCGAACAATATCTCCATTTGTTCATTAATTATCAACAAAACAATTGGCATGAATGGTTACCCTTAGCGGAGTTCAACTACAATGACAAAGTCCATTCAGCGACAAAAGTTTCTCCCTTCTATGCAGATACAGGAAGACACCCGTATAAAGGCATGGCGACTCAAATGACTTCGGACAATCCCTCAGTACAAGCCTTTGTAGACGGAATGAAGAGGATACGGAAAGAAGTAGGATCAGCTTTAGAGAAAGCTAAGGTAGAGATGAAGAGGCAATATGACAGAAAAAGGAGGAAAGGTGTAGAGTACAAGATTGGTGATAAGGTTTGGCTTGAAAGAACAAACCTATCAATAGATTGCCCAATGAAGAAATTAGGCAACAAGAGATACGGACCATTCACAATCCAACAGAAGATTGGCGCCAGTTCCTATAAATTGGAAATCCCATGTCCATGGAAACATATACATAACGTCTTCAACAAAGTCCTCCTCACCCTGTATATAGAACCCAGTTTTTCTACTCAACCCCAAAACACTCGTCCACCACCTGTAGTTGTTGGAGGAGAAGAAGAATTCAAAGTAGAAGAAATTCTCGACTCAAAGAAAGCAGGCAGAGGCGTTAAGTATAAAGTACAGTGGAAGAGATATGGTTCTCATGAACAGACATGGGAACCATGATCAAATCTTACTAATGTCAATCAATTACTCAAAGACTTCTATGAAAAGAATCCAACAAAGCCAAAACCCACAATACTTCGATGCATAGAAGTCCCTATTTCTTTGTTCCCGACAGAACTCTTCAGACCTATCACACCACTTAACACCAAACCCAATCCCACTTCACTACCATCTGAAAACTTTCTTTTACGACAAGCACATCATGGAACTCGTGCCCTAAGGAGAGGGTGATGTTACAAACTCTCTTTTTTCATTGTCTTTTTAGTACTTTAGACGCTCATTCTCTTTCTAGGTATATTAGTGCTGTAAGCGCTTACACAAGTGTTTGTTTTATTCCTTTTCTTTTCTTTTATTTATAAACATGCGGTAGCCTTGCTGTTTTCATATTATCATTAACTGTCGACGTGACTCTCTCATGTCTGTCAAGGTATTGACAGATCTAGGCCGTCTACATACATTCCTTTAGATTACCTCATTGTTTCATCGTGGTATACAGGTGGCTTTTATTGTATAGCCTCATGGTTACAGCACAACATAGTTCTCATGGATTCATTTCCAAATATGTATATAAGACAGAGTATTTTGTAGAATAGTCTTTATCTCTGATCTCGTCTATCCTCCTCTGTAGCTAGACAAGTATCTGAGGACATACTCCTCCTGCTTTATCCATTGTCTTTTGATCTATTCTCTCTGTGTGACGCCTGGCTTAGTATTGAGCTATTGAGTTGCTGACACAATCGAGTTTCAAGTTGGACTTGGTGATAACTTGGAAGGGAATCAATACAGATCGGATGATTGGATGATCAATTGATTGATTGAAATGATCGAACAATCAATCAAATGATTGGAATATCAATATGGTTATTGATAGATTCAGAAATTGAACCAGAAGGCATGGTGTAGCTTGGCATGTATATAACACTATTTGGGACTCTTGGATAGTTACAAACATGTTCCATCAGAGAAGTGTCAGATTGTTTAGATCTAACAACTCTAATATCATCCTCAACTCTCTACCTCTCTATAACCTTGTTCGACCCCATCAATCTTCAGTTAATACTATCTCGATCTTGAACGAACTCAACATGGACTGCGCAGCGTAGTGAGGATATTGTCAATAGCAGTATCAAAGGTCCACTCGACTTGCACGCTCCTAACAGATAGTTACAGCACTTACTATAGGATGCCGAGATATGAAATGATTTCTATTGCGAGACAAAAAGTGAGTATACGAGAAATCTGAGTGGACCAATTGATTCTTAGACCTTCAAACCCTCCAGGACGAGCTTTTGAGATTTTTGGAGATTTTACTCGCTGTGTCGGGCACTGCCCAAGCAAAAACAAGGATATGAAATATTTTGATGGCTGTTGGTCACTATATGTCACGTAGACTGGCAAGACGGCAATTACGGCAAGACAGCAGAAATTGAGCCAGCGTAAGTGTGAGCGTAATTACAGCTATTATTTTATTTACATTTAAGTACTGTACGAGTCAAGAATGTATGAGTAACATTAGTAAAAGATATAAATGCCCTGGTAGTGGTATATTGAACATTCAATGAGGTACATACTTCTGAGAACGAAGCAAGTAATGAGAATCCAATACTGCATCAAATTGTTGAGGCGAGGGTGATTGTGCATTGAAATGCCAAGTGGAAGATGGACTGAGAGGTCGAGGTGAGGTATTCGTCGAGTAAGCGTGATGTAGGGAGCATTGTGGGCCTTCGCAGCAGTGGCAACACTCTTGTGTGCACCTTTCATCCACTCCTGTCATGCCTGATCAAGATGGGCTTCGGTAGCATCATCAATAGTGCGAGGTTTTGGCGATTCACGATGGGTCTGTTTGTTTCTGAGCATCGCAAATTGGAGGACTTAGTTGAAATTGTGGTGGGATGCCATCCACTTGCATTGCCGAATGCCTGGCAACACAAAGTGTTGTCACGTCGAAGGTAGTTTTTCACTACTTTCTCTCCGGATCATGCTATCTCTCATATTTTCCTTCAAATTTTGGAATTAGAACTCTTTACATATTTGTTAATAACTGTACCACTGCTGCTTGAAAGTTGCCATACATAATTCCTTGTTCCTGAATATTTGATGGGTGTATGTGACTGAAATTCTTCCAAGTTCATTTTACTATGTTCTCTACATTCAAAGCAATAAATTTCAAAGTATCTGGCATTGAAGAATACAACCTAAGGATACTGTAAACTATTTGTGGAGGCCATCTGTCAACGGAAACAACAATAAAGAGGTGATTTATGGAATATTTCATATCCCTGTCATGTTTCATACCTCTGCATCCCATAGTATAACAGTAGTCAGCACTTCTTTCTTTCATTTCTCCTTCAGTTTACATGTTACACACTTACTTTTAGCATAGGTGCACAGTTGTGGACACCTGTTTTCACACCTCATGCATTTTGTGTATATACAGCACCAAACAAAGCCCCTATTCCTACTGTAGAAAGAAGGAATTAAATCAATATTCACTTTCTGTGTTTGTTGGAGTACTGTTAGCATCTACAAGGTCACTAGTACAACACTACCCTTGTAATTAACAGTGCATAGCAACAGTATTACTGTCCAGGAGTACACACTGTTGTCTGACAGCCTATCTGCTGCAATAGTGTGTGCAACATCAACTGTGCCAAGTTGACCTTCAACATGAATATGATCCAATTTCTGTAATTTTTAGCCTTGCAGCTAGAGGTTTATCTGCAGATTACAACATGGTTGCAGAAGTCAAAAGATACTCTAGTTACTGAGATGTGGCCATGACATTTTGGAGACTTGTACATGCACCAAAAAAATCATGGGAGCACTTTTTGGAAAACAGCAACCATTACAGTGGGACCAATCAGCAGCAAGTTGTTTGTTTGTCATCAACTTGCAATGTACCATCCATGGAAGCCATGTCTAAGTTTAACACAAAGCTGCATCTTAGAGAGTATTTTCGGTACAAACAACTTGCTTTCACATATATTCGGGCTAATCACAATGTGACAAGTATCATGGCTTCCAAGGTTGATTTGCTGACAGGTACACATACTGTAGTGCTGCAGTTGAGCTTGAAGACTGTGGAGTATTGCTATACTTGTATGAAACAAGAAAGGGAGCAGGGATACTTTATTGCGTTGAGCGGAGTCGAAAATATGCCATCTACATTGTGAAAGAGACAACACGTTACTTTCTGTCATTTTCCTACTGTACGCGCTGTTGAAACCTCATTGCGATTCTGTGTTAAGCCTCTCCAGTCGCATTGCATGGTGCTGTAGAAGATAGAACTCGATTTCGATGATTTCTATTTGGAGGTTACATGACTCACCTTGCAATCCTGATATACTGGTAACGTTCTGACAAATGAATCGCGGCGCTTCATTGGCAGCGGGTGTTACAATGAACGACTCAAACGTAAGATCGGTACAGTTTACGGCGGGGCTACAGACAAACTCAACAACTGTTCAGATAGAATCAGCATTCTAGAATATTAGCAACGAGTAGAAACGGACTGGTGTTGCCCGTCGCATTTCCTGTCCAATCATCAAAGTGCAACCCGCTGAACATTAGCGTGGAAGGGGTTTCAGAGCTGTAAAACTGTGTTGAGTGTCAGGGCTGTTTAAAATAGGTGTTACCTGGCTCACGCGCTACCGCCGTTCGTCTGGTAGACATGAACCGGAATGTCCACTTGATCTACGTTCACATTTTGGATGGTAACGTTGCGGACGTGGCCACTGGATGAGATTAGTGGAGTTATGATACAGAAAGACTGACTAACGTTCCTCCTCCTCCTCCTGTGGGAGGGACACCATTCACTTCCCCAGTCCACGTCTTGAAGTAAACCTACATACACGAGGCAGGATCTTTGGGATTGGTAGCATAAGTGAATTCGCTATCTTACTCACCCCAGTCCCCATATTTGGTTGCACGCTAGCAGGAAGGCGGACCATCTTCAAATATATACGGATTTAAGTAAATGGAAGCTAGTAAGGCTCTATGAGCGTACTTTAAGGTCTTCCATATAGACATTCTCGACTATATCGCTCTATGGACTTGCTGTAAGCTTAGCATGTATAGTATAACTAGCGACTTACAAGATTGGCATATTGGCCCAGAGACCCAAACGCGATACCATTTCCTCCATTACAGGTCACATTTCGTACAAGTAAATTCGTCGAGTTCTGTCCATGATATGAGATGCCCTCATGTATTGTAAAAAAATGCTGAATGCATTACTCCTTTGATTCTGTTTAATTTTCAACCAGTTGAAATCTGTCAGTGAAGCCGTCATTGGAGAAACAGAGATACGAACGCAAGACAGTCATCTCCACAGGTGATATCCCAGTTCAGCAATGTTACATTATTGCTTCTATACGTGTCGATTCCATCGGTGTTCGGTACGAGGCTAGAATATGAACCATCATTGACCATGAGCATGTCTCAGGTTCAAAAACGATAAGGCTTACTTGGTGCCCGCAAATTCTGGATTGGTATTGGTAGCATTACATAGCATCCCATCATATAGTACATCCTCGGATTCTGCCACACAGTTGCACCAGAACGGTTGTGATTCTATAAGAAAGTTTCGCACTGTCCCTCGAGTGACGTTGAACAGAGTCAAGGCGACAGGACGTCCATCGCCGTCTTCTCGTGTACGATTGGAAAAGAAATCCCACCAAATTTGACCATTTCCTTGAATGCCACCACTGTTGTGCGCGTCGATCTCGAAGTCGGAGCCCGTGACAACAAACCACGAAGATTGACTCTGCGCGTTTGTTTCCGCTTTTGGTTTCGTACTTCATAGACATCAACAGATAAACATCGTACCTGGATAAAGACCACTTGATATGTGTTTGACATATTGAGCCAATATTCAACGTCTGGAAAAAACTATGAACATGTGATTTCATAAGATGGGTGTGTGCATGACTGAAAATTGTAGTAAGACTTGCATTCAAGTATCCAAATAAATGAACTCTGGCAGAGTTTAGCTCCCAATTCATCTTCCTAGGGTGGAACAATGGATACATAGAAATAAGGCAAGACGGTCGAAAGCTACCTGGTGATATTGAAGGAACCCTCCGTAAGTGTGATGGTCCCGTTGGTACCACATTGAGAGATCGCTGCCAATACCTGAGGAACAGTCAAGTGTTTAGAACCATGTGTGTATTGGCAAGTCAAGTGTATGTACCTGGTCAGTGTCATCCCGACCGTCTCCAAGCGGGCTTACGGTGCATTCGTTGATCTTATGTGTTCCCGATCCGTGTGCTACAGCTACACGAAAGAGTAGAAAAAGAACAGCGGCTAAAGTAGAAACAAAGTTGTTTGGTTTCATATCGCGGAATAATTATGAGCAGCATGAAGGTCAATATGGTCAGCTTTTATAGAGAACAAATCCGGTTATGTCATATCTATAACTGCTTCATCCAGGGACCTCGTCGAGGCATGTAAAGCAATCACGAGAGCCTTCGGAGAATATACGACACGGTCCGGGGTCAAATATCAGCGTCAGTCATCTGTTCATGTTGGTAAATTTCGCTACCGCTAGGAAAAGAGCTGAGTTTGAAGAACAGTGATTAATTGGGCGAGAATACATATTATAGCTGAATGTGGAAGCGCAAGATTGAGGAACCAAGAAGAAAGGTCAAAGCTGTCTGTACGAGCTCACGTGTACCTATTGTTCTCACGATAATTTTTCAATGTTTCCTTCGAGCCGAGCTTCTCAAGCCACCAGATAGCCCAAATGGTGGTAAGTAATCCGTTTCACATAAACTCATTATAATGATTTTCAAATAGAAAGTCTCCGTTCTACAACATGATCTCTCTGCTCATACAGCAACAAGACCTGGAGATCCCACTCCAGTTTCGAGAAATCTAAACCCACTCATGCATCCTTTTTCCCGTGCTCGTGAACGTACAAGAGCTCTGAATGCCGCAAAAATGGACCGGATGTTTGCCAAACCATTTGTGGGCGCTTTGGAAGGGCATATCGATGCTGTAGAGGTGCTTGCGAAACAAGGAGACTCACTATCAACAGTAGCAAGTGGCAGTTGGGACGGAGGTATGTACGTGAAATTGTCTGTTTTGAGGGTGCAAAAAGATCAATTTAGTTGTGATTGATATCAGGCGTTATGGTGCATAATCTCTCCCAGAGAACCCATATAGCACGATTACCGCAGGCACATAAAGGAAAAGTAACAGGCCTGTGCTTCGCTGGAGACTCCCGACTCCTTAGTTGCGGTGTTGACCGTAATGTAAAATTATGGAAGATTGCATCAGTACGTGATGAGCTACTGCCATGTCGTAAAAGCTAATCGCCAACTCCCAGGACGAGCCTTTGAATGTCTTTCCTGGAAAATATGCTTTCAAGTAGGCAATGCACTTACCACTCCATATCCATTCAATTCATAACAACTCCTCTTCAGTTCAATAGATCATCAAAGATCGTCGTCGCTGTTCGCCACTGCTTCGACTCTCGTCCAAATATGGGACGAAACCAAGTCAGTCTTCACATCTGCACAGTGAATAACAACCAATGCTTTTGACAGGAGTGCCCCCATTTCAAACCTCACTTTTCCCACTTCTACTGAAACCATCTCATCCGTCCGCTTCAACCTTAGCGAATCATCTATCCTTGCTTCCGTTGGTTCTGACCGTACCTTTACCCTGTACGATATTCGGACCGGGAAAGCAGAGCGTCGGGTGGTCATGCAAATGCGTGCTAACGCTCTTTCGTGGTCACCGACATTCCCCACCAACATTCTTCTTGCTTCTGAAGATCATAACCTCTACGCATTCGATATCCGGCGTCTCAATGCTCCCAGTCTGATCTACAAAGGGCACGTAGCTGCAGTAATGAGTTGCGACTGGTCGCCGACAGGGACAGAGTTTGTTTCCGGAGGATGGGATCGTACGGTGCGAATATGGCAAACCGGACAGGGGCATTCTCCGGAGGTGTATCATACGAAACGGATGCAAAGGTTTGTCAATTGATACTGGTCGTTGTCTCGAGCCTCATCTGATGCTTGTCAACACAGGGTGACATCCACTCTTTTCACCAATGACGCCCGATTCGTCCTATCAGGATCTGATGACGGAAATGTTCGTATATGGAAAGGAAAAGCTTCAGAAAGGCTTGGAATTGTCACTGCAAGAGAAAGAGCTGCGATCGAGTACAGAAGCAGCCTTGTGGATCGATGGAAAATGGACAGAGAAGTTGGAAAGGTTGTGCGGTGAGTTCCATCCAACATTTGATCTATCTGTCATTGACATCTATCGTTTAGAACTCGGCATCTGCCAAAACCAGTATATGCCGCCAACAAACTCAAGAACACCATGCTCGAATCGAGAAGGGTCAAGGAGGAACGAAGAAGGAAACACACACGTGCGGGGGAGAGCAAACCCAAGTCAGAACGCAAGAAAGTTATCTTGGCGGAACAGAGCTGAATCGCTTTCATTACTTTATTGCACTAGTAGGCTTACAACCGAGTATCTCGTTCGCACAGTTTTATCTATTGCTCAGTTGTCATCACTTATTCATTGGACCATGCATATCATTATCATCGTTCATCCGACGGATATTCACGAGATCGTTCTCGTTTTCTTATAATGCTGTATATGGCAAGACTGTATCACTCGGTCATGACAAAGTACTCGTCGTGAACAACCCCTGATCACTGACGACCACTTCAAAGGTGTGAAAGGTCTGGCAATGCACGCTTTAACCTATCACAAGTCCTGACATTTTTGATGGAGTCATTGCGGTTGCAACCAGTGAAATCTATATGGTTACCACATATGTCCTCAACTTTTGATTTTGCATTTATCAATTGACACACTTCTTCCTTTCATCTTTTCGTTCGCGCTCCAGGTCGTGCGTGGCAGCAAGTCTGCCAGTCCATTCCTTTTACTTCGCCTTCATTTGTTCCAGCTCCAGCATCAGACCGTCTTTGAAATGCTCCGCATTATTTGAGCTGCCCCCAATATTTTAGCGATTAGATGGGAACCCTCTGTTTATCTCAGGCCTTGATTCTCCGCTGCGAGACTTTGACCGAGACTGAGAGTATTGCCTTGTTCATTCCCACTGGTGTGGAGTTCTTGTTTGCCTCGTCTTTGATATTCAAGACGTGGAGTTCTGATCGGTAAGTTTCGTTGAGGGATAATCTCTTGAAGTGATCTATATTTCTTTTGCAGGTGGCTTATTTTCTTAACATTTGAAGGCTGGGTCTATTTTGCACTGGCTTTGCTTGAGATGTTGTCACACATCATTCCCGCTGTGCGGGATAATCTGGCAGTTTTCAAGGCTGTCGACGTTGCCCTCGGTAAGTTTCACACACAAGTCGCTCGGATCCGCTCATTGTTCGCCCCGCACAGCCGCATTATCTTCATTTCCCTTACTTTTGTATACTATCTTTCTATGTTTCTTCACCTCTACCAAATTTTTGGATGGAGTTCCTCAACGGCTGCAAAAGTTTGGAAAATTCACGCTGATTATCCTCATCCCCGTCGTGGTTGTGTTCAACGTAGTGGCTTCTTTCATTGGTATCACCCATCGGAGTAAGTTCTTAATGACCTTTCATCTAGCCGCATCTCATCAGCTCTATCCCATTGACTAGTCATAGGTACAACAGTCGCAGTCGGCTTCAGCGATCCATATAATAAGACACTTTGGACCATCTTCACCGATTTTGACCTCGGTTTTATTACTACTTATCAAATTCTCAACTTTTCATTTGCCTTCTTTCGGCTAGCCAAGGCGTTTTTGGAGCAACAACGAATAGAGACTTCCGATACAGATGAGGCGTTGTTGCTCAGGGGAACTGGCTGGATCACTTTGGGAATCAAACTGGGTGCTGTAGAGACTGCCATTGGATTTGTGTCGCCGCAGTTCGGGGTGGTGCTCGCAAGGAGAATCCTACGTTTACTGGGGAGGGCCTCACTGATCATAGGCCTTTTTGAAGGGTGCGTGCCATATGCATACTATTCTGTCACTTGCTAATACTTTCTTGATCTTGTAGCCTTGACATATCCGAAAATTTCGAACAAGTTCGCGAAGAAATCCTCGCCGGAAAACGCAAACGGTCTTTTCGCGGTTCCCGTCTCCGACCTCTCATTTCTGATCCCCGTCTTTCTACCTTCCGTCAACTTTCACCCGGCGCAACTCAAGCTGCATTCGATGGTTACCGGGATAATAATCCTCCCACTCGTACCAGATTATTTTCCTCTCCCCAACCTATGCTACCCAGAGAGCGGGTTACTGTTCATTTCGATGCTGCATCAGGTCAAGCTCCGACTCTGGAAATGCGGTTTTCTGCTCTAGATTTACCTAGTCCTACCGAGATGGTCGAAAGTATCAAAACTCGTCCGGCCTCTGAGTGGCTTTCAACGGCACCCTCGCGGAGATCTTCGTATTATGCCAATTCAACGATGACGCGTCACACACATAATCTTTCCATGCCACAGATGCCAAAAGCGTATCAGGGACCCATTGGCGTTTCTAAGCCTGACGATTCATATCACTTTGAGCCAGAGCCAATTGTCGTCCATAACGTTTTTGCTCACACCAGAGACATCTCCAACTTTAGCACAAACTCTGGATTCAGAGACTCAATTAATTCGATGAGTCACAGCGCTGTCAAGGTACTGGCGTCTCGATTTCCTGGGATACCACCCAGAGTTACTAGTACTACTCAACAAACATTCCAAGATTCACTTTATGTTATCCCTGGATCTGCCGACTCATCATCGGAAACAAAGGTGAGGGGCATTCAGGGAGCGGGTCTGTCCAC
The DNA here is from genome assembly GCA_027919855.1 of Lentinula guzmanii. Classification (NCBI taxonomy): domain Eukaryota; kingdom Fungi; phylum Basidiomycota; class Agaricomycetes; order Agaricales; family Omphalotaceae; genus Lentinula; species Lentinula guzmanii. The sequence goes on along the minus strand of JANVFO010000043.1, from coordinate 150,185 downwards.
TGGCAATTCCTTTCGTCGGAAACCTGCTCCTCGAGCTTCCCTCGTCCTCGCTCCGGCTTCCATAGACCCGTTCGTAGATACAGACACCCAGACCGGTGTAACGCTTCCCACACCGTTAGGTACAGCCGAACACGTGCATCAGATGAGCATTGCTCTTTCCACTGCACCCACTACGAAAGACTCGATCTTCACTCGTCCTCCAGGATCTTCTCCTCGTCCATCGTCATATTCTCAAATGACAACTCCTACCACCGAACAGACAGAGGATCCGTTCAAATACGATGCGGAGAAAAGCTCATTGGCGGGTGCCGGCTCTCGATTCAGGAATAGGGCTAGCGTAGTTCCTTCTGAACTACGTTTAGTCCAAGAGAACACCGCCAGGAGTTTAGGTGAAAATCATGATCGAGGAAGAAGCATAGAAACATTTGATCTATCTTGGCTTCAACGACCCAAGTCAGTAAAGTACAATGAAAGCATAAACTCGTACTCGGAAGAAAGTACCATTGAACGAGCTATGCTGGGAAAGGTTTCTACACCCCACACAGGTTCTAATCCTGGTTCTGCTTTTGGTCAACGTCGCTCTCGCTCCGCACCCCGAATCAAGAGTATCGGAAAAGCACCAAAGAGATATACACCTTCGCCGACGCAAAGCTCTTACACGAGGGACAGTGTATACATTGAACCCATCATCATCCCACCTAGGCAGTATGGAGGGTACCCGAATGTCGAAGTTGAGCAGGGGAGCTTGAATGAAGGTTCTATGCTGAGTGGGGTCAGTGGAGTGAGTAATGGAACAATCCAGATCAGTCGAGGAATAAGCAGAGTAAGTCAGAAGGGTAGTATGAGCAGCCCTCTACGGGACTCAAATATTCTGGGTCTGAGTAACGGATAATTTCAATGATTTCCTCAGGCTTGGGCGGAAGATGTACAATTTTTTACTCTATGCAAAGTATTTCCTGTGTCGGTACGCATGGACTTGAACATGTACAGTAGGTATCTAGGTAAAAAAAAATTGATTCGACGCCAGCAGGATTTGAACCTGCGCCCTCAAAGAGGAAACCACGAAGAAATTCTAATCTGTCGCCGTAACCACTTGGCTATAGCGCCGATTACATCATTTCATTACGTAGCATAATTCTCTGTATATCGGTTTTAAGAACCCTAGCCTTGTGGGCGCTTCCTTTACTACTTATCACTCCCTACCTTTCCTTTTTCCCCAACCTGGTTTCCCGCGAAAAGGTTGTATCGCAGAGATGCCGCACAGACATTCCAAAGAAAGTGTCCACAGCTTTGCCATGCCTGCAATAACAATGGAGGATGATTTAGGCATCGTTTATCTTGTGGATAACGCTCAGCAATTCTGGTCCGGTGTGTGTTAGTCTAAGGCATTTGACAAGTAGGCTATCTCACTCACCGATTTTTTAATTTATCTCATAGAGCTGGAAGATATTCTTGCACTCCCAAAAGAGGCTATACCAACCTTGGAGCAATTGGATTCGACGCTCAAGAGGTCGTTATCATTGTGTGCGGCGTATCATGGTGAGCAGACAGTTTTGTTTGCCACAGTGAACGAGCTGAATAATACATATTCCAGAACAATATCTTCAGAGTCCTTTCCAACTTGAACATGCCTGTAACATGCTCCTCGACTCTGAACTGTTCATCTTTCATTCTGAACGCATGTCCGATATTGTCACCTCTGAAGCTCAATCCAACACCAATCCCCATTTCCAGTTTATCTGTTTCCACGTCCTACTCAGCTTCGGCCGACGACGCTCAGATTTCTTTAGGTCACACAAACGCTGGCAACCACTTCTTCCATTTCTTATGGATCATATCTTGGTAGAGATCGACTCGGATATTGAGGATACGTATTTTGGAAACTCTGCTGGCTTTGGATCCGGATCTGGGTACGGTGGGGCCAATGTCCCCGTGCCGATTGAAGCGAAACTACGGAGTTTGGGTGTACGTTTACTCTACGAGATGTGCAGGGTCCAGAAACTGTCTATTCAGGATCTACGGATCTTTGACGACGCCTTCCTGGACTATTTATTCGATTTGGTGGAACAGACAAGACATATGCAGGACGACACCTTTAATTATTCTGTCATCAAGCTCATTGTGGCGCTCAATGAACAGTTCATGGTGGCGTCTATTGGAAATGAGCCCAACGACTCGAATAGGCATCACCATTCGTCGTCTGCAAGCAACTTGGAGAATCAGAACCGAGTGTTGAGGGTGCTAATGCGGAGGCTGGGATCAACTCAAACTTTCGGAGAGAATATGATATTCATGTTGAATCGTGCTCGTGAGTGTCTCGCCTTCTCATTTTTCCGATTGACTGACCCTTCCTCAGAACGCACACCAGAAGGCCTCTGCATGCAACTTCTCGTGCTCAAACTACTTTACCTCCTCTTCACGACCAAAGGTACCGAAGAGTACTTTTACACCAACGATTTATGTGTCCTAGTTGACGTTTTCTTACGCGAACTGGCTGATCTGGATGATGATAGTGAATCGGTACGTATCTACATTTTCATTTATAATCTACCACCGACCTTTTCAATCGCAGCTCCGACATACTTACCTTCGCGTTCTTCACCCCTTACTCACAAAAACCCAACTCCGCACGGTCCCTTACAAACGTCCACAAATACTATACATACTCGAATCGCTTATCCGCCCCTCCAACGTACGGGACGTGAATCCAACGACGAAGAGGTTGGTAGAAAGATGTCTCGGGGGTGAGTGGTGTGTAGGTCTGGCAAGGCAGAAACAGATCAAAGAAGCAAAGGGTCTGAATGGAGACGAGGATAATGATAGTGAGATTAGTTGGAATGCGGCTGATACAGCTGGAGGCATCACAACGCATACTGCGAGCAAAGTTAATGGTGCACGCTCACATCTCGGTGTCGGCTCTTCGTCGTCTACAACTGCCGGTACCGCCTCAACATCCAACGTGACATCTTCACATGCATCAGCCCCCCGCACGCTCAAATCGAGCAAAAGCATGGAGTTCAAGAAAAGTCGGAGCGGGACTGTGACTGGACATAGCAACAACAACATCGGAGTGCCTACTGAACACGACGCGTCTACACATGCCCCTCGCTCACCTCTTTCGCCCTTATTCGTTGAAAGCTTCAGGAGGGGCAGTAACGCGAGCAATGCGAGTTTCAGTAGTGCAAACAGCGTGAGTAGTCTACAAGGCATTGCGTCAGCTGTCACCGCACCTTCTGCATCTTATTCAAATTCACATCCACATCCACCACTGCCACCAATCAACGTCGTCTCTCCACAGCTCTCTTCCTCTTCTTCTTCTTCTCCTACTTCTACCTCAAAACCATCTCTTACGGGTCCTAGCCCTCGTCAACCCAGACGTCAAGGAACAGCCAACAGCGCTCACGTCGAAGGAGCGTTCGCCGATCCAAACTCCACCCATCATCATCATCTTCATCATTACCACAACCAACACGGAGGGTTAGGAGAGTCACTAAACTCCACATTAGTGTTATCTTCCCTATCCGGGATGTCTTTAACGAATACGAATACTTCGCCTACCAGGACCCATTTTGATTTTGATTCTAAACCTGGGTCTGCTCAGATGAAGAAGGAGGAGAAAGGACGGAGGAGTGCGCCGCCGCCGCCTGTGCAGACGAAGAGGAGGAAGCCACCGGCGATTCCTGTGGGGAGGTTGCCTGCTGGGGGTGTTACTAGTCCTGGGGCGGGAGGAGGAGGAGTGACGTTCACGGCGATTAAGAGTAGCAATGGAGTATCGAGTCCGTTGGGTCGATGATGTTCAATTGAGCTCGTGGCCCTAGTTATTTACCTACCTTCTTGGTTTCGCAGGCACTAGCTGGCGTGGGGGACTGAAATAACCATGTAACCCATATACTCTTTTTCTCCATCCTTGCATAACCGAGTTCATTCAATATCTATCTACATATTCCACACTGCCCGAATGACTGACATTGCATTTTCTTCTTTTTTTTCTTTCCTTCTTTCTTTGTATATGATGCATAATTCTTCTTTTGTTCAATGTTCAATATCCATTAGTAGCATCACTGATTCAATTTTATCTCGATAACGAAAAACAACTCTTTGTAATCTAGCGCACAGGATAAGATCACCAAGGCGCTATAGCCAAGTGGTTACGGCGACAGATTAGAAATCTGTTCCTCTTTGAGGGCGCAGGTTCAAATCCTGCTGGCGTCGATTGTTCTCAAAATACAAGTTTTTATTATTTTTTTGATAAATATGATAAAGTTATTAGGGTATTTTAAATATCTGGTCTCGACTCGTATCTACGTTACACCTATAACCTCCCACATTCCATCGATCCTCTCCAGTCCAATCTGTAAAGACACCAGGGGCGCGAGGGCATGTGAGTGTGAGTGTGAGTGTGAGTGTGAGTGTGAGTGTAGTCCTCCCGATGCATATGATGTATGACCATTCTCTTCTTCCTCCTCCTCCTCCTCCTCCTCCTCCTCCTTCCCCTCCTCCTTTCTCAACCCACCCTGGACCACGCCAATCCACCTCGGTACGCCCCCCCTCAACGGAGCGAGGATCGTCCGTTCAAAGTTGGCTCGGTTATCCAAGTCTCGGATGCCAGTCTATATGGTATCATACATATAGCAAGTCAAGTCAGGTCAGGATAGTGAATGAAGAAAAAACCCACTCTATTCCTCACGTCCCTCATCACCAAAACATAATACAACCCCAACACCTCCCCCAGCCTCGTCAACTCCATCACCGTCTCGTCCTGTTCCAAATATTCCCTTTTCCCATCCCCTTCCCCATCCAACTTCACCTTCAACACGAACAACACAGGTGCGAAAACCTGTAAAAACCTCGGTGAAGCCATCACATCCCTATCTCCATTCCCATTCCCACTATATCCTCCCCGATCTCGTTCCAACGCTCTCAACACCGCCTCTTTTACCAACCCTATCGCCGCTATTCTCATTTTCCATCCCAACTCTCCCCCTCCCCCTCCCACCCCTTCCCGCTCCTCATTCACACCCACCAGGCCCGCAAGCACCTCAACCTGGACCAATCCAGGAACCACACTCAAAACACCCCCCAAAATGCGAAAGGCACAGTGTCGGGTGAACGGATCTGGGTGGGTTGATGATAATGCAGGGAGGAGAGAGAGGAGGGGGAGGAATGACAATGACGGGGATGAAGGGGGAAGGGAGTTGGAGTTGGATTGGGAAGGAAAGAAAGAGAACAACAAAAGCGCAAGAGATTCATCCAGAAAAGTATTCGTCTGTATAGAACTAATCATAAACGGCAGGTACGTCTCCAACTCCCATTTCCCATCTCCACGCATATACCCATGCGCGAACAACACAAACCTCGAACCCACCGAACCCAGAACCCCCCCAATCCGCGAAGAACACGAGTGGAGTTTCTTCACAACCTCCTCGCCTCTTTCCCATCCCTCATCCAACGGTCCTCCAATCTTTGGAAAACACACCCCAAACGCGCGTTTAGCGAGGGAGGCTTGGATGTGAGTACCCAATGTATCAATAACGGTTGTCATATATTTAACAAGTATTTCCTAGAAATAATTTAGTCCGGCATAAAGCCAATATACAACTAAACAATTACTTACTTTCCATTCCCCCTTTCCCTCTTCTTCTTCTTCCTTTTTATCCACCAAATCCATGACCCTCTCCACCAATTCCGCAGAATACCACAAGCCATCTCTTCCCTCCGTTTTCGAGAACCCATCTGATCTCCGTCCTACTCTCTGTAGCACAATCGCTAATTCGGGTATAAACGATAACGATAACGCTGACTTTCTACGGAGAGGGATGGTCGATATCACTTGTAGTAAAGTAAATATAAATCAACAATAACAATAAGGATCACAGTAGCGATTTGCAATTTGATTGATACTCACCGGTAAACATTCGAATGAAACGGAGGATTTGGATACTAAGCGAAACTTCCTTCCCTTCCCCTTCCTCCCCTCTATCCCATTCCGCCTCTTCCTCATCCCCAACCATCCTCCTCACCCTCTCCAAATTCTCCTCACAAGCGATCATCACCTCCTTCGGTCTACATCTCTCCCTAACCACCTCCAACATCCCTTCGACCCCTGGGTCAGCCGATGGGATGAGGTGCGTTAGCACCGCCAAAGGGTCCTGCGTCAGGCCATATACATATATAACTTGTTGAGTATGAATACCAAGCTCTAGACGTACCAAGTACCCAGATACCTCCTCATCCTTCTCATCCAAGAGATACCCCACAACGCTACTCAACGTGAGCCCATGCGATTGCGATTGTTCATCAAGTGCAGATATTATAACACCAGTCAACGCAGCACTTGGATCCTCAGTTTCTAATATACCCAATTGATCTTTAACCATGTTCATAGTGATTAACGAGGAGGAATCTTATCACACAGCCACTACAAGCACATAATCTTATCTTTAACCTTATCCTTATCGCGATCATTCTCGAACCATCCACCAACACCGTTATCCATACTTATATTCTTCTCCCTAACTTAACATAACTTAACCTGATCATGCAATCCCTCCTCAGATGGGGTATCGAAAACTCCACACCCCAAACTCAAACTCAAACTCAAACTCAAACTCAAACCCATCCCCAACCCCAACCCCTCGACCCCTCAATAATCGACATCATCCTCGGCAAAAGCGATGCGGAGCGTATGAAAGACGCTTTAGCTATCGCCGTCTCTGCGGATAAAGCAGACGTAGACGAAAGAGTCAACGCATTAGATGATTTAGAAATGGTTTGTTTTCTCTCAACGAAAACGTCTCGTACTAACTAACAACTGTATATAACAAGCTCATAGAACAAATCGATAACGCGAATAGTACGTTAACCCACTCCCCAACCCTGTCCTCATTCCTACCTATTCCTATTCCTATCTACACAGATCTCGAAAAACTCAACATGTGGGAACCTCTCCATAGCTTATTAACCTCAACTCCAACAACTCCAACTCCAACACCAGACTCTGAAAGAATCCGAACCCACGCCATTTGGGTCATAGGCACCGCCGTACAGAATAATCCCGCTGCTCAAGATGCTGTATGTTGTTCTTCCTTCGTTATTCTTCCTTTGTTTTTACTTACTCCCACACGAACCAGTACCTAACCCTCAACCCAATCCCCCTCCTCACATCTTTCCTCGCCCCTCCCCCCAAATCCACCAAATCCTCAACCTCAAAAGAAACTCGCTCAAAAGCAATCTACGCGCTCTCAGGGTTATTGAAGCACAACGCACCCGCATTGAAGCAGTTGGACGTTCAGAGTGTTAATGAAGATGGTACAGAAGATGGTTGGGATCGACTCCGACAGGCTTTACAAGGTCCGTTCTCAATTCCCAACTCCCACTTCTCACTTCTCACTCCTCACTTCCCATTTTTCACTTCACTTCACTCCTAACTCTTCACTCCTAACTCATTCATAAAAAAAGACCCAGAAATCACCATCCGTCGAAAAACAGTCTTCCTCCTCAACAATCTTCTTACTCCAAACGAAGCCTTCACCTCTTCCCTTTCTTCTCCCTCCCAAAACCTCCACACACCAGATGCCCTTTCCCATCCCCAAGACCCAATCCACCCAAACTCCCACTCCGCTTACCTCTCCCAACCCAACCGCGCATCCACATCCGGACCCACCCTCGAAGCAATGCAGACGCATGGGATCGTTCGTGTGCTTGTTGATAGTTTGACGGGGGCCGATGAAGGTCAAGTAGGAGGTGAAGGTGGGGAGGATGTGGATTTGGATTTGGATTTCGAAGAAAAAGGCGTTACGTGAGTCTTTCTTTTCCTTCTTTACTTTGATCTTTTCATCTGCTTACCTACATCATCCACCTCCCTAACCCCCCCGCCAGTCTTCTCAGAACATACCTCCAACTCAACGGCCCACTGAGCCAATCCCAAAAAGACCGTATCACGCGGTGGATCGTGCGTTCTGCCTCTGCTGCTTCTGCTTCTGGCGGTGACAGTGGGGACTTTGCTCTGAGTTCGGGTTTGAGTTCGAGTTCAGGCTCGGGTTTCGTAAATCTAGCAGAAAGATGGGGTATGAACGTTACTGAGCTCGAGCAGTTGGTTAAAATGGTTCGAGTAAACGGCTAGTACATAGTACATAGGAGAAGAATACAGTACAGAGAATAATACAGAGATCCTTAGGATACAGAGAAGAATAAAAAACCAATACGTTCCACAAATATCCAAAAAAAAATAAAACCAAAACGGTTTCGTTGAGAATCTCGCAAGAGTCAAGAAGTTCTTTCTCTACACCGATCAATGAAGTGAGTAGTGAGTCTCTAGGTAAATCCAAATCCAAATCCAAATCCAAAAAGGATACACAAATCCGACGCCAGCAGGATTTGAACCTGCGCCCTCAAAGAGGAACAGATTTCTAATCTGTCGCCGTAACCACTTGGCTATAGCGCCCATAACATATCCTTTCATTAACCAGGAACATTATCACAGCTGGGAACATCTTCTCAGCTGGGAACATCACATCAAATCAGCAGGATTCCCCAGTCTTCATCCCATTACCCGCTTATCCACTTATCCACATAGGCCCTGTTCAGCAACGAAATAATGCCTGTCATTTCGAAATGAAATTCCCTAATATAGAAATTTCAGTTCGCACCAGTTTGATGCGTGATTTTGCGTAATTTTCTGTGACTTTCTGTGACATTGACACACCGGGAGAAAAAATCCGTCAAGCGGATATACTTAGTTGCTGAAATAATTTGATTATCCCTAAAAAGCTAATCAAAGTATCACATGACTACCGATAAGCCATGTATGGAGGTCACGTGACTTTTCAGTCGCCATTTCTTGACGGAATTTTTTTCTCTTTTCCGTGTCATTGCAATGGAACAGAGGACATACTGATGTGCAGCTACTCAAAAAACTTGTGGTGCTCTACACTTTCCTTCTCAATGTTGTTGTTACTGTCACCACCATCTATTGAGGACTGATGCTTCATTGTTGAAAGAGGCCAGTGGTTCAGGAGGCTCAGACATGCAGTGAAAAAAAAGGGGGAGATGACAAAGTTACGATGTTACAGGAATGGGCCGAGCGGAAGTCACATCAGGTCACAAAAATGTAACAAAATGAAATGTTGAAATGACCGTCAGTTCGTTGCTGAACAGGGCCTTATATACTTATCAACACCACACATGTAGCAGAAATATGGAATATAGGTGGTATTGGCCACTTGCACCCCAGAAAGGCTCAATCCATGCATTACAATCAATCCACTCCAGACTTTTGTCAAAAAGTCCAGTGTTGTGGTTAAGGCCTTATTTAAGGCCACCCGAGTAAGTTAGGACCTAAGGTCTTAAATTGAAGTCCTAATTAAGAGGTATTTGAGATCTAAATTAGGTGCGAAAATTGACACTACTAATGACCATTGTATTCGTCTCCAGAACCCTCTAATGCCCCGTCATCAAGGATCTCGTCTTCCTTTTCTTGAGCTAGCAGCTCCATAAGGAGCTGTTCCTCACTGTATGCTCCACGTCGGGCACATTGTGGCTGACCCCCCTCCAAAATTTGAGTTTCAATTGCTGAATGCCCAAACAACAGTGCTAATGATCGCGGGAGCCATGAGCGTGAACGTTGTCCCGTTTCAGGGAGTGGCAGTGGACCAGCTTCCAAATCATTACCAAAGTTTTCATCGTGTCTCTGCGCATCTTCTTTCCACTGCACCATTTCTGCCCGCCATTTCCTGTGATTCGTGATAAGGGTGGACCATGGACTGTTTGCGTCATTCTCCTGTAATACTTCCCCATACCTTAGTACCTGCAAAAGTGCTCCAACTCAATCTTCAGAATGATTTCTTCGAGTGCTCCGCGTCACTTTGAGGCCATCATTTTGATGATGCTCACGCAAATTTTCAATAATCTGTTTGTTTTTTCAGTACGTCAATGTATAGTAAATGATAGATTGAAAAAGGCGAACCTTGATAGATTGCTCGAGTTTTCTTAATTGCAACCGGTTGCGCAAACGATCCTTACGGATTTTGACCTTTGAGAATTGACGTTCATTTCCAGAAGTATTCAATACCGTTTGGAGAACAGTGAGTGCAAAATCTGCTAGCTCACATACTTCCCGGTCGGCTTTCATACTTTCCCAAAAAATAATAGGATCATCATTCTGGAGAAACATTGTGATTCAGACTGAGAGCAAGCATTACAAGTGTTATGCATTAGCTTACATGAATCTTCTCGAAATCTGCCTTAAGCTGATCCCAATCCTTGAAAGGCCCTGTAGATGAGCAATAATGCAGGAATGCTGCGGAAAATTCTTGACTTCGATGTAGCAAGCCATGTTCCCATTCCTCTATCTGTTCAGGGTCCAGCTCCTCAGGGCTAGGGTGGCTCGTTATCTTACCAAACAACTGGAACCTATCATCAGTACATTAGATTGCATAGACAGTTTGTAACGCACCTCAGTAATCATCACGTTTACATTGATTATATTTGCACTTGCATCTGGTCCGAAGGAATCCAAGCGCTCATATGGATTCAATATAAGAGCCGTGATCATGAGAGGCTGATTGAAGCCTGCACAACGCCGTTCAAGCCGTTCCATCATTCCTTTCGAGACATTTGCACGTGCAGGAGGGAGGTTTTTGAAGTACAGATACATCCCGACGAAAGCTAAGAGCACAATGTCTGGACGAGCCCGATCGCTCTGGCAGATATTGGTGACATATGCAATTGGCTCGAAATCTTCTACTACACCAGCAAGTTGACGCCAGAAGTCCCCACTCTCAATTACTTCAATCTGTTCTTTGGCGGCAGTACGAAGAGTCAGGGCTGCCAGGGTGTTTTTTTTCTGCACCTACATGGGCCCTGATGATATCATCCCGTTTCATGACAGCTGCAGTACGGAGTGGTTGTTTGAGTTCAATGAGACGTAGAAAAGCAACCAGATGTGTTGTCCATCTAGTCGCATTCGCAATGAGGTAGGACTTGACTTGTTTATTTTGCTCGTTTTGAATGTTATTGAAGATTGCACGAACACGGCCATGGTTATTGATCCATCCAATAAGCTCTGTTGCTTGCTCTGAGATTTTTTCAGCATCGGGATTGACTTTGAAATAGTCGGCAAGGCACAAATGACCCTGCAGAATTCGTGCGTGAGTAATATGATATGAAAGGCATTGCCAAGAACCCTGACCTGATGAGCTCCACATGGGAAAGTTAGTATCCATGGGCGGTGTGTTCCAAGTTTAACACGTCCTGCTTTTGTGCCCCCATCATTGTCCGTCCCCAGACCTGTCACAATACACCCATATTTCTTCTCAGCTTTGTCGACCATTGCTCCCAGTGCAGCCTCTATCGAATCTCCATCCTTCTTGTCTGCTGTTGCATCATACAAGTCAATGAGGCGAGGCTATAAGAGTCTCAGTAGAGGTATGCAAACAAAAGACTCGAGAATGTACTTTGAATCCTGATGATATGCTAACACCCATTAGATTGTTCTTAGAGATATCCTTGACACCATCGCATCTGTTACATATATGTGAGTACTACTTCACATGTTTAAATAACTCAACAGAGTCGACTCACGTCAATGTAACCTTTTTCCCTTTCAACTCGGTCTCTAGTTCCTGCTCTACACGTTCATACTCCTCACTCAACAACCTCCCTCCCACAACTTCACGAGATGGAATGACATTGCCTGCAGCTGACCGGAACATCAAGAACAACTTAATGACTTCAGGATCCTCGACCCAGGGAAATGGAAGGTTTGCAGAGATTGTTGCGCGGAGAAATTGTTTGTGTATGGCCTTCTTTTCTTCGTCGTTGAAAGGTATACTGATCCCTTTGAATACCTTCGGTTTTGTTTGTATCGTTTCCACTCGATCGACTGCTTTACGCTTTTTCGATGGTTGGGGACTACTGGTGTCCTCAATGACTTCTACCCCAGCCTCTCTCTCCCACTTGTGATTCTGGAACTTCCTTCGCAGCTCGTTTGCTTTTGCTTTTGCCGCAGGTGATGCAAAATGGCAAGGCTTTTCACCACCTAGAATATGTGCTATCATCGCTTTTTTCTCTCCTAAGACCGATCCCACAGCTAGAGTTGCTTTGATGTGTAACCATTAAAATTGTACCATGCTAATAAGAATTATAAATATCATACCATTTTGGAATTCAGTATCATCTTGAAGGCCAACCATCGCTTCATCGTCTAGTTGAGTATTGCCATTGCCAAGCTGGTTCCGGATGCAACCTAGACAAACAGCTCGGAACTGAGATGAGTTTGCTTTTGGTCCTTGCCAAAAGTATTGCCACATTTCCCCTTTCATCTTACCCATTTTGTGATGCACTGGACTAGTATTGTATGTACTTGATCTCATATCTGTCGCCCGAACTTCAGCGGCGGTGGCAGTGGGTCACATGTTCATAATCTCTTAGGTCTTATTTAGGTCCTCAGAAGCCCCCAGCTCAGCGTTAGGTCCTAATTAGAAACCGATTTAAGGTCTTAAACCTAATTAGGACCTAAGTCTTAACCACAACACTGAAAAAGTCAAAGATACATTATATACACAATAACCAATACATTGTATGGTTCAAGTTGAGGTCATGAACAGCTGCAGGAAAAGGATTCAAGAATGCCTTGCATCAAGCCTGTCACATCACACTTACCAGATATAGTAATAAGATAAGCTCACAGCAATGTCATCAGGTGTGTAGATGACTCGGATAGAAAAATAACATTTAATATGACATCTACTATGGGTCACAGGGTTCTTCCGATATCTTGAATATTGTGAATAATGTTTTGATCTTTTAAGTAATTGTTACGCCTGTGCCAGACCAATCGACCAACCTTCCGATCGAATCGATAGTTGATTCATTCTGATACTTAGGCCGGACCTTTCCGGTCAGTCTTCCGGTCGGATCGATCGTCGAATGCCTCCGGATCAATAATCGAATACTTCCGAATCAACAATCGAATAATTCCAGATCGATAACCGAATGACTTGTTTGCATTTCCGGAGCTTTCGCATTCATTATCAGCTCCGTATCTTCGATTCTATGCTCGATAGCTTCGGACAGCTTCGAAAGGTATTTGTCCGAGATTCCCACGCCCTTATTGTCTTATATTTCACCTCGGGTAAACCTTTATATTGCTTATTGTTCTTTATTTAACAATTAGACAATTTACTACTTAAGTACACTGTTTAGTATCGTTTCCCCAGCTTGAAATAAAAGTTACCTTCTATCCTTCTTCTATATTACGCTTAGTCACGTCCGGATCAATCGATCGGTTCTGTCCGACGCTCCGGAACTTCTTTCTTCTTCGCACTTCGCAGGGACACCCAGATAGCGTGTAGGGAGCGTTGCCGAAAGCTTCGCTGAAGTCCCATCTCACTTCCGAGGACCGTGTAGCCCTTTCGAGTACCTCCTTGTGTCACAGCCACCTTTCCCACACTCGGAACTTCGTCCGAAGCCTCCGGAACCTCGATCGTAATCCTTTCCGGTTGCACGGCCTTAACAGTAATTTAAAATCTGAGTAGACAGTCTTGTTTAGAATCATCCTAAGATTGTATTTCTTCTTACATGTTAGAGCAGATAAGGCATACTCAGAGTGTCGGGTCATGACCGAGCAAAAACAGGTACTTCCACATCTTGGGTCACACAAAGTCACATCAATGCTGCTGCTCAGCACTTTGGTATGCTCCATTTGATGTTTTGGCTTGTTTGGTTTGCTTGGTGGCGAGTAAGGTGCAGAGGATTGCTGAGAGGCCACGGCATGAGGCTAGATCAAATATTGTCACGTTGCATACCCTCTTCACTTCATCTGCTTGTCAAATCTCTACATCACACTGGATTGCTCCAAAAATTGGTGTGCTGGTTTTTTAGAACCATAGCTCAATGCCCATGCTATTTTCACAGTAATCTACTGTTGAAGGTCAACCTGGCACAGTTGATGTTGCACACACTATTGCAGCAAGTAGGCTGTCAGACAACAATGTGTACTCCCGGACAGTAATGCAGTTGCTATGCACTGTTAATTACAAGGGTAGTGTTGTACTAGGGACCTTGTAGATGCTAACAGTACTCCAACAAACACTGAAAGTGAATATTGATTTGATTCCTTCTTTCTACAGTAGGAATAGGGGTTTGTTTGGTACTGTATATACGCAAAACGCATGAGGCGTGAAAAGGGATGTCCACAATTGTGCGCCTATGCTAAAAGTAAGTGTGTAACATGTAAACTGAAGGAGAAACAAAAGAAAGAAGTGCTAACTACTGTTATAACTACTGTAACTATCTAATAACTGTTGTAGCACTATAATGAACGATTGGGGAGTGTTCTAACACTACTATTTGTTGGCATTAGCAATTGGACCCTGGTTACATAATTCTAGTACTAAGTCTAACCAGCTTCAGTACAACATGAATTTGGGCCAGTTGAGTGACTAACCATCCTCATAGTGATATGTGGCTTAACATCCATACTCTTACCAACGGCACTATAGCTCAGTTGGTTATAGCACCAGTCTAGAGTACTGTGTGGTCGCTGGTTCAATCCCAGCTAGTGTCAACATTTATTTCCTTCCTGTTTCAAGGTCACTTGTGATTTTCTAACACTATTAACGATTAGAGAGAGTGTTCTATCACTAAACTTAACATCTACCAGCTCTTCGTATGGTTCCTGACATTTCAATCTAAAGTCACACTTGTATTTTGAAGGTTTTTGGTCTTGTACATACACATTGCCCGGATACACTCTACTTTGTGTAGGACGATATGATTATTGAGAACCTAAGAAGTACTACATAAAAAGTCCAAGGGCATTTACTAACCTATAACATTCAAAATATAACATTCTAAAATGCAGAAGTACCCTGGTTATGGAAGAACCCTGTGACCCATAGTATGTAGCCAAAAGAACACATCCCAAACACCAATAAGGTCTTTCTGTACTCTTTACTGATAATATCCAGTAGGGACATCTACCCATACCCAAAAGGTCTTAAAAAAGGGAAGCGAGAATCAATCTTGATTCTTTGCATTGCATTGCCATGTAGATGTAGAATTCTACCAGCTCAAAATTTTCAAATTAAGTATTGCAATGCAATGTGTTCCATTCCAAGATGTATTTGTAGATTTGACTGGCCAAAGGAGTATTCAATGACTGTATATTATGAGTCATGAGTCATAAGTTATGAGCTATGAGCTATGAGTGTTAGCGAGCCTTGATGAGTTGGTATTGGGAACCTTGTTGAGTTGAGTAGTATTGTATTGTACTGTACTAATATGTTGTAGTCGTGCAACCAGAGAGGATGAGTGCAAGGCTCCAAGGCTCCATGTGAAGCTCCCAAGCGTGGGAACTGTGGTTTGCCAAACACTCCTTTGGAAGTATGATGGGACTTCAGCAAAGCTATTAGCAATGCTCCCTATACGCTATCTGGGTGTCCCAGTGAAGTTCAATAATTAAGATGGTTCCGGACAATTGTACTGTCCATGCATCCAGTGGATCCAAGATTTATGCATAATCAAGAAGGAGTAATGTTCAAAAGGGGTGAACAACATTTATTTCAAGCTGGAGAACAATTCAAAACAGTCTACTGAAATGCTAATGCTTGTAGCTAACCAGAGTAATAAAAATAAAACATGTATAAGTGTTAGATGAAGGAGTGTATAGATGTTGACTACAAGTGAAGGACCAACTGCATTTGCTTTGGATCTGACGGCCTGATCTGATTGTGCGGTTAGTTAACAAAAATGAAGTAGTGTTAAGACCGTGCCAGTGAGGTTCCGTAGGGTCTTAGGTGAAAGGAGTTGAATAGAGTTGAGTTCGACGGGTTCGGTCTCGATCGAGATAACGAACAATGATCTGCGATCGTTAGTCAATGTATGGAAGGGTGAACTAAGAACCTTAGCACCACTATCGGTAGTGCCCTCGCCTTGTCGCGTGGTTCCGTGAATGTTCAAGATGATGAGGAAAGTATAAGAGTGAAGAAGACGTCCGGAGATCGTTCGTTTATAGTGCGAACGATGATGAAGAAGGGTAATGATCTGGACGGAGTTCAGCAACGATCTAAGTTGATATTTAAACTGGAAAACTATCTACGAGATGCTACAGTATTTATACCTTGTAATCTAATTGTCAAAACTATAACAATAAGAGTACTAATTAGACTGATAAGAATCCGGATAGCTACCAGTAATAGAAATAAAAGACAATTAAAGAACAATAATGTGAGAATCACTCATATCCGATAGCTCGAATACTTTGTGAGGTTCGATCGCAGATTGAAGAGAAACAAAATGTACTAAGTCAAAACATTGAAGATCGAAGAACTGATCAACGATCGAAGGCTCGGAAGCATACCTATAACAAGTAGAGTGTGAATGATAGTGAACTCCCTTGCATGAATATAACAGTAGCTTGTCTGGAAGTGCACAGATCCACTAACCGGAGATACATAGCCAACAATGAAGTGAAAGCAGTGTGGTTCAATCATCAATTCAATCAGACCATTGCAAGGTTGGTTTTGGCATAGACATAACATAATACTAGTAAGGTTATATGTACTAGTGGGCTGTATGTCCCTGGCATGTGGTATTATCACTGTCAGGGATCCTCTTATTCTGCACAAATCACAAATAACTTGACAAATACTTACCCAAACTGTAATACAAGTAGATATCCAGAATCAGTAGGCGTGCTCAATTATAAAATCCCATTTCCTGGTTTCCTGAAAAAAAAATTACTAAAAATAGAAATTTTTTTTTGAGAATTCGTGCTTGAGCAACCTTGACTTCTCTCTCTCTCATATTGAAAAAAAGCAGTGGTGCACCGTATCAGGACCATATCTTCGTCTTTCTAAGCTATTCATACCCATGAGTGGAGCCTTGCTGTCATCAGAAATGCCTTCAAAGCTGAAAGGCGGTTTTGTACATACTTGAATTCTCACTTCACTACATACCATTGATGTTATTCAAACAGGATGCTCTCTTTTTGGCAATTGAGCAGGTAGAAGCTCAAGTCAATGCTGTCCTGCATGCTTCTTTTCAAGGCCATTTTCAGATCCCTTCTTCTCGCCCAACTACACCTCCTCCTGTCACCTATAATAAGTGTCCTGCCTCTGAATCACCTCAAAAGCCACCCCTGAAGCGGGTAGGAGGCCGTGGACGTGGACGTGGGCATGGGGCAAAATCATCTGGGACTGCCCCACACTCAAAACCTTCTATTGCGGGCATGAAAACATCTAGAGTGGATGATCCACCAAATGATGACATCTTCACTAGTGGACGGTGGAATGCGGCTGAACAAACTGCTTTGTTCACACATATATTTGGATCAGACAGTGATCGTATCCATGCCAAATGGTTGAAGAATAAGGATCGTGTTTATACAAAGGTATTGTCACATTGTTTTTATATTATTTAGTTCCTGAATTATCTGTGCGATAGTATCTACAGGCAAACCACTCTGTTGCTGAAAGGTTCACAGTCAAATCAGTTGCCAGCAAGATCACTTCGAGCATCACAATGTATGGATACATGAGAGAGTACGAGGAGTTCACAGGTGGCGGTGGAGATGCCAATCTTCAGTCCATGGTTCCTGAGTCAGATGAATGGCACAAGCAATGGCTTATTCTTGCAAAGTGGCACTTCAGGTAACCACCTAACCAGGCCTTCTTAGGATAAAAAACAGTGTACAAAAAATAGGCCTAAGAGGAGGGGGTCTTGGGCAGAATGCCCTGGGTCTTTTAGGCATGGTAGCTGCCTGATTTGCTCAGTCAGATGGGCAGCTGCCCACCATACTTATATTTGCAATGCTGCCTTTTTGGCCATTTTCAGTGCCCATAATTCATAAATAATATCCAGGGACATACTGTTGGCAGTGTATACTCAGAATGTGCAGGTACTGGACTATTTACAATTTTCTAAGCTTGCATGTATAGACTCTCACATAACCCATTTCAGACACCTGCATAACTTTAGTACATTAAAACATTGGGTAACTGTGTAATGTAAATAATCAAAGTGGGTAGCTGCCCTATATAAATATCTCAAGTGGGTAGCTGCCTTACATGAATAATTCAAGTGGGTAGCTGCCCTACATAAATAAATCAAGGGGGTAGCTGCCCTATATAAATAATTCAAGTGGGTAGCTGCCTTACATAAATATCTCAAGTGGGTAGCTGCCCTATATCAATATCTCTTACCCAGCTATAAAGTTCATCCAGGGGCAGCTGCCCAAGCCTTACATCCTCACACAAATACTTCAGTTTCAGAGATTGAGAAAATTATAGTATTGCATTCCAAACTAAAGAGACCAGACAGCCATGGGAATGTTTTAGTCATGCTGACCATGTGTCATGTGATGATGATGTATCCGAGGTTGTTCCGAGATCACTGGATCAATAAGCACAGTACAAAGTCAATCAAGATTTAAGTTAGACTTGGTGATGACTTGGAAGGGAATCAAAAATGATTGATTGGATGATTGGATGATTGGTATGCTGGGATGGTTATTGATAGATTTGGAAGTCAAACCAGAAAGCATAGTGTAGCTTGGTATGTATATAACAGTCAGATGGTGAGGGTGCTGAGCAGCTCTAGTATGTGGTGAGTTGGATTATTGCATATGGGCGAGTAGCAGGTGTAGGTAATCTTACTTGTGGCTATGTCTGTGTTTGCTGAAGTATTCTTCCTTCAGTACTATGTGTGATCTACAATCTTGACAGTTAGCTCAACTTCAGCAATGAGGAGAGCTTGTTCCAGCACAAATGGGAGTTTTGTGAAGAGAAGCTGAAAGAAGCCATAGAGAATTTATGAGACTTGGGAGAAATGGAGGACATTTTACACACTCAATGGACTGCCCAGGTTCAGGTGCAAATGAAGCCTCTTCCTTGTAGGTTCTAAGACTTACTATCCAATGATATCTGACTGAGGGCTGAGTGCAAAATAAAGGTGCTAGACTCTAACACCAACACACACACACACACAAACAAACACAAGTTCCTTAAGGGTGCAAAGAGGATATGAACTTCTAAGTACAAACTTCTCATCTCTGTATTCAATGGTTTTAATAGTTTTTCTGACACAAGTTCTATCAAGCTTGGGCTTGTAACTGCAACTGGGTTCTTTGATCTAACTTGGTTTTGATAACTTTACTTTCTTTTTCTTCTTAGTTATAAATACAATCTTTCTGTGTTATACAAGCTGTCTGACTTCTGTTCTCTCTGCTTTTCTTATTCTGGTGCTGAAACTAACTTCCCTTTTGTAGGATTAGCAATCACAACAAAAGTGGGGGGGAAGAAAGCTTGGTTCTCTTCTTGATTTTGAGCCCTTTTTATATCCTGACCCAGAGATCCAGATCTGCTGTTCTATATATTACTAATCATTCCAGAAGCTTCCAGCTCCACAGTTCTAGAATGTGTCATAACAACTGTCAGATTTCTATCATGACACTTTTCTAATCAGAATTCTGTTGGCTGACTCTTAGCTATCAACCAGCTTGTTAATCTGCCATCTGCATCATTATCATCTTTTGTTATGATCATGCATGGTCGTAGGAGATAAGTTGGATTGCGGACTATAAGTCCGCGGGGTAAAAGACCGAACACCAAGATAAATCCCGGTGAGGGTTGGGTGAACCTACGGAGAGGTAGTCGGACGTTGATGCTACAATTAATAGCGTCCCTGACACGCCGCTGTCCGAAAGCGAAGGAGAGGGTAATTCCGATTGCGGGAGAAACTCACGCGATCGTACTTAGGATGAGGTTGAGAATAACTCTATTTGAAATACACTGTATGAGTGCGCTATCAAAGTCGATATTTAAACTAAGGACCAACTATTCTACTCTCGTAGCTTTATACTGTAATTGCTACCTAAGGGTCGCTAAGCGATAGTATCCTAGAATAGTATGGTCGAACATGTGGAAGATAAAAGGGGAAAGTATAAAGGAAACGATATAAAAGGATATATAAAGAATTGGTTAAGTGTAAGGGATATAAACGCGAAGTGTGAAAGTATCGCGGAGGTAAGCTCCGCGACGGAAGAAAGTAATGAAGTCAAAATACCGGGAATGATCCTCGGGACCGCGGGAGTTGGACTTGGCATGGTCGTAACATCTTTACAAATTTCGAAGTTTTTGCTTTCTGTTTCAGAAACTAACTGGGTTGGCTTATAGGATTTATTATACATAATAATCACAGAAGACCTCTAAGATGTTTTTGACATAGAGTTTGAAGTGGATGTGGACAAGTTATTAACAGAGCACTTAGACAGTCTTAGAGTTACTGAAAACTACAAGGAGTTGCAAAGGAGTATAGAGCTTCAGTTTGGAATGCAATACTATAATTTTCTCAATCTCTGAAACTGAAGTATTTGTGTGAGGATGTAGGGCTTGGACAGTTGCCCCTGGATGAACTTTATAGATGGGTAAGAGATATTGATATAGGGCAGCTACCCACTTGAGATAT
Source organism: Lentinula guzmanii (assembly GCA_027919855.1). NCBI lineage: Eukaryota > Fungi > Basidiomycota > Agaricomycetes > Agaricales > Omphalotaceae > Lentinula > Lentinula guzmanii. The sequence goes on along the minus strand of JANVFO010000043.1, from coordinate 129,719 downwards.
TTATGTAGGGCAGCTACCCCCTTGAGATATTTATGTAGGGCAGCTACCCCCTTGAGATATTTATGTAGGGCAGCTACCCCCCTTGATTTATTTATGTAGGGCAGCTATCCACTTGAATTATTCATGTAAGGCAGCTACCCACTTGAGATATTTATATAGGGCAGCTACCCACTTTGATTATTGTTATGATCATGCACGGGTCGTAGGGATAAGTTGGATTGCGGACTATAAGTCCGCGGGATAAAAGACCAAACACTGAGACAAGTCCCGGTGAGGGTTAGTGAACCTATGGAGAGGTAGTCGGACGTTGACGCTACTATGAATTAGCGTCCCCGACACGCTACTGTCCGAAAGCGAAGTTGAAGGTAATTCCGATCGTGGGAGAAACTCACGCGATCATACTTAGGGTGAGGTTTGAGATTAACTCTATTTGATACACTGTCGAAGTGCGCTATCAAAGTCGATATTTAAACTAAGGACCAACTATTCTACTCTCGTAGCTTTATACTCACTACCTAAGGGTCGCTAAGCGATAGTATCCTAGAATAGTATGGTCGAACATGAGGAGAATAAAAGGGGAAAGTATAAAGGGAATGATATAAAAGGATATATAAAGAATTGGTTAAGTGTAAGGGATATAAGAGCAAAGTGTAAAAGGATCGCGGAGGTAAGCTCCGCGACGGAAGAAAATGATGAAGTCAAAATACCGGAAAAATGATCGTCGGGACCGCGGGAGTTGAACTTGGCATGGTCGTAACAATTATTTACATTACACAGTTATCTAATGTTTTCATATACTACAGTTATGCAGGCGTATGAAATGGGTTATGTGAGAGTCTATACATGCAAGCTTAGAAAATTGTAAATAGTCCAGTACCTGCACATTCTGAGTATACACTGCCAACAGTATGTCCCTGGATATTATTTATGAATTATGGGCACTGAAAATGGCCAAAAAGGCAGCATTGCAAATATAAGTATGGTAGGCAGCTGCCCATCTGACTGAGCAAATCAGGCAGCTACCATGCCTAAAAAACCCAGGGCATTCTGCCCAAGACCCCCCCCTCTTAGGCCTATTTTTTGTACACTGTTTTTTATCCTAAGAAGGCCTGGTTAGGTGGTTGCCTGAAGTGCAAAGCAGGGTGGAAAATCTATTGGCTCACTCACTGTTAAGAAATATCATGAGTGGAAGGACAATGGTTGGTATGATATATTTGAAGAGCGGTAAGTATATATTCAACTGTGTCTAATTTATCTAACTGGTATCTCCTGTGACAAAGGTTTGGTAGGAGCTCCAAGGTGGATCGTCCTATGGTCCGCAATTCTGTCGCCCCTATTTCACCCATCCGGAAGAATGATGATGATATCGATAACATCCACTGGCCACCTACGCCCGAACGTAAATCTCCCACTGAAAGTATTCATTCAGATAGTGAAGGTGAAGCATCAATTGTACTCCAGACACCAAAGGCAGGAGCATCCTGTTCAACTTCAGTTTCACAGGTTGTATCTGAGCCCCACTATCAGGCCCCAGCAACAACAAAATCATCAGCAAAGAAGAAAAGCTCTTTGGCGTCAGCTGATGCCTTTGGAGCTATCAATACATTTTTCGATTCAAAGGCAAGGTTAACAGAAGTGCAGTTGAGGAGATCAATGACCAAGAGTGCTAACAGTGTGCAGGGCCAATGGTTGCAGGAGCTCCGGAATATATTAGACTCTAACATTGATGAACTCACTCGTGAAGTTGTCAATGAAAAGATCCGTAAAATTATTAGTGAATACTAGACTATAAAATACAGGTTATGCAGGATATAGATCCTCGAATATTAAATCTCGTTTACGTCGTCCCTCCTCCTTAATCCACTGGTCTGTCTCATACAGAGGAATATTAGCCTCTTGATTAATGTCCACCGACCCAAAGTGAATATCTCCTGCAGCAATTTCTACCGGTATACCATCATCCATGGGGTCAAAGTCAAAGATGTGCTTGGGAACATCACCATAATCAATGCACATGTTGTGGAGAATCAGTAAGGCTTTGATCACCTTGTACATCTCCTGCACCTTCTTGTGACATCCCATCTCTTTCAAGGATGGAAAGCGGCCTTTAAGTTTGCCAAAAGCATGTTCAACTCGGATACGCTCACTTGAGAGACATATATTGAACTCCCGCATGCGCCGCTGTATTGCTTGATTGACTGATGCAATTTTGGGCTTGTCAAATGGTCGGATAGTCCAGGGGGATGAGATATAACCTAAAGATGAAACATGAAATGTAAGTATAACTAATTTCTAGTGCAATGGGACCAGACCTTTGTCAACAAGAATATATTCACCATCCTTGAAGTAATGATGATGATGGCACCACAAGTGTGAGTACTTGAATATTTTGTTGTCAGTGACACACCCAGGCCAGCCAAGATCGAAAGAAGTAAAGCAACATTCATCATCAACTGTGGCTTGAAAATTTGTCTGGAAAGGCTAGGTTAATTAGCAATTCATGAGAGTTCAACTGCAACTCACACTGTGCTGCTTCTTACGGCTCAGAAACTCATCAGGATTCTCCTCCAGAGCAGTAGTCATCCTGATTTGACATCCGTCTCCACTTCCCAGACATTTTGGGAAGCCCGACCTTGCTTCAATTCGTTGAGAAACCAATTTCTTTCGTTCATCCCCTAACCAGCCCAAATGGTGGCTGCAAAGCTCACGCAAAGCCCTGGTAACTCAACGGCAGTATAAGTGTACAGTACCCAGCCCAAGACCAAGCTTAGAAGCTACATTGAGTACATCTGAGCCGTGTTGTCCATATCGTATGAGAAAAGTCACCAGCTGGTATTTCACATGCCGCTGTTTTCTTTTGGGAGAATGGAAGATGGTGTTGGGTGCATGGTTGTCATCATCACCACTAATGATTAGCTCATCCCATGATATGTTATCTGCCGATAACACTTTCTGCGAGGGCTTCCCATTGCGAACTGGTTGAGGAGCCATGATGTTTGAGCAATAGGTGGAAATTTTTCTTATTATGTATTGCTCTCACGCTGATGCATCTTCTACTACAGAAGCCCCCAAAAGCCCCAGCTCACGGCTTTGAAAATTTGAAGCCGGGCCAAAAGCCCTGACAAGCCATCTATCATGGCCTGGCTTGGCCTGGCTTGGCTTGGCCCACGGCTTTCAGGCCGAGCCGGCACATCACTACTACTGAGGAGAATAGACGAGATCAGAGATAGAGACTACTCTAGGAAATGCCCTATCTTATATACATATTCTGAAATGAACCCATGGGAACTATCTCACGTCATAACTGTTACACCTGTGCCAGACCAATCGACCAACCTTCCGATCGAATCGATAGTCGATTCATTCTGATACTTAGGCCGGACCTTTCCAGTCAGTCTTCCGGTCGGATCGATCGTCGAATGCCTCCGGATCAATAATCGAATACTTCCGAATCAACAATTGAATAATTCCGGATCAATAACTGAATGACTTATTCGCATTTCCGGAGCTTTTGCATTCATTATCAGCTCCGTATCTTCGATTCTATTCTCGATAGCTTCGGACAGCTTCGAAAGGTATTTGTCCGAGATTCCCACGCCCTTATTGTCTTATATTTCACCTCGGGTAAACCTTTATATTGCTTATTGTTCTTTATTTAACAATTAGACAATTTACTACTTAAGTACACTGTTTAGTATCGTTTCCCCAGCTTGAAATAAAAGTTACCTTCTATCCTTCTTCTATATTACGCTTAGTCACGTCCGGATCAATCGATCGGTTCTGTCCGACGCTCCGGAACTTCTTTCTTCTTCGCACTTCGCAGGGACACCCAGATAGCGTGTAGGTGTTATAGTCGTGCAACCGGAGAGGATGGGTGCGAGGCTCCGAGGCTCCGTGCAAAGCTCCGAAGCGTGGGAACTGTGGTTGGCTACACGATCCCTCGGAAGTGTGATGGGACTTCAGCGAAGCTATTAGCAACGCTCCCTATACGCTATCTGGGTGTCCCAGTGAAGTTTGATAATTAAGATGGTTCCGGAAGATCGCACTGTCCGCGCGTCCGGTGGATCCGAGATTTATGCGTAATCAAGAAGGAGTAATGGTTCAAAGGGGTGTAGTAACTTTTTATTTCCAGCTGGGTGTCACAAAGAGGTGACGACGGTGGCAAGACTGAGCGGAAGCTTAGACGGAAGCGGACGGATACTGATCCCAACGACAAAGTTATATTCATAATAAATACTGAGGAGTAAGTAAAGACATACCTGATCCCAACGACAAAGAGGTCAAGATAAGGGATCAGGTTGTGGGGGCTGGCTTATATATACAAAGGTAAGGTACGGGAATCATGATGTCATACTGTATAGTTCAGGAACAAGGAATGGAACGGAATGGACTGGAAGGTTCCGGATCGATCATGATAGGTAGCAGTGATGGAATGATGTATTGTAAAGAAAAGGAAAATAATAGGGGTGGCTCACTTCATGACATTACCCCCCTCCTTATGACCATCGCCCTCGATGGTCAAGCCTTCGCTGCCCGGGGGTGTTTCTTGTGGAATTTTCGGACCGTAGCTGGCGCGTGTTCCAAATTTTGAGCCGGTTCCCATGAATTATGCCCTGCATCGTAACCCTTCCACTTCACCAAATACTCCAACTTCTTCCATCTAACCCGACTATCCAAGATCTCCTCCACTTCATACTCCGGTTCGTCTTCATCCTCTAGGTACACTGGTTCTGGTGGTGGCGCAATCTGACCGTTGACAACGTTCCCCCTCCATGGGTATAGCTTGTCAACATGGAAAACGGGATGAACACGGTCCAGGGACAACGGTAAGTCCAGGCGATAGTCCAGGGGTCCAACTTTGTCCAAGATTGTGTATGGTCCGAGCTGTCGATCCCCCAGCTTCTCGCTGGAAAGTTGGAGCTTAATGTCCTCTGCGCTCAGCCAAACCCGGTCTCCCACCGAAAATTGGTGTGCTTTTCGTTTTCCCCTCTCGTAGCTTTCCTTTTGCCGTCTTTTCCCCAGGTGTAGAGCCGCACCGGCATCCTGCCGTGCCTCTCGAAGTATTTGGATACGGTCGTCCACTGCTGGAATCCCACTACGTTGACCCACCGGAATGTTGAACAGAGGCAGATAACCATAGGTAAGCTCGAACGGGGACATCCCCAGGGCTGAATGGGTGCGGGAGTTGATCACAAACTCCGCCATCGGTAAATGCTCTGCCCAGTCGTCTTGACGTCGTCCCACGTACAGCCTGAGGTACTTCTCGACTTCCTGATTTGCCCGTTCAGTCTGTCCGTTCGCTTGCGGATGGTAGCCCGAGGTGAGGTTAGACTTGATTCCCAGCCGAGCAAGCAGGGATCGCATCAACTTTGCTGCGAATTGGGGTCCTCGGTCTGAGACAAAGCGGAGGGGGAGTCCATGAAGGCGAAAAATTTCGCGGTAGTAGATGTCAGCGACACCTTCCGCTGTGACTGCGGTTGTACAGGGGATGGCGTGGATTTGCTTGCCATAAAGGTCAGTGCAAACTAGGATGGCGTCGTAACCTTGCGACTGGGGTAGTTGTGTGATCAGATCCACTCCCACCTCTTCCCACAAGCCCGCAGGCACCTCCAGGGGTTGCGTTACCGCTCGGGGGTGCCTCTGTATCTTCTTCCTCGCACAAATCTCGCATCCCGCAACGTACTTTTCCACAAAAGATCGTAAGGTGGGCCACCAAAAATGTGTGCTCACCAGGTCGAGCGTACCATGAAGTCCTGGGTGGCCCGCCGTGGGGTTGTCATGGCATTGTTGTAGCACTTCGGTTCGCAGGTTCTCGACTGGTGGAACGTATACCCTACCTCGATGATAGACCAATCCATCATCCTCTTCCCATTCCGCAATTCCATCGGCCAGGCGTTGAAGGCCTTTCTTCCGCAGCTCTTCTAACCCTTCCAGTACCTCCGCCTCCCTCTGCGATGCTTTCCGAATACGGTCCTCTAGCGGGTTCTGTAGTGAGTTTGCTGCAATCCGCACAAAGTGAGCTGGCTTTAGGACCGTTTGTTGTTGGTTGTCTTCGCTGTCCAACACTTGGTGTGTTGCCATACGGGAAAGGGCATCAGCCTGTGTGTTTGTTTTCCCTGGGCGGTGAATAAGCTGAAAATCAAACCGGGATAGCCATAGTGCCCATCGTGCTTGCCGTCGACTTAGGTCCTGGGCGGAGCGCCAGAACTCTAGGTTTGCATGGTCAGTAATGATCTCAAAGGGTTGTGGTGACCCTTCCAAGAAACTTCTCCAATCCTTCAGCGCTTCGATGATAGCAAGCATCTCTCGGTCGTAGATTTCGTAATTCCGCTCCGCTGGTTGCATGGAGGCCGATCGGAATGCCACTGGGTGCCACTGACCATCGTCTTGCAGCTGCATTATGGCCCCTCCAGTTGCAAAGCCTGATGCGTCCACCTCGAGTCGAGTGAGCCTGTCGGGGTCCCAAAGAGCCAACACGGGTGCTGAGATGAAAGCTTCCCGGAGTGTGTCAAACGCTTGCTGCTGATGTGTCCCCCAGTCAAACTTCGTGTCCTTCCTCGTCAGATCGTTCAGAGGGCGTGCTATTCGGGCAAAATTCCGTATGAAACGACGATAGAAATTAGCAAACCCTAAGAATCCTCGCAGCTCCCGTAGGTTCTTTGGTGTTGGCCAGTCGCGGACTGCCGCTACCTTTACCGGGTCCATGCGCACCTCCCCTTCTGATATCACCAGTCCCAGGTATTCGATCTGCAGTTGTTCGAATTCACACTTCTCCGGTCGTAGGTACAGGTCGTGTTTTTCTAGCCGGGTTAGTACCTCTCGCACCACCTGTCGATGTTCCTGTATATCATTGCTAAAGATAAGGATGTCGTCTAGGTAGACCGCCACCTTCCCCGCTGCCACTAGGTCTGAAAATATGGAGTTCATGAGTGCTTGGAAGGTGGCTGGAGAGTTGGTAAGACCAAAGAACATTACGCTGGGCTCAAACAACCCTCGATTGGTTGCGAAAGCCGCCTTCCATTCATCTCCCTCCTTAATCCGAACATTGTTGTAGCCCCATCGAACATCAAACTTGGTGAAGTACCGTGCTCCCTGCAGACGGCTGACAATGTCTGCAACCAGTGGTAGGGGGTAACGATTCTTCAGCGTGACCTGGTTGAGTTTCCTGTAGTCCTGTACGAAACGGAGTTTACCATCCTTCTTTTTCACAAAGAAGACGGGTGAGGACAGTGGTGACTTTGAGGGTCGTATATAACCCTTTCGCAGGTTATCATCCAAGAATCGGTCAAGCTCACCCTGTTCGTTTAGTGACATTGGATATACCTTGGTACGCATTGTTTCAGGTGCCCCTGGGATTAGTTCGATGGCGTGATCCCATGGCTGATGGTCCGGGAGACGTTCTGAAGCAGTTTCAGAGAATACCTTTTTGAAGTCTCGATAGGGTTCCGGGACCATTTCTTCAAAGGTTTTCACAGGTTTTGCCTTGTGTGCTTGTTCCGCCAACTGTTGGGAGTAGGTGAAACCTGCGGCGCACCAGACCTCCTCCGTTTGTTCCTGTAGGATCCCCGACTTCACCCATGCACGACGGGTTCGTCGGTTGGCTCGGATTCGGTGTATGGGTGACTCTTCATCCTCCTGGTCTTCCCTACTCTGTGGAGGTTCAGGGGTACTAGCTGCCTGGATTGTCTCCTCAGTTTCTCCCTCTTCCGCGCTCTCTTCGACTGTGGCCCACTGCGGCTTGACTGAGAGCCGTCCCTTCTCCCAGTCAATATCTGGGTTGGCCTTTCGTAACCAAGGTAGCCCTAGGATTAGGTCTTCACTGCCCAGATTAGTTACCAGTAGGTCCGTCCATCGTTCTTGCCCGTCAACGGTCAGGGCCAGACGTGCAAAGTGCGTGATCTGCCCTGCCCGGTTGGCAGAGCCATCGATGTTGAAGACCCCAATGGGCTTCCTAAGTGGGAACGTCCTTACGTGGTGGCGAGCGACGAACTCTTCGTTCAAAAATAGAGCGGTGGCTCCAGAGTCGATCATGGCCGCAGTTGCTATACTGTGATTCCTGCCTCTTAGTTCTGCGTTGATTCGGAAATGCGATGAACTGGAATTCAATTCCAAAATGGTAGATATTTTACATGAGGAGAGAGAATCATACGCGGAACTAGAGTGTATAGCAAATTGGTTAACGGGTGCTCTCGATGCGGCCGAGGCGGGCACCCGCTTTAAAAACCCTCCTGCGATCCAGATGCTGGGCCATGGCGTTCGCTCTGTTCAGGAGTTCCTGCAGCTGAGCGATCTGGGTAGAGAGATCGGGGTTGAGCGGAGTCGGCGGAGCAGGAGCGGGAACGGGAACAGGAGTGGGAGCGGAGGCGGCAATTTGAACCGATTCATTTGGGAACAGGGTAAAGGGTATTGAGGACGAAGCGGAAACTTGTTGTCTACGGGGTTGTGGGCGCTTACCACGGCCCCGCTCTAAACCCATGAACTTGTCTTGGCAGACCGATTCCAGGTGACCTCGACGACCACAGTAGCGGCATACTGTGTCCTTGTACGGACAGTTCCTCTTCTCGTGGTTCTGTGCGCCACAACCGTAACATCTGCCTCTCATCTGTGCCACGAAACTCTCCCTGCTATTCCCGCTGGTATGCGTGGCATCGACGTCCATGGCGTAAGAGTTGGAAGGGGGAGGAGAAGTGTGAGAGGTGCCCAGATTACGGCCTGTCATGGTAGGATCATGCAGAAACACATCCACCGAGACTGCCCGTCTGATTGCCTCCTCTAGAGTGGGGGCTATCCCCTGGGCAATGTTAACCACGATGAGATTTTGTCGGATCTCGGGGTTAAGGCCACTATGGAATCGCTCGCGTAGGTCGATGTCCGAGAGTCCAGTTCGATCACCAATGTCCTTGAATTTTTGTGCGAATTCCGCTACGGTCTGGCCTTTTCCCTGTTTGAGATGTTGGATTGCATTCCGGGCCTCCATACCTGCATCGATTGACTCAAATCGAAGTGAGAAGGCTCGCACAAAGTCTTCCCAGCGTCCATTGAATGGTGTCCTTCCATGGCTGAATTCCAAGAGGTATGGGGTGGCCCAGTCCGCCGCGTTCCCTGAGAAGAATCCTAGGGCTGCCTTTATCAGCTTATCTTCCTTGCCACTCAAGTCCGTTTGTTCCATCGCCCAGCTCTGGATCTGAGCGATGAAACGACGTGCTTCCGCACTGTTGGTGCCCTTGAAGAGCTCCGGCTTGTTCATGCTCGATTTGGCCGTGGCCTTCTGTAGGTTGGCAGTGAGCTGAGCTACCTGTTCGATAAGCTGAGTCATGAGTTGATTTGCATCAACTGGGGTAGGAGTGGACATGGCTGGTGGAAGGGTGACTGGACTAGGGGTAGTGGCGGTGATAGGTATGAGCGGTGTCCCGTCACTGAGGGATTCTTCTATGCTAATAGAATTAGCAGTGGCGTGTGGGCAGGGTTGAGAACTGCAATCAGCCCAGTTCTGGTTCGGGGGGCGGTGGATATGAGTTCGGTCTTTAGTGTCAAAGGCGTGCGGGTAGGCAGAGCAGTCAATGGTAGACGTGGTGGAAACAGATCCTGCAAGGATAACCCAATCGGTAGGTTATCAGTGCAGTAAAAGATCTTGACCTAATGTCACAAAGAGGTGACGACGGTGGCAAGACTGAGCGGAAGCTTAGACGGAAGCGGACGGATACTGATCCCAACGACAAAGTTATATTCATAATAAATACTGAGGAGTAAGTAAAGACATACCTGATCCCAACAACAAAGAGGTCAAGATAAGGGATCAGGTTGTGGGGGCTGGCTTATATATACAAAGGTAAGGTACGGGAATCATGATGTCATACTGTATAGTTCAGGAACAAGGAATGGAACGGAATGGACTGGAAGGTTCCGGATCGATCATGATAGGTAGCAGTGATGGAATGATGTATTGTAAAGAAAAGGAAAATAATAGGGGTGGCTCACTTCATGACACTGGGGAACAATTCGAAACAAGTCTACTTAAGTACTAATTCTTGTAGCTAACCAGAGTAATAAAAATAACACATGTAAAAGTGTTAGATGAAGGAATGTATAGATGTTGACTACAAGTGAAGGACCAACCGCATCCGCTCCGGATCGGACGGTCCGATCCGATCGTGCGGTTAGTTAACAAAAACAAAGTAGAATGTGAATGATAGTGAACTCCCTTGCATAATATGACAGTAACACGTCTGGAAGCGCACGGATCCGTCGGATCCATCGGATCCTATAACCAGAGATACATAGCCAACAATGAAGTGAAAGCAGTGTGGTTCAATTATCGATTCTATCGGACCATTGCAAGGTTGGTTTTGGCATAGACGTAACAGTAGGGAGCGTTGCCGAAGCTTCGCTGAAGTCCCATCATACTTCCGAGGACCGTGTAGCCCTTTCGAGTACATCCTTGTGTCACAGCCACCGTTCCCACACTCGGAACCTCGTCCGAAGCCTCCGGAACCTCGATCGTAATACTTTCCGGTTGCATGGCCTTAACAATAACTGTGAGGCTATACAACAATCTGTCAATAGTTTGACAGACATGAGAGAATTCTCACACTGTCAATCTGTCAACAGTTTGACAGACATGAGAGAAATGCATTGACATTGCGAGAATGCCAAGGCTGTCACATGTATGTAAATGAAAGAAAAGGAAAAGATAAAAGAAAAAGTATAATAGGATAGACAAAAAGAAATTGAAAAAGACTCAGTTCGTAACACATTCCTGATACATTCTGGCTCCAGGAAACATGAAGGCTGGCTTTATTGGAGCTGTACCATCAGTACAAACACAATCAATAACTGTCACAAGCAGCAGATCATCGCTGTGCTGTCTGTACCTCTTGTCGCAACGTAGGCAGAAGCAACAAAGCGAATGGATCAAGAATGCAAGCACAAGCACAAGTCCAAGTGTGAGTAATGCTCAACACACAGGGACTAAGAGGGTAGAGGATCTCAGCGACTGTGATAGCATGAAGGGCCAATCACAAGGGTCAGATAAGGCAAACTAGTTCCCAAAGACCAAGTCAATATTGAGTGTAAACGAAGATACAAACACGGACCTAGTTCCCAAAGACCAAGAGGTTGAGATAGGGAACTGGTAGCCTATATATACGAGTCTGAAACAATGGGAACCAGGGTAATGTTAAGACTGTGCCGGTGAGGTTCCGTAGAGCCTTAGAAGGTATAGTGTGAATCGAAGTAATCCGAGAGTGATTGGAATGAATTGAGACTATGGTTTATAACCAAATTCTCAAGGGGAGTAATTGAAGATAATCGGTCAGCTCGATTACAACGTAAGATGATAAAGATGAACTAGAACCTTGACACTACTTTCGGTAGTGCCCCCGCTTCGTCGTACGGTCCGGTGAATGTTCAGAGTGACGAGGAAAAGTGTAAAGACGTCCGGATAACGATCAGTTATAGTGCGAACGTTAGGCGATTAGAAGAGAGAGTTCCGGACGGAGTTCAGCAGCAATCTAAGTTGATATTTAAACTAAGGAACTATGTACAAGTTACTACAGCTTATATACCTGTATTCCTAATTGTTAAATCTATAACAATAAGAGCTGTAAGTAAAAAACAATAAAGAATATAATCGACGTCATCAATATAATTAAAAAGACAATAAAGTCGGAACACTTAGCATTCGATAATCGAATGCTTCGTACGACTCGATCGAAGCAATCGATCTCGGAAGTAAACATGAATTATCCTAAGTCCACGTCCAAAGTCGGAAGCTCTGTACGGAGGTCCGGAAGCATACCTGTAACAGTATCCCCCTGTTAGGCTTTTGCCCTCAAAAGCCTCGTGCGAAGTCGCCAGAGTCGATCCGATCAAGTGTTCGAACTTGAACTGTGACTTGGTGAAAAGTGAAGAGATCGAGATCAATCGATCAGTACGTAAATGATGGTGCAGTATATGAACCAAGCGAGAAAAAATTTTTAAGTCCCCACTTTTCTCTTCCTTCTACCATCATGTCCTCCAACGATTCTCGCTCCAACTCTCCATTGGACGAAGAGGAAAAAGTGGAGCTCATGCTCATTCAACAGAAGAAGGAGGAGAGGGCCAGAAGAGAGGCTGAACGAAAAGCAGAGGAGGAGGCCGAGGCTGTGGCTGAAGCTCGATTGGCGGAAATCCGTCGCAAAAAGGAGGAGAAGAAAAGAGAAGCCGAGGAGAAGAAAAAGAAAGAGGAAATGGAGAGGCGTAGAAAGGAAGAAGAGTCAAGGGCTGCCGAAGCAGCGAGAAGAGCGGCCGAGGAGGCCAAAAAGGAAAATGAGAGGAGAAAAGCCGAGGAGGAATCGAGGGCTGCCGAGGCAGCGAAGAGAAAAACCGAGAAAGCCGAGATGGATAGGAGGATGAGTACGGTGGCGCTCGTACGAGCTCAAATCGAACAAAAGGAAAAGGAGAAGTTGATTCACTCGGTGAGTATTCGTCTCCCTATGATGTTTTTAACTTGCTAATTTTGTTTGCAGCCGGTAAGCAAGACTTTGACAGTAGTGGTCGGGAAGAAGAGGAAGAGGACTGTCATGGTAGTGAGTGATTGTTTTTTTAACTTCTCAATTTTCTTAATGTCTTGTAGGCTGTGCCATCTGGTGACCCTGAAGGCGATGACCCGAATCCAGGGGACGACGGCGACTATCACGAGTCCGACGACGGGGATGACGATCCCCATTCTCCTTCTCCAAAACAATCGCGATGCAGCCGGTGCATCCTGAAAGCACTTAAGTGCGAAATGGTGGGACCCGGCTCTGCTTCCTGCAAAGGTTGCAGAAAAGCAAAAGTCCGGTGTTTGCTCGTGCTGGACGACTACCCCCATAGGAGCAAACGAACGAAGGTGGAGAGTCTGGTTGCCTCAACGAGCAGCCAAATTATCGACGATCTCCGGACTAACGTCCGAGATCTAAATACTAGAATCAATCTCCAGGAGGAGATGCTCTGGTACCTCATCCTTCGCGTTCGGAAGCTCAAAGAGGAGAAGAGAGAGGAAGAAGAAGAAGAAGAAGAATCCGAGGAGGATCGAGTGAGAAGGACTGGGGATAGAAAGGGAAAGGGCCGGAAGGAATGAGCGGCCAGTTTCGATTGCTTTATCTTGGACTTGTATATATTTTTTGTAAATCGATTGCAGTCCCATCAGGGACTTTAAATAAATTTTCGTAAATCAATTTGAAAAATCGTTCGAAAGTAATCGAGAAGACGTCCGAAATGGACTTAGAAGAAATTTTTTTGAGTTTAAATAGGACTGAGATGCCCAATAGTTTTGATTGGTGTGACCCTCCGGGTAGAGATAAACGCTCAATAAGCTATCATGGTGTTTATCCCCCCGGTCGATTTCAACCGTTTGGAAAGAAAGAAGAAAAGAATAGAATAAAAGGAATAAGTAAAAGCATACGAAGTTAATCGGTGATGTCCGGTAGAGGTCCAGGCTTGAGTGGGTATCGTTCATGGAATTCTTCAAGTAATTCTTGTTGGCATTAAGCAATTGGACCCTGGTTACATAATTCTAGTACTAAGTCTAACCAGCTTCAGTACAACATGAATTTGAGCCAGTTGAGTGACTAACCATCCTCATAGTGATATGTGGCTTAACATCCATACTCTTACCAATGGCACTATAGCTCAGTTGGTTAGAGCACCAGTCTAGAGTACTGAGTGGTTGCTGGTTCAATCCCAGCTAGTGTCAACATTTATTTCCCTCCTGTTTCAAGGTCACTTGTGATTTTCTAACATGGTAGCAGCAAGTTGCTGTAATTGGAGTACCTAACCCGTCTCCAATTGGGGGGTTGTGTTGGCATTAAGCAATTGGACCCTGGTTACATAATTCTAGTACTAAGTCTAACCAGCTGTTGAAGGTCAACCTGGCACAGTTGATGTTGCACACACTATTGCAGCAAGTAGGCTGTCAGACAACAATGTGTACTCCCGAACAGTAATGCTGTTGCTATGCACTGTTAATTACAAGGGTAGTGTTGTACTAGGGACCTTGTAGATGCTAACAGTACTCCAACAAACACAGAAAGTGAATATTGATTTGATTCCTTCTTTCTACAGTAGGAATAGGGGTTTGTTTGGTACTGTATATACGCAAAACGCATGAGGCGTGAAAAGAGGTGTCCACAATTGTGCGCCTATGCTAAAAGTAAGTGTGTAACATGTAAACTGAAGGAGAAATGAAAGAAAGAAGTGCTAACTACTGTTATAACTACTGTAACTATCTAATAACTGTTGTAGCACTATAATGAACGATTGGGGAGTGTTCTAACACTACTATTGACGATTAGAGAGAGTGTTCTATCACTAAACTTAACAGTAACTACATCCTCAACCTCGGCTGCTCGACCGCGAGGCTGATTGGATTTACGATTGGGGCAATCTTCCAATTTGTGCTTACCGCCACAAAACATGCACAGGTTGAATTTCCTGCATCTCTCCTTCTCTTCCGGTTTCACGTGGCCATCCGGTCCGAGATGTTTTTGGTGCGGTTTCGGCTGTTGACTAGTCGAAGCAGTCGAAGATTGACCATTGAAGTTCGTTCCGGTCGACTTGTTCTTGTTGAACCAAGGCTTCTTCCCTTGATTCTGTCCGGTAGTCTGCGGGTTATTCTTGCCTTTGGACTGAGTATCCGGCGTGGTAGAAGATTGAATAGAAGAGTTGTTCTGAGAACCCTTCTTGCCGAAATTCGAACCCTTACCGCCCGAACTCGACCCGGTCTGTCTCAAAGACTCCCGTTTCTTCTCTTCTTCCCTCCGCCAGTACTGGTTGTCGATTCGAAGAACCTCTGCGCGTGTTAAGACCGTGCCGGTGAGGTTCCGTAGGGTCTTAGGTGAAAGGAGTTGAATAGAGTTGAGTTCGACGGGTTCGGTCTCGATTGAGATAACGAACAACGATCTGCGATTGTTAGTCAATGTACGGAAGGGTGAACTAAGAACCTTAGCACCACTATCGGTAGTGCCCTCGCCTTGTCGCGTGGTTCCGTGAATGTTCAAGATGATGAGGAAAGTATAAGAGTGAAGAAGACGTCCGGAGATCGTTCGTTTATAGTGCGAACGATGATGAAGAAGGATAATGATCCGGACGGAGTTCAGCAACGATCTAAGTTGATATTTAAACTGGAGAACTATCTACAGAATGCTACAGCTTATATACCTTGTATCCTAATTGTTAAAACTATAACAATAAGAATTCTAAATAAAGCTATAACGACTATGGATCATTCCCACTAATAGAATAAAAGAACAATAGTGTGGGAAACACTAATATCCGAAGATCGGATACTTCGTGAAGTTCGATCGAGGATCGGAAGAGAAAGTAAAGTACTAAGTCCGCCACCGAAGATCAAAAGCTCGATCGAACAGTCGAGAACTCGGAAGCATACCTATAACAGTATCCCCTGTTAAGGCTTTCGCCCTCGAAAGCCTAGTACGAAGTGTATGAAGTAAAATGATAAACAATCCAATCGATGGATCGTAGTAGCGATCGAAAAAAATAACGTACGGAAAAGTGATCGATCAAATCACGTGACTGATTACAAAATCAACGTTGAAAAACTTTCTAAGTCCCCACTTCTCTTCTTACTACTACTCTCATGTCTCCTACACCATCCAGACCAAGCTCCCCTTCCGACGACGAGGAAAAGGCAGAAGAACTTCGCCTTCAAAAGAAGAAGGAGGAGAGAATCAGGAGAGAAGCCGCAAGGAAGGCTGAAGAGGAAGAAGAAGCAGCGGCCGAGGCGCGACTGGCCGAAATTCAACGAAAAAAGGAGGAGAAGAAGAAACGGGAAGCAGAAGAAAGAAAAAAGAAGGAGGAGGAGGAAAGAAAGAGGCGAGAAGAAGAAGAGGAGCGGGTAAAAGAAGAAGAACGTAGGAGGAAGGACGAAGAACGATTAGCGAAGGAAAAGGAGGAGAAGGAAGAGAAGAACCGGGCTAAGTCGGTCGGTGCCCTTGTCCAGGCGTCAATCGCCAGACGAGACAAGGAAAACCACCCAATCGACGTGGATTCCCCTGCCGTGGTTGGGAAGAAGAGGAATGTTACGAACTCTCTTTTTTCATTATCTTTTTAGTACTTTAGACGCTTATTCTCTTTTTAGGTATATTAGTGCTTGCAGAGCGCTTACACGAGCGTTTGTTTTACTCCTTTATCTTTTTCTTTTCTTTTATTTATGAACATGCGATAGCCTTGCTGCTTTCATATTATCATTAATTGTCGACGCGACTCTCTCGTGTCTGTCAAAGCATTGACAGATCTAAGCCGTCTACATACATTCCTTCATATTACCTCGTTGTTTCGTCATGGTGTACAGGTGGCTTTTAT
Source organism: Lentinula guzmanii (assembly GCA_027919855.1). Taxonomy (NCBI): domain Eukaryota; kingdom Fungi; phylum Basidiomycota; class Agaricomycetes; order Agaricales; family Omphalotaceae; genus Lentinula; species Lentinula guzmanii. The sequence continues at coordinate 113,378 of JANVFO010000043.1, read as the reverse complement.
TATATAGCCTCATGGCTGCAGCACGATGTAGTTCTCATGAGTTCATTTCCCAATATGTATATAAGACAGAATGTTTTGTAGAATAGTCTTTATCTCTGATCTCGTCTATTCTCCTTGGTAGTTAGACAAGTATCTGAGGACGTATTCCTCCCGCATTATCCATCTTTTTGATCTATTATCTCTGTGTGACGCCTGGCCCAGTATTGAGCTACCGAGTCGCTGACAAGGAAGCGAACCAGAATGGTGAGTGCTCTTTGATTCTTTTAATTCTTCTCTGATTTGGTTTTCAGATAGCGTCGAACGGCGATCCCGAAAGCGACGATCCCAATCCTGGGGACGATGGTGAGGATTCCAACACGGAGTCGGATGAATACAAAGATCAAAAGGACGAGGATGAAGAAGAACCAGAAAAAACCCCAACCCCAACTCCAACCCTCACGCCTCGAAAGGCTTCAAAGTGCGATCGCTGCACTTCGAAGGACATCGCTTGTTCGATGATTGGGAATGGATCGGCGTCCTGCATTGCCTGCAGGAAGGCAAGAGTGAAGTGTTCGTTGGTCGGAAACGAACGAACAATCCGAAGAAGCAAGAGGCTGAAAAGGGAGGACTCGATGGTAGCGTCCACAAGTAGCGAGAGGTTCGATGCTCTCGAAGAGAGCAATCGAGAGCTTTCTCGTCGATTGAGTCTGATGGAGGACATGGTGAGGTTCATCGTCCAAACCATTCGACCCGTAGATGTGAACGAAGAATCCGAAGAGGATTGGGTAAAGCGAACGGGAGATGTGAAGGGAAAAGGTCGAAAGGAGTAGATGGCCACGACTCGTATTCGCCCTCTTCGATATTTTCGCTTTTTTGGACTTTGAAATTAATCCTTTTTGTACTTTGATTTTCGCCCGTAACCCGATCGTGGGTTTAATGAATCAATTTTGACTTGTAAATAAAATTTAGAGTGGGATAAGAAAGGATCAATGCTCAATAAGCTATCATGGCATTGATCCTTCCGGTCGATCTCAACCGGTCAGAAAGGAAGGAAAATAAAAAGAAGTAAAAGATAAGTAAAAGTGTACGAATGATTATCCGATAGGATCCGGTAAGGGTCCGGGTTTGAGCGGGTAACGTTTGTGGAATTCTTCAAGGAGTTCTTCTGCGTGCATTTCATCGGCTCCAATCCACAAAAATTCTTCGTCAGTACCTTCGTATCCTTTCCAACGGATAAAGTATCGCAATGGACATCGACGAAATCGACGATCCATTTTCGAATCTAGAATTTCAGCAACTTCAAACTCCTGCTCACCGTCGACTTCAATCGGGGGTGGCGGAGCTTGAGTTCGATTCGGAATGGGATTAGGAGTGTATAGTTCCAATTGCGAGACGTGGAAGACTGGATGAATCCGGGAAAGATAATTGGGTAGCTGTATCTTGTAAGCAAGTGTTCCGATGCGTTCGATGACCTTGAACGGTCCAAGATACTTTTCTGAGAATTTCGGGGTTGGTCGAGTAGTTCGAATATGCTTGGCTAAGACAAAGATTTCAGATCCAATTTGGAATTCGGGTGCGGAAATTTGCGATCGATTGGCTTGGTCTTTGTATTTCTTCTGAGCGTTCGTGATTTTGTCGTGAAGGAACGAATGAACTTCGTCAAGGTTAGCAACGAAGTCCTGAGCTCGATCAGAACGGATATCGATTTCTGGACGAATCGAAATGTTGGGATGATAGCCTTTGTTTGCAAAGAAAGGGGTAATTCCGGTCGAAGCGTTCGGGGCGTTATTGTAAGCAAACTCAGCCATTGGAAGAAGGCTGGACCAGTTGTCCTGTTGGTAGTTGCAGTAGATGCGAATGTATTGTTCCAGGGTCTGGTTGACTCGTTCAGTTTGTCCGTCAGCTTCGGGGTGGTAACCGGAGGTGTAATGAAGTTCCATATTAAGAGATTGCCCGAGTGCTCGAAAGAATGCGGAGACGAACTCAGAACCTCGATCGGAGGTTACATGGTTCGGAACTCCGTGTTTGGAGAAAACATGAATGACGAATAATTCAGCGAGTTCTTCGGAAGTAATGGAAGTGTGACACTTAATGAAAATCGATTGCTTGGATGCTCGATCCACAATAACGAGAATAGAATTAAATCCGTCTGACATCGGAAGTTCTTCAATGAAATCCATTGAAATCGAATCCCAAGGTCGTGAGGGAACCGGAAGTGGTTTCAGTAATCCGTACGGTCGATGGCGACGTGATTTGTTCCTACCACAAGTGGTGCAAGAGGAAACATAATCTCGTACGAAATCTTGAATCTTCGTGTTAAGTTTAGTGATAGAACACTCTCTCTAATCGTCAATAGTAGTGTTAGAACACTCCCCAATCGTTCATTATAGTGCTACAACAGTTATTAGATAGTTACAGTAGTTATAACAGTAGTTAGCACTTCTTTCTTTCATTTCTCCTTCAGTTTACATGTTACACACTTACTTTTAGCATAGGCGCACAATTGTGGACACCTCTTTTCACGCCTCATGCGTTTTGCCTATATACAGTACCAAACAAACCCCTATTCCTACTGTAGAAAGAAGGAATCAAATCAATATTCACTTTCAGTGTTTGTTGGAGTACTGTTAGCATCTACAAGGTCCCTAGTACAACACTACCCTTGTAATTAACAGTGCATAGCAACAGCATTACTGTCCGGGAGTACACATTGTTGTCTGACAGCCTACTTGCTGCAATAGTGTGTGCAACATCAACTGTGCCAGGTTGACCTTCAACACTTCGGCCATGTATACTGTCGTCGAATGGACTCGAGTGTTCGATTCTGACCGAAGTGACCTGAGAGTGGGTGATCATGGAAATATCGTAAGACTTGAAGTCGCAAGTCCGAATGGTTCGGAACGTAAATCCGATTGTCGAGGCGTAATAATCCATCGAGGTTTGGTACTGTCTTGAGCAAGGGTAAGCCCAAGTGCTGATTCGGGATCGATCGAAAGTGAGTTCCGGATTGCTTCATGTAAAGCGTTGATATCCATTACAATCAATGCTCGAAGTACCGGACCCTCTAGGAAGGTAGCTCGAAGTGAAGTGGTGAACTGTTCATTAGTGAAGATAGGACGAAAATTCTGTGGATTAACTTGGGCGTAACCTATATCCCCCTCTTTTGGGTAGACGTCCCACCGTCTAGTGATAGAGTCGGGTTTTTCGCCAAGTTTACCGGGTCGAAAGCGGATGATCATATTGAATTGGTGAAGGTATTCGGACCATCGAACCTGCCTTCGAGTCAGAATTTTAGTAGTAGAGAAGTACTCAAGGTTCTTATGATCGGTAACCACATCGATTGGGTCTCCGGAACCTTCGAGATAATGTCTCCAGGCTTTGAAAGCTTCGAAAATTGCAAGTAGTTCCTTGTCGTGAACGTCATAGTTGACTTCAGCGGAATTGAGAGTTCGGGAAAGGAAAGCAACTGGGTGAATTTCCCCATCATCGAGCATGATCGAGAGAATCGCGGCGATCGCGTAGTCCGAAGCGTCGGTCTCGACGATCAGCGCTCGATTCGGTTCCCAGTGAGCAAGGATGGGCTCATGAGTAAATGTGTACTTGAGGTCTTCGAAAGCCTTTTGGCATTCAGCTGTCCATAACCAGTCGACCGTTTTTCGAGTGAGTCGAGTGAGTGGGATGACAATATCGCTGTAATTATAAATAAATCGTCGATAGAAATTAGAGAATCCGAGAAACGATTGTACTGTATATCCTTGACTTTCCGTGGTACTGGCCACTCGATGATGACCTTGATTTTGTCTTCCGCCATGGTGAGACCAGCGGGCGAAAGAATGTATCCGAGATACTCTACCGTGTCGACTTCGAAGAAGCATTTGTCGAGATTGCAGTAAAGTCGAGCTTCTCGAAGGCGTCGAAGAACCTCCCGAACGTGTTCTTCGTGATCTTCCGGATTATCCGAGTAGACTAGAATGTCGTCGATGTAGACAATAACGTTGACATCCAATAAATCTGCGAAGATAGTATTGACGAAGCGTTGAAAGGCTGCGGTGGCATTCGTGAGTCCTTCGGGTATTACCTTCCATTCGTAAGAACCGTATCGTGTCCGGAAGGCGGTTTTCCATTCGTCGCCTTCGGCAATCCGAACGAGATGGTAGGCGTGAGCTAAATCGAGTTTGGTGTAAACGGCGGCTTTACGAGGCGCGTCGAGTAGGTCGGAAATGAGAGGGAGTGGGTAACGATCCTTCTTGGTGATGCGATTGATTCCTCGGAAATCGACACAGAGTCGAAGGGACCCGTCTTTCTTCGGAGCGAAGAGGACCGGGGCACCGTAAGGTGAGGAAGACAGTTGAATAATACCTGTAGCGAGTTGCTTGTCCAGGAAATCGCGAAGGGCTCCCAGTTCTTTTGGGGAAAGTGGATAGATTCGTCCGAGAGGTGGCTCGGCACCATCCTCTAAGTCAATCTTGAGATCGTAAGATCGATGCTCCGGGAGTTCTTCCAAAGATGATTTGTCAAAAACATCAGCGTAGTCTGCATACTTGGAGGGAAGAGTAGTTCGCGGTTTCTGAGAAGTAGTTTCATCAGTACTCGAACTCTTAGCAGTAATTTCGGATGGAAGATAACGAAATAGGATCGGTTCCATACCGGAGTCTTTACAGACTCGGTTGAAAGCGACTGCTCCAAGAAGCGCGATGTCGACGTCCGATTTTTCCGCAGATTCGGTACGAGATCCCATTTGCGAAAGACTCGGATATGAGTAAATGGGTTCATAAGGAAATTTGTCCGAAAGGGGACGAGGTTTGAGGCGAGAGCGAGGTTTGGATTGAGTTGTTCCGGGTTTCGCTAGAAAAGATTCCTGAGGTGGAATCGATACTTCGGATTCCGTAACCGGAGGGTCGCGAAGTGAAGACGTCTGAAGAATATCAACTCGGTCAGCGTTTCGGAAAGAAATCGTTTTTGTAACCCAGTCAATCAACGGATTGTAGCGGGACAAAAAACTATATCCTAGTACGGCTTTGCAAGATGAATCCAGTGATGTAACATAAAAGTTAATCAAGAAAGACTCGCTGGTCGGAAAACGTATCAATAGTTCGACCGTCTCCGAGATAGAATTTGCGGTAAGAGAACCATTGAATAAACAAAGATTGATCGAAGGGATACGTGTAGTCGGAATAGAATGATTCTTTACGTAAGAAGAATCAATGAAAGAGTCTGTAGAACCGGAATCAAGTAAACAAGGAAATTGTAACAGAGATAAAGTACCGGCCGGTTCATCCGGTGTTTGAAATTCAGTAGTAAGAGTGAATCAGAGAGATTGTTCATATTCGGAAAGAGCGGATGCGTTAAGAATTACTTCCCCTTGATTGGTACAAACCGGATCAACGCAACTCTTGCTTCGTACCGGGGTACAAGAGTTGCGGATCATTTTTCCGAATCATCCGAAGATGATCGGACGTCCGTAGAAGCATCCTCCTCAACCTCAGCGGCACGACCGCGAGGTTGATTCAACTTTCGGTTCGGGCAGTCTTCTAGCTTATGCTTACCACCACAAAACATACACAGTTTGAATTTTCTGCGTCTCTCCTTCTCTTCCGGCTTGACCTTACCATCTGGTCCGAGATGTTTTTGGTGGGGCTTTGGCTGTTGAGAAGTCAAAGGGTTCGAAGATTGACCCGAAGGTCCGGTTCCGGTTGACTTGTTCTTGTTGCCAAACCAAGGCTTCTTCCCTTGGTTCTGACCGGTAGTCTGCGGGTTAGTAGTGCCCTTAGACTGATTATCGGACGAAGAAGATTGCAGAGAGGGATTCGAATTACCCTTCTTGCCAGAATTCGAGTTCTTACCACCCGAAACTGTTCCGCTATAGCGAGAAGATTCTCGTTTCTTCTCTTCCTCTCTTCGCCAGTACCGGTTATCGATTCGAAGTACCTCCGCCCGATATTCGGCGAGGTTTCGAGGCTCCGGAACACGGGCCATTTCGTCCTTGATTCGGGACGCGAGAGCATGCTGGTAAGCCCACTTCAAGGAACTTGTGTTCCAATCGGTGAGAGCAGCGAGTGAATTGAATCGGATATTGAATTTACGAACCGATTCGTTTTCCTTCATCCTTAAATTCCCGAGCTTATCCTCGGCGTCTCCCTGAGCGTCGTAAAGACCAAAGTTGTCTTGTAACTCCTTCACGAGTGCTGCGAAAGAGCTGGTCCACATAGGAAGTGTGACCGCGTTGGGATCGAGGATATCCGGCTCGAACCATTTGCGAGCGGATCCACCCAGATAGGAAAGGGTGTAAGCTATCTTCTTCTGATCGGTAAAGTAATTAGGACAATCGAGGAAGACAAGGGATAAGGAAACAAGGAAGGACTTGAGCTTCCGAGGTTCGAGACCATCGAAGACGTCGGGCTCTCGAACTTTCGCTTTGCTCGATTCGGATGGTTCTGTTCGTAAGTTCGCGATAGCATCACCTAGTCTGTCGAGCGTTCCTCGGAAAGCTTGGAAGGTTTGAAGAAACTCCCTTTCGGAGGAGTTGTTGTTAGGTGGGAAAATATGTCTTCTAGGACTCCCTGGCCCATCAGATCCACCACCACCTGGCCCACCTGGACCTCCCGGTCCACCGGGTCCACCACCGCCTGGTCCGCCTGGTCCATCAGATCCCTCGTCGTCCGGTCCACTCGGATCAGCCAGGTTATTACTAGGACCTCCAAGCTCTTCTTCAACCTCTTGATCTTCTCGAACTTCTTCTTCGAGTTGATCCTCTCCATCTTGATCTTCCTGTCCTTCAGGAATTTGAGTGCTTTCCGGCGCATTACGGGCCATGAGTTGTCCGAAAACAGCAGCTGCCGTTGGAGATGGAGGAATTATTGCTGACGAAGAAGCGATAGCTGTCCGAGTCGTCCTTCGAGGTGTTCGAACCTGAACCGGCATTCCAGTTGCAGTGTAGAGGGTTTGTATTTCATAGTCCAGTGTTTCGGTGTTTCTGCCGATAGCGACTTCTGGACTTACCTCCGCTATGGGAAGTGTAGCCGTAGTTGTTGGACCGAAAACATTAGTTTGTCTTTGACCTCCTAAGGCCGAGATTGATTCTGAGTATGGCGCAAATGATTGAGCATTAGCGAGGAATGGATTTTGCTCTTCAGCAGAATTTGGTACATCCGAATTGTCCATGTTACCGGTGAGAGTTCTTGACCGGTTTCTTCGGGCTTGTCGAGTCATTGGAGGCGCCATGGTATATGTAAAAGATGATAAGCGACAAAGGCAAGAAGCAGTTTAAATATACTGTTAAGACCGTGCCGGTGAGGTTCCATAGGGTCTTAGGTGAAAGGAGTTGAATAGAGTTGAGTTCGACGGGTTCGGTCTCGATCGAGATAACGAACAACGATCTGCGATCGTTAGTCAATGTACGGAAGGGTGAACTAAGAACCTTAGCACCACTATCGGTAGTGCCCTCGCCTTGTCGCGTGGTTCCATGAATGTTCAAGATGATGAGGAAAGTATAAGAGTGAAGAAGACGTCCGGAGATCGTTCGTTTATAGTGCGAACGATGTGTTGAAGGTCAACCTGGCACAGTTGATGTTGCACACACTATTGCAGCAAGTAGGCTGTCAGACAACAATGTGTACTCCCGGACAGTAATGCTGTTGCTATGCACTGTTAATTACAAGGGTAGTGTTGTACTAGGGACCTTGCAGATGCTAACAGTACTCCAACAAACACTGAAAGTGAATATTGATTTGATTCCTTCTTTCTACAGTAGGAATAGGGGTTTGTTTGGTACTGTATATACGCAAAACGCATGAGGCGTGAAAAGGGATGTCCACAATTGTGCGCCTATGCTAAAAGTAAGTGTGTAACATGTAAACTGAAGGAGAAATGAAAGAAAGAAGTGCTAACTACTGTTATAACTACTGTAACTATCTAATAACTGTTGTAGCACTATAATGAACGATTGGGGAGTGTTCTAACACTACTATTGACGATTAGAGAGAGTGTTCTATCACTAAACTTAACACGATGATGAAGAAGGATAATGATCCGGACGGAGTTCAGCAACGATCTAAGTTGATATTTAAACTGGAGAACTATCTACAGAATGCTACAGCTTATATACCTTGTATCCTAATTGTTAAAACTATAACAATAAGAATTCTAAATAAAGCTATAACGACTATGGATCATTCCCACTAATAGAATAAAAGAACAATAGTGTGGGAAACACTAATATCCGAAGATCGGATACTTCGTGAAGTTCGATCGAGGATCGGAAGAGAAAGTAAAGTACTAAGTCCGCCACCGAAGATCAAAAGCTCGATCGAACAGTCGAGAACTCGGAAGCATACCTATAACAGCGCGATATTCGGCGAGGTTTCGAGGCTCCGGAACACGAGCCATTTCGTCCTTGATTCTGGACGCAAGTGCGTGCTGATAAGCCCACTTCAAGAAACTTGCGTTCCAATCGGTGAGAGCAGCGAGTGAATTGAATCGAATGTTGAATTTACAAACCGATTCATTCTCCTTCATTCTCAAGTTCCCCAACTTATCCTCAGCATCTCCTTGCGCGTCGTAAAGACCAAAATTGTCTTGTAACTCTTTCACTAGTGCTGTGAAAGAGCTCGTCCACATCGGAAGAGCGATCGCGTTCGGATCGAGGATATCTGGCTCGAACCATTCGCAAGCGGATCCACTCAGATAAGACAGAGCGTAAGCTATCTTTCATTGATCAGTGAAGTAGTTAGGGCGATCAAGAAAGACTAATGAAAGGGAAACGAGGAATGTTTTGAGCTTTCGAGGATCGGAACCATCGAATACGTCCGGTTCCTTTACTTTTGCTTTGCTCGATTCGGAAGGTTCTGTTCGTAGGTTAGCGATAGCATTACCTGTTAGAAAATCACAAGTGACCTTGAAACAGGAAGGAAATAAATGTTGACACTACCTGGGATTGAACCAGCGACCACACAGTACTCTAGACTGGTGCTCTAACCAACTGAGCTATAGTGCCGTTGGTAAGAGTATGGATGTTAAGCCACATATCACTATGAGGATGGTTAGTCACTCAACTGGCCCAAATTCATGTTGTACTGAAGCTGGTTAGACTTAGTACTAGAATTATGTAACCAGGGTCCAATTGCTAATGCCAACACAACCCCCCAATTGGAGACGGGTTAGGTACTCCAATTACAGCAACTTGCTGCTACCATGTTAGAAAATCACAAGTGACCTTGAAACAGGAAGGAAATAAATGTTGACACTACCTGGGATTGAACCAGCGACCACACAGTACTCTAGACTGGTGCTCTAACCAACTGAGCTATAGTGCCGTTGGTAAGAGTATGGATGTTAAGCCACATATCACTATGAGGATGGTTAGTCACTCAACTGGCCCAAATTCATGTTGTACTGAAGCTGGTTAGACTTAGTACTAGAATTATGTAACCAGGGTCCAATTGCTAATGCCAACATTACCTAGTCCATCGAGTGTTCCTCGGAAAGCTTGGAACATTTGGAGAAACTCCCTTTTGGAAGCATTGTTGTTAGGTGGAAAAAATGGTCTCCGGGGACTATTCAAGCCTTTGGATCCTCCACCTGGTCCTCCTGGTCCTCCTGGTCCTCCGGGACCACCACCGCCTGGTTCGCCTGGTCCTCCTGGTCCATCCGGTCCACCATTGCCAGGTAATTCCGGATCAGCCGGCTCTTCATCGACTACTTCCTCACCATCTTGATTCTCTCGATTAATATTTCCCTCGAGATCCTCTCCTTCCTCATCTTCCGGTCCTTCCGGGATTTGAGGTCCTGTTGGCGTGTTACGGGATAAAATCTGTCCCATAATCGTAGCTGCCGTTGGAGACAGAGGTATGATGGTGTTCGATGATGTCGTAGCAATGTGAGTGTTTCTACGAGGTGTCCTGACTTGGACAGGCATTCCAGAGGCAGTGTAGAGAGTTTGGAATTCATAATCCATTGTTTCGGTCGTTCCACCGATTGCAACTTCAGGTGCTACTTCAGTTGTTGGTAGTGATGCTGCAGTAGTGGGTCCGAAAATGTTGTTTCTTCTTCGACCTCCTAAGGCCGAAATGGATTCTGAATAAGGCGCAAAAGATTGCGCGTTGGCGACAAAAGGGTTTGGCTCTTCAACCTGCGTCGGAACGTCCGAGTTGTCAGTAGTACCGGTCAAAGTTCTTGGCCTGTTCCTACGGGCTTGACGAGTCATTGGAGGCGCCATGGATTGTTGAGTATAGAATGGATAGCGACGAATGTGAGTATTAGTTTAAATATACTGTTAAGACTGTGCCGGTGAGGTTCCGTAGAGCCTTAGAAGGTATAGTGTGAATCGAAGTTGTTAGATCTAATCAATCTGACACTTCTCTGATTGAACATGTTTGTAACTATCCAAGAGTCCCAAGTAGGCATTATGTAAGACCAAGAGGCAAAAGTAAGACCTCCAGGCAGAAATGTAAGACCTCAGGAATTGGGACATGTGACTTGGCTCTAGTACTACAAACCTCTGAGTTCACTAATTGTACCCAAGACCAGATAGCTCAGTGGTTAGAGCATCTTGGGATTTCACCAGTGGTCCTGGGTTCAATCCCCAGTCTGGTCACTTTTATTTGTCATCATAACTTTAACAGAAGTAATCCGAGAGTGATCGGAATGAATCGAGACTATGGTTTATAACCAAAGTCTCAAGGGGAGTAATCGAAGATAATCGGTCAGCTCAATTACAACGTAAGATGATAAAGATGAACTAGAACCTTGACACTACTTTTGGTAGTGCCCCCGCTTCGTCGTACGGTTCGGTGAATGTTCAGAGTGACGAGGAAGAGTGTAAAGACGTCCGGATAACGATCGGTTATAGTGCGAACATTAGGCGATTAGAAGAGAGAGTTCCGGACGGAGTTCAGCAGCAATCTAAGTTGATATTTAAACTAAGGAACTATGTACAAGTTACTACAGCTTATATACCTGTATTCCTAATTGTTAAATCTATAACAATAAGAGCTGTAAGTAAAAAACAATAAAGAATATAATCGACGTCATCAATATAATTAAAAAGACAATAAAGTCGGAACACTTAGCATTCGATAATCGAATGCTTCGTACGACTCGATCGAAGCAATCGATCTCGGAAGTAAACATGAATTATCCTAAGTCCACGTCCAAAGTCGGAAGCTCTGTACAGAGGTCCGGAAGCATACCTGTAACAGGTAAAGGGACAAGGGTAAAAGAATAAAGAACAAAGAACAAGAGCACGGGAGTGGAATAGTGAAGAACAAATGAGGAACAAGGAAAGAACAATAAACTGATGATAGTGCGAGAGTGAGCGTTCAGATGAATGATGAGTAATGAATGCAGTCATGTGGTTACTAGAGCATGTGAAATGAAAGAAAGAAAATGATGTGACTACTTAGTTGTCACGTCAATTTGCAGACTGGGATCCCAGCAAAACCAAGGTACTGGATCCACTCTATTACAACCTGTTTCTCCCCTGTAGTGAGGATCATTTCATTTTCATGTGCCTTCTTCCTTGGCTGAATCCCCTTGAGTCTGTTTCAGAGGGTGTCATATGGAATATTGTAATTTCTGGATGCTTGTGCTACTGTGTATTTCAGATCTGTAGAGCCAGATAATGATTGCTTTGCTTGCTGAAGCCATTTGTCTACCTCATTGTTAACAAACTGAGGCTTGTGCTTGCTACTCTGAAGCTGCTTGGGCTTGGTCATTGGAAACAAAGCAGCAGCTCAGCTCATGCTGCCAAGCTTTGGCTTGGCCCTCATGTCATGCTGAAGCCTCTCTCCATTTTCTTCATTCCCCAAAGTGTCAGTCTTAATTGGGAGGCTATCTAAATTTATACAGAAGTTCTACAGACCCTTGTCCTCATTTCTCTCTCTTCAAGTTTGCAATTAAACTATACCTTAGTACTGTTCCTGATGGCTTAATCAGGATCACACTCAAATCAATTTAAGTTTTTGTGTCATATTTGCTTTTCCCTTGAGTTAGTATTATTCTAGGTTGACTTAAGGTTAGAATAGGATACAATAATGTGCTCACAAAAGGTTTAAAGTAGAGAAGGGCTCAAAGTCTCATAAACAAGTGCTTTTGGAAAATTGGAAGTACCCTGTTGGTGTAAGATCCCTGACAGTGATAGTACTATGGTAGTTAGGGTAGTTCCGATATTTTGAAATTCGTTTTCCTGTGCGCATTTCTTGTCATATCGAGGTTCTGATTAGATAGGGAAGTTAGAAGTATAGCACTTGGTCTAGAATAAAATTTTCATAAGCTCCTGAAGGACAAGTGAGGCAGCGGCCAATGACCGAGGAAGATTCAGGAAGTTCTGAAGACAGGTCACACATATATCACAGTGGAGCCGTTGAGAGCCGTTGTTCGGCATTGTGGCAGGTCTGGCAAATTCGGCAGCAAAAATTTATTTGATATGATACGGTAGCATTTGTAGACGAGCACGATAAGCTATGTACAGTCAGTTATATGTATTAGTATCTGTGAGTAGGTTGAGGAAATCATAGCAATAGTGAAGATGTGCCGGGCATTGCCAATGGATGAGATTGGAAAGCTGGAGGAGGAGGTAACCGTGTGGTATCTTCTTGTGGTGGATCTTTGCTCTTTTGTGTGCACTCAAAGAGTCCAATATAACGCGGTTCCTTTTTCAGTGCTGGATTTGCATCGAAGTGAGCGTTGAGTCGTATCCGAAGGGTGTCTACAGTCGCATCCTTGTGAGGAACCTTGAGCGCAAAAGCAATGTCAATGAGTTTGCTTTTGGTCATTGTCTTCATATTTCCTGAAAATTCCGAGCCCAGCCTGTCTTGTTCAGCTCGTCGGACAATATCCATACGTTGAGCGTCACTCTTCTGCTTCTGCCGCTCTGTCTCTGTCCGTAACTTCTCGGCTCTCTTTGCTGTCTCTTTCTCAATCTCTAACCGTCCTTCGTTGTTCAACATCATCGTTGACTCTTTGTGGCTTGCATTTGGTACCTCAAAGATTCTTTGGTACAGTCATTTGAGCAGAGAAGAGAGGCGGCAACTCGGTCACTTTGCCGCACTACGGCATGCACCTAGGTGTCACGCTGGGCATACCTCCTCATCTTCGCTCATTCATCGAGGGTGCAATTTGTGTCTGATCTCTATAAAACTTGAGCTTGATACTCTCAAGAACATGTTGAATGTGGATATGTACTCTGATCCCTACTCATATAGCCTATATCTACTGTTCCTGGAGCTTCGGGCAAAATCACGCTTCACTCCCAGCTGTAAATATTTTTCTCAATGCGCATCTTATGCAAATTTATTCTTCAAATTGTATGACAAAGTAAAGTATCAACCAATCAATACACATAAAAAGTCTTGAGTGTGCACACTGGCTTGAATGCGCAGAAATAAGTAAAAACTAGAAATCGGAACTTCCTCATGCCCGGAACTACCCTAACCACCATAGTACACCCGTATGCTCACTTGGAGATGAAGATCGGGAACTGATATGTATGTGTCCCGATTATCTCGGGCTGATATCACTTTTTGAGCACTTTGTTGGCATATTCGGTCCAAGTACTAATCTATACTAATAAGTCCAACCCCTCTAAGCTTTACGTTACGGACGATTCAAATATCATAATATGTATCCTCCTCCTTGTCGAGAGAAGAGACTCGAGAGCCGTTGGTTGCTTCGGCCACGGCTGTTGGTTCCGTGGCTGGTCCACATTTCAATAGATACAGCCTCTTCTATATTTGATATTCGACCTATTTTATATACAGCCTAGATAACATGAATCGAGGACTTTTTCCCACCCTTTCTTCCCTGCACTCACTGTGAACTTTGGATCCAGTGAAGAATCCGCCATCCCGACGACCCTTCTCCCGGCCGTCTCCGAAATCGTTCCGACCTCGAATTCAACACTCCTGCCAGTGAATGAAGATAAGTATATTGGATATCCGTTATTCAATGCTTGTTATTCGCTATTTGGGCTCGATCGCGCTCAGCTGGTATATATTAAATACTAAGAGCCAGTTCGGCGGCGAATTTAGATTTATGATTTATGATTTAGATTTACTTTACGGCTGTGCAAAACTGCCGGAACGTGACCGGCCCGTGTGACTTAGTGTGACAATTTTTTTCTTTTCTGCTTCTCTCTGGGAATAGACGCAGATTGTCACGTTCGGGTGCTCAGGCCCGGTTGGAATTAAGTGGACGGGGACGATGCATGATATGCATCATGTTTCTCAAATCCAATACGTCATCTTATTTAATCACACCCATTCTATTCTCACCGTCAATTCGCCGGTCGCTCCCCCGTACATTCCTCTGTATCTAATCCCTCCCCTCACAGCGCGATCGAGATCATCAACAACAACAACAATGGCGCGACCGCCGCCGCCGGTACCTTTCCCTCGCTCATCGTTTCTGCTCTCAACGACCTCGACTCGGATTCTCTTGCGGTTTTCAACAGCGTTTTAGACTTGCAAGCAGTTGCGCTTTCACTCCTTTCAATCCATACATGCCAGATGCTTGAGGCTATGGATGTTGAGGTCATGAGTCATGACTCTCTACCTATCTCGTCGTTGCCATGTCCCATGGAGACTGTTGAATCCGATGGACACCCCTTCACAATCATTTATCCTGTGGAACCTCAGCCTGAAAACTCACTTGTGCTTCCTGGAAAGATTGAGGCTGGTGTCTTTCATGCTATATACAGGGATATGTGAGTAAACCTTTCATGTTTCATCTTTTCTATGCCTCATGTCCTGTTTTTAACGCACAGCACTGGTTCAAAACGTCCCGAGCTTGTTGAACTATGCAAACAGTACTCGCTGGGAAGTGTAGGGAAAAAGGATGAGCTGAAGAAGAGACTTGCTGGGTTTAGTGAGAATAAGATACGTTGGCAAAGGTACGTCGTTGAATCCATGCACATCTCTCTTCTTTTGCTCATTCGACTTCCTTCTAGCCTTGTTCCCAATGCTCATCGTGCTCATCGTGGTGTTCGTGCTGGTGGTATCGTCAAACGCAAGCTAGAAATCAGCAGCATCTCTCTGTCGTCAGCTCATAAAGTCAAAAAGCTGAAGCCTTCGACAGTGCGAAGGAACGGGCTCATGGGTCTTCCTCCAAATACTCCGCTCGGTGTCCAACTCTTTGATACAGAACGGTCCAAGGATATGCGCACCCTGGAAGAGAAGAATGCACTCTATCATTGGGTGAGTCTCTGTGTTCCAAGTTCTCTTTTTCTTAAAGGAACGTTGACCTCTTGGCTAGGCAAAGAGATTCTGCGATACACATCCATATATCACTCGGGAAGAGCTTCAACGGAGACAGGACCTTAAAGAGGTGGAAAGGGCCAAGGAAAAGGCAACCAGTGCTGTATGTGACCTTTGTTCTTAGCTGCTCCTGAGCCTCATTCTTTTTGAGCAGACCATGGTAGCGGATTACATGCAGTCGATGTCAAACCAAATCGCCAGCCTTACTGCTACAATCCAGATGCTCACCCTTCCGCAAACACAACGTCTACCTGTAGATACTCAAGTGCAGGCTATGCCAACAAACCCTACACCAGCAAACGCTACGCCAACAAACATTACGCTGACAAATGCTACACCAACAAACGCTACACCAACAAACACTATGCCAACAAATGCTACGCTGACAAATGCTATACTGACAAACGCTATACCAACAAATGCTATACCAATGAATGGAATGGTTTATAAGCTTACTATTGGACGTGGTCAGGTCATTCAGTATAGATACAGTGATGTCCGGGAGCCCCGTCAAATTTCCTTTGCGACCAACATCCCTCGTTTGGACCGCGTATGGGATGATGACTGTAGTAATTGGGACCCTGTTGATTGTGGTAAGAACCTTCTTGAGATTAATGGTACAGCTATCGCTGTTCGCTACTGGCAGGAGGTTTTCAGTGGCAAGAAACACTCTGCTTGGTCATGGTTAAAGAAGCTCTGGACTGAGTGGAAGGTGCGTGTAGTTCTCTTGGCATGTTCTCTACTAATCTTTTTGTCCAGTATGTCATAGAGCGCTATCGCTCTAGTACCCCTGATAATTTCTGGGAGGAGTTTTCATTTAGCAATGGTCAGCGCTTTCACTGGAAAGCTATCACCGACAGGTTGCGCTATCTTCGGAGTGAACAGGAGCAGAAGCTTGTGGATATAGCAAATGCAGAATATGGTGAACGTTTCTCTCAAGTGTTTGTGAATAATCGGGGCAAAGTACTTTCTGATAAGTCAGCTATTGCTCGACGTTATCTCACACTATCGAACAATTCTACTTGAACCTATCTTTTAGCCACATACAGTATAAGAACCACTTTATTGATATCTTGCATATACATCTAGTCTATAATCAAACCAATGTGTGTCTAACAATAATTAAGCACAATGACATGAACGGTTACAAACAGGACAAACAACTGCAGGTGCTCGATGCATGTTGAAAAAATCATCTCTATCAACATGCGGATTATCATTCCAAGATATAAGATATTTCACAATGGTCAGATGTGTGAATTCTTGGCTCCATCCCCCCCATTCACAAATCTGACGAAGAGGCCATCGGCGTTCTACTGAAAGCCATTGGCAACCACCACGTCGAAATGAATGGGTACCATAGGGGACAAAGTCAACCCCAATATCAAGAAGATTGTTTCGGAACATTTCGAGGAACTGTTCAGATGTCTGAAGGCATTAAATGTTAGCGCTATGAAGAAAATAGTGGAATGATTTACCATTGGCTCATTTTCTTCAGCAAGACGGTCATTGGCACGTATTTTTCGGAACAAGTATCCTTCTTTCAACTCTGAAATGAGGATCCACCGAGCAAAGGCTCGTACAACACATATATGTTGGTATTGTTCTGGCATTTCATACCAGACAAAAGGCTTGATATCTGTATAGCTAGGTATCAGCTTTTTTGCAGCCAGTAAACACTTGAAAACTTACCTCCAAACTGACTAGTTTTCCGAAATGGTAGTCGAAGAATAAGCTTGGTTTTTCCAGTCTTGGCAATATCAGAAATTGTTACGTCCTGCATCTGAATCTTGAGTAATTCATCAACTCGGAGTAATCCACAGAAGGCAAGATTATAGCCAAGGTTGAGCATTGTACGTGCTCGGGGACCCAACTGTCCTTTAGGAGCTTTTCGAGAAGAAGACCAATGAACATGAGACTCTTGGAACTCAGGCTGATTGTTGAAATGATGAAGCTCTGCAAGTAGTTCCTAAACGGGTATTAAGTCTACTCTGCCAAAGAACACAGAGATATAGCAAGTTTCATACAGAAGTGACTGCTCGAGCACTGGTTGATGTCTCCCCTGCATGTGTCTGTAGAATATCATCAGCAATATAAATGATATATATATAGATAAAACTTGCTTTTCTCCGGCGGAGACTGAGCATGTAACTCGATACAGTTTCGGAAACAGAGGGGTTACCAAGCATTTGTCCAGAAATCTCACTCTGATGCCAGGCTTGCATGCCTAAGCTATGAATGCGCCCAAATCCAAATGTTGCAGCTGCCCGCATCTTCTGGCCATGTGTGTATGTTGACTGCTCCACATTGGTGTTGATGGGACTACCATCGAGGTTTATCGAATCACATCTAGAAAACCTATTTGAGCCAAATTCTAGTAAGAAAAACCAAGCCTTACGAATGCATTATCCATGCAACAAGATACACCGCAGCTTGAGGATGAGGTGTTGTGCAGAAAAAAGGGCTTCCCTCAGCTATCATCTGGCGTTGCAGGAGAAATGTTTCACATTGCTTCATCAACCTTCATAAAATTGGGTTGTCAGAAGTTAGGCTGTGTTTAACACTTTCCTATACATGCCGGAGATACTCTTGCGAAGTCTTTTCAGAAACACCTTTAGAAACCTCCTTGACTGCTTCTTTTAGGCCCAACAGGTCGAATGAACTCTGATTATGGTTCAGATCCAAGTCAATGTTGTCTTGATTTTCTTCTAAATTGTCAAGAATATCAGCTGCATTTACTTGTTGGTCCTCGGTAATAGCTTTGAGCAGCCCAGTATAAGCTTTGTCAGTCGAGATATTGAATGTCATAGTCCACAGCGAAGTGATATCAACTTTTGAGCCCCTATAATCATGATGAATGCAACGTACATAAGCTGCACAGCTCACATGTCCATTTATTTCAGCGTTCATGATGGAACGTCAATAAAAGAGATAATCATTCAGTGGGACTATGTTTAGTCTCATCAGGTTCGCAAAGAATTTTGGAGAATTACAGATTTTCATTACGGTATCATTAAATCCTAGTCAGAGGCCAGTCCAACTCTTTGCATGATTAATTAGTGGTACAATATCATGAAAGTAAGAACCTGTAAGTGAAGAGTGAGGAAGAGAACAACTGTGGTAATACACTACACTCCCAGAAAGATAACATAACTATGCCAACTCCTTGCGCTCATCATCGTGAACTAACTTGTGGTCACCAGTCATACCCATCTCCAATGCAAAAGTCTTGGTTTGTCTCCAGTTCGCGGACGTCCTTGGTGTAGTCTCAGCCATCATCTGGTCGACCTGCTCAAGAGAGACCTTTTGTTTCAGGAACGAGGAGATAAGCATACAGCCAGCATCAGCCGCAGAGACCACCCCAGATCCAGAAGACGTTTGACTGCAGGTTGCCTTCGTCAGAGTCAACCATGTAGGGAGTGATCATGGCAATGATGGTATTCCATGGCCAGTTTGAAGCAGTAGAGAGGGTGACACCACGGGGACGGATCTGGATGGGGAAGATTTCACCAATACAGACCCAAGCCACGGGACCCCAGGTGGAAGCAAAGAAGAAGATATATATATGGCAATAAAAGCGACCTGTACATTTACAGCGGAGATATTGTTGGCGATAGTGTTGCCGGCAGAGTCAACGTGAGTTTCTGCGAAATATGATTAGAGAAACGGATGGGTAAAATAAGTTAAATGAAAAACGTACTGTTGAAACTGACGCTGTCGCCGACAGCACCGACAATGACCTGACAAAAGAACATACCCCAAATGAGAACGGGATGACGACCGATGTGTTCCATAGTCCGGAACGAGATGGGGGTAGATACAGCGTTGATGATGGTGAAGATCAACGACATGAGGAACGAGTTTGAGATGGCACCTGTGGACTGGAGGAAAGGAGTCAAATAGTAGAAGATAAAGTTGACACCAGTCCATTGCTGCATCAGCAGAGAGGTACCGAGGATAGTCTTATGAAGGGTAGAGTTCGAAGTCCGAAGGCCACCAGTGAAGCACTGGTACCAAGAGCCCCAGTAAATGGTGTTGGGAATGAGAGTCTTCTCGTGGTCGTGGTTTGCGAGAAGCTCACTGATTTCGGTTTCAACAAATTTGGAATCGGCAGGCTGACGACGGAGACGGGAAAGGACGTGTCTCGCGCGATCAACGTGTCCTTTCTTGACTAGATAAAGCGGAGATTCAGGAAGGAGGAAGAGGCCCGTAGCGAGGATGATACCCCCATGCAAATTGAATGCAGATGGGAATACGATACGAGCCAGTGTCGTTTCGGTTCTTGGTAGCGTAGTCGACACAGGACGCGAGGAGAAGACCGATAATGATACAGAATTGACAACCGGAAACGAGAGCACCACGGACTTTGCGGAGGGAGATTTTGGACACTGGGTAATCATGGATAAGGATGTGGAGGACGGAGGGATAGTATATCGGACTTAATGTACAATATGAAGATAGCAGAAACGAAACCTACACCAAATCCAGCGATGAGACGACCGGAAATGATAAGACCAAGCATATTGGACAGTGGGGTGGCAGTTTTGTTTTACATCTTGTTGGTTCTGTATGTGTTTCTCGTAGGGGTATGCATTTTCAGGCTGATGAGGTAGCTAGATGTATCTGAGATGGAAAAACAGAGAGTGCGGTTTGGGGTCACGAGAAGAGTTTGCCCGAAATGGCCCACGTGACCACAGCTGCGAGCAGATTATCAATAACTTGTTGGATGACTATGCGACGTCTTTCGTCGTCCATGTCGTCCCACACCAAACTGAGTGGTACACCATCCACCTTGGACATGAGGATATAAGGCGAACGCACGTCCTCCTCTGCGCGAGCGTTATGATGAAATACGTGTGGGACAGGAATAGTAGTTCGAGTTTCGACATACTTCATTGTCACCACTTCACTTTCAATCCGTCTCGAAATAGCAGAATCATGATTGTCACTCATCGCGCCCTCAGACAGAGGAGGCACACGAGTTTTGTGCTTCGTTGGACGTTCAGACCATTCATCGTTGTTGGTAGCAGCAAAGGTTCCTCAAGAGAATCGGGTGTATATTTGTACCTTGCGTGAGATTGAATGAATCGAAGAAATAGTAGGTAATCAAAACATACCAAATTTCAGCATCCTTCCCATAGATCAGCGTCCGCCTTTCCGACATTTGAATTTCCTCGCTCAACTCGTCATTCGTTAGGCTAAATGACAATAATCTGATCTTGAACCTAGAAGCAATCTTGTCTTCTTCGTGTATTGTGTCCAGAGCAACCGCATTAGCCTGTCGCCTGGAAGCCAAATCAAAACCCCATCGCGGTGCATGAACAGGAAAGCTGGCTTCCAACAGGCTTCTCGGTCTTTTGCGGTCGGCAAGGCTACTGGTTACAACCGGTTCTCTGGTTTCTTGTTCTTAGCCTGAGCACTAGCAAATATCTTTGCCCGTCGTTCGCCGTACTCGAAAAGCCGTTGAGATCGATTTCGACGGCCAGACTTGAACGAGCAATCACGCTGCATTGCAAGATGAGTGAAGGTTTGAGAAACCAAGGGTATGAACTCACCATTTTGCTCCTCCAGCATCAGGACTGACTATAATTCCATTCTTCCAACCCTCAGTCGACCGTTTGATATACAACAACAGGAGAGGTTCTGAAAATAGGTTGTCGACAGGAATGTCGAAGAAACCTCGGATTTGACTGGCGTGGAGGTCCATTGTGATGACGTGATCGCAGCCAGCAACAACGAGCATGTTCGCAGCAAGTTTTGCCGTTATAGGAGCTTGAGATTCGTCTATCCGAGCGCAAGGAAAGGAAGGAATGACTGCGATGATACGTCTGGCGGAAGCTGTTTTACTGGCGGAAATGAGGATGAGGAGCTCCATGAGATTGTCTTTAGCATCCTTGCAACCAGATTGAATGATGAAGACGTCTTCATCTTGCATGGACTCGGATATTTCGACATTGATTTCACCGTTGGAAAACTTCTTGACGGTGCAAGGTACAAGTGGTACATTCAGCCTATGAGGGAGATATGACAAGTCTCTGTTAAGTTTAGTGATAGAACACTCTCTCTAATCGTCAATAGTAGTGTTAGAACACTCCCCAATCGTTCATTATAGTGCTACAGCAGTTATTAGATAGTTACAGTACTTATAACAGTAGTTAGCACTTCTTTCTTTCATTTCTCCTTCAGTTTACATGTTACACACTTACTTTTAGCATAGGCGCACAATTGTGGACACCTCTTTTCACGCCTCATGCGTTTTGCGTATATACAGTACCAAACAAACCCCTATTCCTACTGTAGAAAGAAGGAATCAAATCAATATTCACTTTCAGTGTTTGTTGGAGTACTGTTAGCATCTACAAGGTCCCTAGTACAACACTACCCTTGTAATTAACAGTGCATAGCAACTGCATTACTGTCCGGGAGTACACATTGTTGTCTGACAGCCTACTTGCTGCAATAGTGTGTGCAACATCAACTGTGCCAGGTTGACCTTCAACAGTCTCGTGGACTGATCTGGACCACGGCTTTGGGAAAGCGACAGCTTACCGGTCGGTCACTGCTCGAGCGGGTTCGGGGTGGCGGTTTCCTGTGTAGCTTACTTAGCGGACTATAGGCGTCAACATCAATGGGGAACTCACTGGTTAGAATGCGGAGAAAGCCCAATGCGTATTGGACAGATCTTTGAGTGCCTAATTTCGGTATTTGGAATATCCTAAATGAAGTGAATCAGTACTCGCAATCGAAAAGCAAAATCACCCTTACCGCAATGTGCTTCCAGTAATTCCAATAAGACCTTCTGGGCTCAGCTCAGCAGAAAAACTCCATGTGAAATCAAAGCTTTCGAAGATTAATGGTGTGAAGTACATGTGATTTTGGTGGATATAGTTTAGCCATGACTGCGACGACAAGGCAAGAATCGCTGGATTGCGCTGAATCTGAACGCGAATCAGTTTGACGGGCCTCGTGCCCAAGAAACTATTAAATTGTCAGAAAATTAAAAGAGAAAGATCAAGAAAGAAGCAAAGTACCGGGTACGAGTGTCAGTTAGCTGACCATTGGTGGGGTCCAGCACTGTCCGTAGGAGCACACCATTTTGAAGGCCAATGTTGAGAACAAAGTGAGTTGGGATTTGTTGATGAGCTCCACATTCCTCTTTAGACAAATCATAAAAACAAACTCCCATAGGCTATCTCCAACTCGACGGCCGTACTACTCGACGAGGCAGTTGAGGGAAGACTGGCAATGTGAGTTGTCTTAAGCGCTCCAACATTCCTCGTTGAATCTGCAGTTCGAACGTGCAGTCAGCATAGTGGAACAAGACAGCTTAACAGGCTTCAAATCGTGTTTCAAAAAGCTGTAAGCTTAGCCAAGCCTTGCCTATGGAGGGGCTGGGCATTGGCTTTGCTTACAGCTGTGAACAAACAACCTGGCCAGGGGGTACTACACAGCTTCAACCTTTCCAACGAAACACTTGCTCTTTGCAGAGAGCTGAGAGAGGACATAAAGAAGAAGATCAACGAACCCCTGAGGGCTAGGCTACTGCTACAAGCCAAGGGTTCCCATGCCTGACCTTTTCAAACCAATCTCAGACCTTTTTTGACCGTTTTTGACCGATTTGACCTTCTGCGACACATGACTCCCATAGACGCTCGGGCTGTAATCATTTCCCGGTTCCGCTTATCTCTCCAACCTGGAGTTTCACATCGTTCCATGTTGGCCAAGGTCAATCGCAGACTGTCGATGCCCATATAACACTCATTCGCTCCACCGTGTCTCAACTCGACTACCTCAGCATACTTACACCCTGGGTGAATTCATTTGAGAGCAAATTCAATGGAAGATACAAAAAGTCATCATCAAAGTGTTAAGTTTAGTGATAGAACACTCTCTCTAATCGTCAATAGTAGTGTTAGAACACTCCCCAATCGTTCATTATAGTGCTACAACAGTTATTAGATAGTTACAGTACTTATAACAGTAGTTAGCACTTCTTTCTTTCATTTCTCCTTCAGTTTACATGTTACACACCTACTTTTAGCATAGGCGCACAATTGTGGACATCCCTTTTCACGCCTCATGCGTTTTGCGTATATACAGTACCAAACAAACCCCTATTCCTACTGTAGAAAGAAGGAATCAAATCAATATTCACTTTCAGTGTTTGTTGGAGTACTGTTAGCATCTGCAAGGTCCCTAGTACAACACTACCCTTGTAATTAACAGTGCATAGCAACAGCATTACTGTCCGGGAGTACACATTGTTGTCTGACAGCCTACTTGCTGCAATAGTGTGTGCAACATCAACTGTGCCAGGTTGACCTTCAACACAAAGCTCATCTGGTGTAACGATAAGTGCATGTTGGAGGGAGTTGCGTGTAAGGTGTGTAGCAACAACCTCATAGCTAGCCTTGGACTCATGTTATTTTCAGCATTCCTCCTCCACGCCCTTACTCAGCCCCTCCTCATTGTGGCATGCAAGATTCTTGCTGCCATTGCCAGTGCCCACTCAATTACAACCGTACCTATGAATTTCTTGATGACAATTCAATCATTCGTATCGCCGATGTCTGGGCACTTCCTTGCGGCCACCGTCTCGACCTTCATTGCCTTGAGGAGTATCTCCGAGCCCGTGTCACAATTGATATGGCTACCAGCGCTCATCGATTTACAAATCACAGAGTTCGGATTTGGGCCTGCCCCTCCTGCTCTTTGCCATTCGAGACAAAACGAATCAACATCTCACGCTGGTCTTTTGCCCGCAACGACTTTCCTCATTCCACCAGGCACTTCATCAGGTCAGATGAAAGCGGAATCAACTGGCGGGAATGGGACACGGATTTCCATGTCGTCCAATATCTCTTGCACTGTTTCTCAGGCTTTGGACTTATTCAACATCATGATGTAGACTGTTATGTACTGCGTCCAGAACCTATTGCTACTCATTAATTAGTAATTTATCAATATTCTATCCCTTATCTTTCTTTGCGCAGCTCAAGGAGCTTCATTCAAGTCAAATGAATTCAAATTAAGCAGGAATTGTAGCCATAAGTCATCTACTGTCCGAGGAAATTATATCGATAAGTCATCTACCATCTGATAAACAGTCAAGTCGAAGATATGAAGTGCTATCATCCTTACGAGTACTCGATTAGAGTATCATTTGTGTCTGTTGTTATATTGGTCTATCCTGGTCATGTAAAACGCAACATGGATACAGAAACAATGATCTAATGAGAGCTTGGAAGGCCGTGGTGAAATAAGCGCTTCCTGGCGCTTCAGGTTTCATTGTCTTTTTTACCTTCAACCAGAGCTTCTGGATTTTTTTTGGCTGGGAGATTTCATTGAGATTTCATTGAAAAGACGAAATACAGTATCTGTTGGCTTTCATACAGACGATACATAAATTACGCAGACGATGCATAAATTACAGCAGCAATAACGTATGCGACGTAAGACTACACGCCTGTGTTTGCCAGATGTGCTGTAATCGGCACTGCCCTTTGTATTTCTTCATCTGCGTTGTAACAAGCCTCACAGCGGTTTGTTTCTTTCAATCGAATCGTACTAGAACATGGCTTCGCAACCTGGTAGTGTATCTTCCTTGTGAGTTCATTTTTCGTCATTCCATCCTCGTTCTATCTTTTTTTTGCGCGCTGCGCGCGTTACACACACATTATTATTATCGAGCGTTTTCATCGTTTTCATTCTATTTTTTTGCGTGCTGCGCACACTCTTTCCAAGCCCTCAAAAGACATCGCGTCTTCCCTGCGTTCTGTCCATCGTACCATCCCTTTTTGCTTCCGTTCCCTTTCCGCTTCCGTCTCTTGTTTTTTTTCACCGTTGTTTGCCCGTTTGACACCCGGAGAATTGGAAATCGTTAACTCCGACGATTGACCATCGGACCGTCCCACCGATTGGGCGCATCAGTCACGATTGGTGACTGATGTGACCCCCTTCGTCTTTTTTGTTGGTCTCAATTGCACTTCTCGATGTGCCGACGTGTCTTAACCCTCTATATCTCTCTTAAAATGGGTCGTGGGGTCAGTGATGCTGACTGGTCCAACCCTGAAGACACTGGTGCAGTTATTCAGTTCTTTTTTAAGGCTGAAAATCGTGGAAAACTTGGGCAAGGTGGAAATCCAACAAAAGCTGCTTTGAATGAGTGTGCTGCTTACTTGGCCAAGAATCAGGAGTGTCCCCTCCGCATGATGTCTTTCCTGAGGTGTAAGCCGCTCAGAGGTAGTAAGACATCCAAAATCCACCTCTTCATCTCGCCGGAAGCCTGGCAAGTTATCGATTATATCCTCCTGAAGATACTTCTCGATATCAATTCTGTCATGTTCAAGAACGAAGTTATGTAGGGCGACAAGAGCTGGAGGGATCTGAGCTTGGATCTCCATAGGATAATGGGGTGCATGTGTGAGAATTGACCACCGACTTTTGATGACACCAAAGATATGCTCCACTATATTCCGTGCAGAGGCATGACGGAGATTATAGAGCTCCTTTGCATTCACTGGTCTGGTATGCATCAGTATAAGTCATATAACGACAAACAAATGAACTTACCGCTTGCCTACATGGCCCCATTCTGCCAAATGGTAGCGGACACCCCGATATGGAACAAGCAAGGAATCACATATGCCAAAGCCTGCATCTGCAAGATAGCATTTGCCAGTGGGAATAGGGAAATCACGTAGTCGCGCCTTTGCATACATCTGTGAGTCTGCGGCACAACCATCCCAGCCACTGATGAAAAGGACAAAGCACATTTTGAAGTCTACAACAGCAAGACAATTCATGGTAACTCCACCTTTTCGATTTTGAGCATTCTGGATATCCTCTGCAGAAGGAGTGCAATTTATATGAGTCCCATCAATAGCACCAATCACATTGGCAAAATATGGCCAGAATTTGGGATTATACTGTATCTCGGTTGCAATTGGATCCTCTTCATTAGGCAGTTGCACAAAGCGGTTATAAAATGTCGCAGAAGTCAAAAATGTGACCATATGTTACGATCATGCTGGCTCAGGTATGACTCCTGTATCTTCGCTATCATCTTGCAACTCTTTGCCGAAGCTTTCGCTACTTCGCTGCTTCGTATCTTCGCATCGCATCCTTGCATCTTCGCATCTTCGTATCATCGGATCATCGTACCCGTTATCTATCATCTGACACTTGTTCCATGTGGTCTATTGTGTTTTCTTTTGAATAGAATAATTACTATAAGTACTGTAGTTCACTGTACTTGCTTCCTTAGTTTTGAAATCGACATAGATTGTCCTTCTCCTATCCTGCACACTTTAAGACTTAGTTCAAAGTCTTCTAGCTATCTTCGTCACTACGCTACACGTCGCCGAGACTTTAGTCATCGCTATCGCGTTGCACGTCTCGCGTCATCTTGTTCATTCTCGTATTGTCTTCGCTAGCATTCCGAGGACTGAAAGGAGCAAGGGTGTTGCTAATAGCTTCGCCGAGTCCTATCCCGTTCATTAGGAGATCAAGCAAGTACTTGAGGGTACCTTGCACGATCTTAACACCATAGTCCGAAAATGTCTATCAGTAAATCAGTTAGATAAAATATGATAAGAATAATTGACTATACTCAGAAATGGTAGACTTGCTATGCTGGAACCGCACCACAACATGGTCCACTGAGAGTCCCGTCACACAGGTGTACAAAAAGATTGCAAGTGCTTCATCAAGAAAGATATGTGCATTTGGCTTTTCATCATAGCCCAAGAGGCGGAGTTGAATAACCAAAGCAAGGAAGACATGTTTGTTCATGCCAAAGCAGATGTGGAAAACACTGGGGTGGCCTACAAGGAGTTCATTGAGCCATGCACGCCCAGATAGAGCAGAGTCATGCATTGGCTCTTTGCAGTAATGTGGAGCAATGAACTGACATAATCCAAGGACAACATACTGCAGAACTGCAGCTATAACAAGGATTGTGCGCTGAGAATTGTTATCATCATCATCTACAGGCAGATCCATGGTGGAGAGAAGAGAGAAGAGAAAATGTAAATAAGCGCACAAGTGCGCTGTCACGCGTCCAAATTTGGCAATTTTGCACAGCCATAAAGTAAATCATAAATCATAAATCTAAATTCGCCGCCGAACTGGCTCTAAGTAGGTAGTAAGTAGTAGGGTTCTGAACACGCGTTTTGAGGATCTCAGTCTTCCGATCTATCCCTCTTCGTCCAAAGTATGATAATACTGATTGATTATCTTGATAATGGCTATGGCCTGGGGTACTCCTGGGGATTGTCTTTTTTCTCTGTTAGTAACGGCAAGTTCGCGGCGTTCAGCATTCAATGTCCATCGCCTCAGCGGCTCGGCATTCGACGTTCAACGTTCAACGCTCCAACGCATTCATAATTGTCATAATCTTCATCAGAGTGAGAACGAAAGGTTGGAATGACTTGGACGATCATTTCGGAATACTGAGTGACAGTGATGCTTTAAAGCTTTATTAGATATATATACAACCAGTGAATGATAACTACATACACGATAGATGATGATGATGATACATTATTCTGTTTACTACACCCCTTAGGTCTGAACAGAAACAGACTCGGAGTCTAATACACTTATTTGGGTGACCTTGGCGAGGTAAGCATAAGCATGAGCAAAAAGAGAAAAGAAAAAAAATAGAGAGAGAGAGAGAAACGACCGGAAGCTTTAACGCGAAAATGATGAAGGGGTGTGTATTTTTCGGTTGTGGAAATGGTGGCAGGGGTATTTTATGTAGAGACGATTCGGGATGAGATGTACCTCCGTGATTCGAGAGTCAAAAGAAGGATTTATACTAGTAGCTAGTAGAAAGAAAAAGATTGTGAAGAACATACAGCCACGAACAACGAACAACGAACAACGAATTGTTCCCAATGCGACCTACAAATCCCAACCCAACAAAAAGAAAAGGGGTTGCTTCAACCAAAAAAACCTATGCCAATGCAGTATCCAAACTAATCATGCTGCTTTGACTGCTATGAGAATGATTGCACGTATGTCCAATACAATGCGGTCCACACCGAGGTCTTCTCCCTCTCATCCTCCTTCCTCCCAATCGTGACTCTCGGTGTTCAGCTTCAATTCGACCCTGCTCTCTTTCCGATAGTGCTGTCAAATGGAACAGCATCTCGAAGCTTTCCTGTACAAAGTGAAAGCATGATTGGACCCCTGCTTTCCACGATCTGACAAGGTCGGTTTGAGAGCCGAAGACTAAGACCGCGGCGACCGGGACTGTATATGTAGAGTTGTAGATAGAAAAGAGGGTAGAGGATATCAAGTACTCACTAATCGCTAGAGTTATTTGTAACCCAGGTCCATGCTTGCCTCGTGGAGTGAAAAAGAAAAGAAGGCCTAGCCTATAATGACGGAGAAATGTAAGGTACGCCCCCATGTTGAACTCTTTGGTATAAAACTCACACAACAGCCACAACCGAAAATGCACTGAAACAAAGCACTCTCAACACTGTCGCTAGCGGTGCATGAGCGTCACTAGAAAATGCACGCCAATTTCTCCCCAAGATAATACTGATCGTAATGCTCAAGCATAAACAGATCAACATTATCACCGCTACGATCACGGCCGACAATTTTCCTCTGTTCAATTCATGAAATAAGTAAAGCAGAAAAAACAAACCAAGTTGGAGAGAATAATGGATAGAACCTAAATAGAGAAGAAAAGCAGAAGGGTAAAAAAAAACTCACGGAATCGGATTTAACATGTTACAATAAAACCCTCCTGGTTCTCTAGTCACTGTTTCCCGATCCTTAAGCCCAATCACGAGAGATACTGCGAACATTCCTGCGCCTGCTACGTATGGTAGGGAAACCATCTGCACAGTAAGTAAGCCTTGTCATATCCGAAGCCTTCAGCCTAAAGAACCGCATACAAGCAATGTGTATAGCCTATGTAACAACGCGTTCCTCCTATCGTTGGTGGCTGCTTCACCAGTGGGATTCGGAGCAGCAAAGGCTCGAACGCTGATGAGGACCTAGACACAGGAAGAACGTGAATTTCGAGAGAAAGCACTGAACAAAGGCTTCAACTCACTTGAATGACAAGGGCAAGGCTGGCGGTAGCAGTTCTAAAATTAAAAAGATACCATCAGAAAACCTGTCGGTCGTTCTATCTCATCTTGGCTGAGAAGAGACAAAAAGGGAAAAGAAAACATACAATGTGGGAACAGTGTAAACGAGAGCAGCTTGTGTCAGGCACAGTGGATAATCAGGTTGCCAGTTCATCGGACCTCCCACCAGGAGACTGTCATAAGATTCTCTTGAGTAAAGAATCTACGCATCTCATCTCCAAAGTCCTGTCACGTACCTATAGGACGTACACGAAACAATCCACGTGAAGACAAAGTTTATCCAACTCCAACGACGTTTGACCGTTTTAGAGATACAAACAGTGAGAAGCATGAGTATCGAGCCGACGAGTCCTATCAACTGGAATATAACGAAAACGAGGAAAAAGGCGTGTTTCGAGGAAGAGCTCGTTTGGCCTTCATCCCCCACATCCGATCCTATGACGTCCGTCCAATTGGACGCCGCGTCCGGTGTTGTAGTAGAGAGGTACTCGTCTGAGCCTGAGTCGGGAATTCAAACTGATAAGCTATGTAAGAGGAAGAACAAAAGAACACAACTCACGAAAGATATACGAAGAATACATGGCAAAGATGAAATAAAGATTTCAAACACGAAAGGGATAGAATGCGGCGAAGAAGTGATAACAGGAACCAGAATCCGTTTGTCCAATGCTCAGAGAACAGCAATGAACAACCTTGACATCAACCTTATCAGCAGCAGAACAACTGGATATTAGGATTGCTAGTGTACCTCAGCAATGACTTGTACTTATACTCGAACCACCATATCTCAATTAGGACCCACAGCATTTCAATTATAAAGCGGTACTACGCAGTATCCGTCCACCTGAAGATGAAATCATACATGGTGAATGCTACCGAAGCGCTGAAGGGACCTCCTCCCATGGACAGGCCATCTTGATTGGCTTGGAGGTTGATTATGCGTTGCGTTGCGGACGTTGATGAGGCGCTTGAAGGTCAAGATACATCGGCGCTGCTCACAGCGACTCACAAGTGACAGATCCGAGAGATGGGAGACCACAGCAGTAAAACTGGTCCTATTCACGCGGATTGGACTATTCTGGTTATCTTGGGTCGAGGGTCTTGAGTTTCTGAAAGGTACCTGCATACTACGATTCAATCAGTGCTCTATGTTGATCAACACGGTCAGGAGAACGCACTGTCAAGAATATAACGGGAAACAGTGTTCCGGAATGAGTGAGTGAATCTCGGAGGAACATTGACCGTACAGGGCGCAATGTGATTTTCCTGGAATGATGGAGAAGACCTTTCGTATTCCGCTTGCTGTTAGGCCGTATAGCACCTTCTATCTCTGCCATATTGTGTATCATGTTGAGAACGGTACGTCCTGTATTCACGATTGAGGTTATCTGTCTGAGTCAACGGTCCTCGGAAGCAGGCCATTGTAACCAAGGATATTTCTCAATAAACCTCTGGTTACGCAAAAGCATGAATATGTTTTCCATGGCCGTATGTGGAACTCATTCCTTTGAGAGTCTGACACTGGTAACATGTACTTATATCGTGGGAGAAAAAGAGAATGAAGGGATGGAAGAGCCTTTCGCCGGATACCAAAAAGCGTGGGAATTACTCTTTTTCTTCTCTCCGTATCCCTTTGATATGATCTAAAGCTAGTATTTGAATTAGTACCATCATCATATGCTAGAAGTATTTGTTCTAAGAAGTGGCTCAGCCTTGATATTCCCCAGGACCAAATCACGATTTCCAAACGACCGACGACACCTTTCACGGCCAACAATTTCCTACAGCGCCCGTATCATGGTTAAGTATACAACCCTAAGGTAACAGTGGCAAAAGATGAACGTAGGTGATGCACTGCGCAATAGCTACCCGATCAGGAGAACTTTTCGAGTAAATTACTCGAGCTTCCCAGGTTGTTGGCTCAAGCACACGGCTCTTCTTACTGGCAGGAAACGTCCTCCTTGTAGCTGTATGGATTAGAAGAAGTAAAGAAGGAGATGTAGTACTACGCGGCCAGTAGGAGCACTGATTAGCATGAACGGAATACTGCGGGGACGTTCAGGTATTCTAGTCTTCGAAACCCGATGTTTCATCCTCCACACCGATTCTCTCGCAAATGTACTCCAATATTGTCCACAACTTTTTCAGGATGGCTCTCGACGCCTGTGCATCCTTCTTTGACGGCTGAAACCCTAGGCACTTCATCGCCGTCATTCCTGAACGAGGCTCGTTCTATCTCACTGTACCTTCCGTATCTCCCGTCGTTACAGACCATTCGCCCACAGGAGACGAGGCTCGACCTCGGTTATACATTCACGGGTATCTAGCCTCTATGTACTAAAATGTCTTGAGAGGTCTCAGGCATCTTAGACCTGGCTCGTACCACACCGACCAACGTATCCAACCATTTCTGAAATCTTCATATACACGACGGTGCTCTATCAATTACAGCGACTCGAAAGAGTGCGCTCGTCTCTCAAAAGCGACTTCACTCCTACGCAATGTTGTATCCCAGTCATTGGAGCTGCTACCAAAAACGGGGATTGGGAAGTCCTCCGGGCTGATGAGGGAACCAAGGCACATAATCGTTCGCGTGAATGTGCGGCGGGGCCGGATTCAGTGCTTCTAGACTCCAATTGACGTCGAACAAGCCTTATCAAGCTCACAAATCGACTCCAATACGGCAAGAATACTCAAAAGTTTCAGCTGCCTTCCAGACATAATCTTCACCGCTCTCGATAACCAAGATTGCCGTAGACGGCATTCAAGCGCTCGCTGTTGGAAAAGAAAGTATGTAGTGTAATAGATACATAGTATGATACATATGCGGTCTGTTAGCAAAATATTGACATTCTTACACGACGATATTGAACCAACACCGTATCACACTCAGTATAACCTCGTCAGTCACAATCAGACTTATAACTTCCCCCTCAACCGAACCTCCATCGACCTCAAGCAAACATACACCAGTCCCGTTAGCACAAACGCCATCTCAAATCCAATATCTCCTGTTTTTTCCGCAATCGGGCCTGTGAACCAGATTTGTGACATTGAGGGAACAACAAGTCCGAATGAAATTATGCCCGCTGCAATGGCGCTAAGTCCTGAGGGTAGGAGAGAAGAAGTCTTCCAGTAGGATAGAGGGTAGAAACGGGTCCACACGTTGTGATTACCTTGATCATTCTGAGTAAAATTTCGAGAGGAGGAGTAACGTTTTCGAAAAACAAGATGTTCGACGAGGAGAATAGCAACGAATGCTGAACACCAATATCCGATCAATCCAAGAAAATCTTCGAGGGCGCTATAGAACGTGTGTGAGCCAACAATTGCGAGTGGAAGGACGCTGTAATAGAAGTTGAAGAGGAAATGACGATGCATGAGTCATATACAAGTTTAACATTGTAAGGAGCACTCACATAGCAGTAGCGACAATCGAAAAAACATATCTCGGCACCACAATCAACACAGGAAGCACCAACTGCATATTTAACCCTATGGAATAGAACGTCGCAGCTATATTACCCGCCACGCTGAGACTCAGCAACACCGTGAGGAAATCACCAAAGCGCCCGGCGGGGGAGAGGATGGATTGAAGGAGCCCGCCTACCGACAAAGAGGCGTAAGATTGAGCCCAAGTGGCTGGAACGGAGGATGGAGACAAAGAGGGAGAAAGAGCAACGGCAGAAAATGCTGCGCCTAAACATTGAACGGATACAATGGGTATAAACAGGCCGAAGTAGGTATACAAGAAAATTTTGGTGCTGTATATTACACCATCGTCATTAGAGTTCATTACTGCGTTTGGAACTAGAACGGACCTCGAAACACTCGGCTTGAAATAGATCGTAAAATCGGACGCCAGTGGTGAATACGTTATCACATAGCCTGCAATGGTCGACGCGAATGATAATATCGTAGGTGCGGTGGCTGGTTCGGTGGCTGGGACGTCATTAAGATATTTTCCGCCGAGGCCGAGGGCGACGAGATAGACGATAAGGACCGGGAACCAAGCAATGCGTTCGTACCTAAAAATACGCGATTTGAATGACTGGAGGCAGAGGATGATAGTTCATCTTACCAGGTAAGTACGGCGTATCCGCAGAACGACAGCTATGAAAAAATTATGTGAGGTCTATATCGAGATCCAGCTAGGCATTGTACCTACAGCTAGAGAGATGATCACTACAATCACTATACCCGCACTAACCAAAACCATAAGTCATACCCCAAAGTACAAAGAAAAAGTAGCAACTTACTTCCAGGTAAGATTCCCATCTGTCACACTAGCAAGCGTCTGGCCACCCAAAATAGCATTCAAAATGCAAAAACCAACCATATTGATGAGGTTGAGGACGCAGACGAAGATGACTCCATAGTATCTGGAAATATTAAATATCGATGTATCTATCGAAGGTTCGACGGCCTCACCCAAAACTATATCTCGCCTGCACCATCTGCCTCATTCCCAGTTTAGGTCCCCATGTCGCAAAATATGCCGGAGGGGCACAACACAAGCCATTGAAAAACAAAATTACCAAACACGATTCCCTTATCCCCAATCCATAAGCCACAGGACCAAGAGTCCCAGCAGAGAAGGAAAGGATGTTAAAGTTCATCGTAAACCATAGGAAGAAGAGTTTGTAGTAGGACGTATCGGTTCGTTGGGAAGGTGGAACAGGTGATATCCCTGATCCAAGTGGACGATCAGTATTTTCATTAGGGAAAACGCATCTAGTAAGCATACCTCGACTTTCTACACCCCAGCTCAACAGACGTTTCGTCAAAGAGTTTGAGAAATACGGAGGAGGAATCGTTTCCTCTTCGCGTTGGTTGATATCTACACTACTGCGTTTTTCGATATCGACTTCCCGATCTTTTTCAATAGACATTGCTCTTTGAACTTCAAAACGAGTGCGTGAAGACGAACAGAGTCTGCAGCTGGGATGAACCGGTATCAACAGACATCGGGATAGTCCGTTAAGAAAATAAACTTCCTGGGAATGTCCCAGTCGTATTTGGCGTACACTCAGACTCAGTACAGTGCTCATGGAATTGTTCGAATGTTGTTCCAGGTAAGTATGAGCAGGATCTTAGGTAGTCCTTCAGAATTTAGAATATTAACGCCAGTTTTTATGTTGCACTCAAACAATCCCTTGCGACTGCGGGAGAAATGAGCACCACGAAAAGCTCACTGTTCTTTCGGTTAAGACCTCATCGAAATACCACGGTATAGGTGATCATCAGTCGAGAATAGTTTGAAAGGAAGGGTCCGGACAGCTTGGCATGGGTGCACGCTTGGGGAGCGGGTTTGTTATACACGCCCATCTATTGCTTCATTTCTCGCCCTTC
This sequence comes from Lentinula guzmanii, assembly GCA_027919855.1. Lineage (NCBI taxonomy): Eukaryota > Fungi > Basidiomycota > Agaricomycetes > Agaricales > Omphalotaceae > Lentinula > Lentinula guzmanii. The sequence goes on along the minus strand of JANVFO010000043.1, from coordinate 78,688 downwards.
TCCATGCTTCTGTACACCTTCTCCTCCGCGCACGCCTTATCTCTTTTATAATATATCATCCTGCTACTTTATTCCATTCCACTGTTGCGTATGATGGACACGTCGTGTGGGCAATATTGCTGAAGCGGTGCACCTATATTTCTTCAAAATCTTCCGTGATTGTTCCTGACGTTCTCTATTAGCCATTACAGGTGTTGGGTCAACCCGAGATTTGCTTGAGAGTTGAGAAAACAGGAAATAGAGAACCAAAAGACTTCAAGCGCCCGAACTCGGTACCAAACGGTCTAGCGCTGAATTTCTTCAATCTCTCGTTCACGACCATCACTTGTGCCATGCTTGCTTGCCTCTAATTAATCGACGGTTTCTACTTATGGCTCTATACTCACCGCTATCCTCAGCTCCAGCAGCTCGCTGGAAGCAATTCCTTCTCACCAAAAAATCACTAATTGCTTCAATAATAGTCGTCCGTGCTTCAATACCACCGATACAATACAGTCGCTAATTCTGTCATGTTATGCGATTTCCAGATCTTTTCCTTCCTAGGCCTTCTGGAACTCCTCCTTGAACGCGGAATAAGCAGTCGCATTTTGTCTTCCTTCTCCCTCACACCCAACTCATCACCTTCGAACCAATCCCCACTTTCATGCTCAAATTTATTCGAGCCGTCTTCATTTCAGCACAGCACTCCCCGTCCAACATATTCACGCAAAGCCAACGCTACCTTTCTCACCCTAGCTCGGAACAGCGACCTAGCTGGTGTGATACATAGTATGAAACAGGTCGAGGGGAGGTTCAATAGAGACAGACATTATCCCTGGGTCTTTTTGAATGACGAGCCGTTCACGGAAGAGTTTATCAGGCGCGTTGCATTGACTGCCACTGCTCCTCAGCTTCTCATCCATATCTATTCATGTAGATGCACCTCTGCAGTAACTTCTGCCAAGACACATTATGGCCAAATCCCGCGCGATCAATGGGTGCAGCCAGACTTCATAGACGAGGAGAGGGCTACAAAAGCTAGAAAATCTTTGTCCAAGATGAGAGGTGTTTTCTACGCAGGTATGTTTAAACTCTATTAATACTGTCTGTTTCGCTGATTGATGCATACATCGTTCACTTCAAGACAGCGTGTCGTACGTACTTCTTGTGCACAAACCCTCGATGACCGTACCCTGATGTTATGCCCTCCAAGATACCGCAATATGTGTCGTTTCTACTCTGGATTTTTCTACAGACAGCCCCTGCTACAGGATTTCAAATACTACTGGCGTGTAGAGTGAGCTATTCATACTTCACCTTCTTTCTCCCTCAGTAACAACGGGAACCCTTAGACCAGACATCAATTACCGCTGCGAAATTGAATACGACCCCTTCTTGTATATGGAAGATAATAATAAAGCTTACGGTTAGTATCATTATATGCGCAAAGCCCAATTTTTAATCCTGTCTTCTCCTAGGCTTCACTATCTCCGTCCCGGAACAAAAAGAGACTACACCTACACTATGGGATACTTCAATGGGTAGGTTTAACACCCCGACTTGCATTCGCTTTTGCTTACTCAACAAATTGGCACGTCCTGCTCCTCGGTAGAATTCTTCAATCGAAACCCACAATACCTCCATCCCAATAACGCTATGCGTTTCGCGTCAAAGGACGAGGGTAAGACCTGGACTAGATGCACATGTGCGTACCATTTCCAAACTAGGAGCGTCTCAGCTCATTTTACTCGTTCAGATTGGACCAACTTCGAAATCGGCGACCTCGACTTTTTCCGTGGGTCAGAGGGATATAATAAGTACTTTGAACATCTTGAAACCGCGGGAGGGTTTTATTATGAGGTATGTTTAAATCTATTCTTTCCTGTCCGTCGTTCTCATGATTCACAACTCGTATTCGAATCCCTTCCTTACCTGTTGCTATCCGATCTTCCTTCTGCCTGCATCCCTTTCTAAAGCGCTGGGGTGATGCCCCCATGCACGGCATTGCCATTTCCCTTCTCCTCGACCGAGAACGGATACACCACTTTGATGACATCGCATACGAACATACTGGGTGGGAACAATGCCCAGATCCCTCGACTCCAGCGTATGAACGAGGGAGATGTAGTTGTGATTACGGGAATTCGATGGCTGTTAAATGGAAGAGGTGAGTGTCGGAGTACTTGTGGTGGTGGTGGTAGTCGTCGTTTGTACTAAACGTTCATTTTGATTTTTATTTCATTTCTAGGTATTCATGTCAGGCTGACTTTGATGCTGCGTTGGCTGTTCCTCGGATAAATACCGAGTAGATCCTTATCTCAACGAAAGCCTCGTTTGTGTATGGAGTGAAATTTCGAAGTTTTGAAGTTCACACAATGTTAAGACACAGTCCTACTAGTGCAGTCTGGCTGAATCGAGGGCGTGGATGGTCATCTTGAAATATTGTCCATAATATAACATGCTCAAAGCATTCGTTTTGTAGAAGTATAAGTTCTGGCACAAAGCGATTGCGTTACGTTCCGAATTCCGAATGCGCTGATCGGCCGTTCGGAAGTCGGAGTCGGCGAGAACGTGAACCGAACATAACCGATGACACTCCTCTACACCTTTGCACCGCTAAACGGTACTTGGGATGGATGCATATGATAGCTCAATGATATTCTGCCTTTTTTTAAGAACTCGATACTCTTCGGTCGAGTTCACACTCGGACACTGAAGATTTTTTGACTCCAGCCTTAAATCTCTCAGGTAGATCTCCATTTGTTTATCAGTGGAAATTTTCTCAACAAGTTCAGAATCCGAACATACCAAACCATGACCGTGACCATTCGCGAAGCGAGAGAGACCGACGCAGATGCCGTATCCAGAATATGTCTGCTCACCGCCCAAGGAGGCCAATCCGCGGACGATCTCCACGATTTCAAAGAACTCCCAGGTTTAACTTATGCCGTCCCCTATGTTAAACTTCCTACCACTCTCGGCTTCGTGATGGTCGATGATAAGAACGCTGGGTCAGGAGACGGATCTGGCGAAGTCGTTGGGTACATACTCGCCTCAAGGAACTCTCGAGACTTCGACCGCTACGCAGCGGAGCACTGGTGGCCCGCCCTAGCAGAGAAATATCCACCTTCGTTGGCCAAGAAACCGGCTGATAAAGAGTTCATGGAGCTTTTCCGCAATATGCATGGTAAATCGGATGCAAGAGTTTCTTATGGTGCCGCGAATATGCATATCAATATGCTGGAGCCTTATCAGAAGCAGGGATGGGGAAGTAAACTTATAGGGAAGATGGTGGAGGCTTTGCGTAAAGAGGATCCGGACGGTGGAGTTACGCTTGGAATGGACCCAAGGAATCTAGGAGTGCGGGAATTTTATGAGAAGTTTGGATTCGAGTCTTTCGAAGGCGGGAAATTCAATGAGTTGGGGTTGAAGTTTTCCAAGGCCAAGGTAACGTCGACTATTTAACGGCGCTGTTGTCTGAATGATTTTGGCTGATCATACATACATATATATTACAGAATCTGACTACATAAATCTGAAGCGAAACCAAGGTGTACAATTTTGAGCACAATAAATACAATTTAGTCCGTTCCTGTCATGTATCGCCTTACATGCGCCTTCAGAGTGCAGAAACAAAGCGCCCAGTCGAAAACAGTTTCAAAGTAATGTTCCCAATCAGGAGGCCCAGGAGATAGATCTCCAGGGAAACCCAGTCCGAAGCCGTCTATATGCTCCTTGGAAGAAACTCGGGAGGAGTTCCGCTGCTCCAGCCATTCATGATCGGTACTCAATGAATCGACTCATCGTATATCAACTGCAATCCATCATTTGCAATTGTTTACCTACCTTTAGAGCAAAGGGCAGTCCAATGCAAATGAATTCTGAAATTTGTAGCCATTATCTACACCATTTACACATTTGCATTGCATCAGCGATATCTTCGGTCAGATGCAGATCAACGTACCACTCCAGACCAACGTTTGCTGAAATGGTATGCATCAGAACGTGTTGGCAACGCAGTCTGCCTCGACGCCCGAGTCTACAGTCTAATCTCTTGGCGGTTGACGCTTAGAGTATTCATTCGAAAATTTATTCAATAACAAGAATGAATTTAAGAGTTCAACGATACCAGGTTCGTGCGCCTTCTGTTGACAAATTTGGCTGTACTCTAATTCAATCGACAGCATTATCATTATCTGCTGCTTCTCACACAGGTCCTGTGACCTTTTGTGGTGGCGCTGCGCTTGCGCACCTTGCCCTATTTTCTCGGTACTATCCGTCTTTGGTTCGCCAAGCTAATCCAAGCGTGCAGCGCCATCAGAAGATCTGGGAATGTACTTTCGAGGTGTTTGTTCCAAGTTCGACAGTGCCTCAACGGTGAGGCAGTCCTAGCCTCGATACACCTTCACTCAGAATTGTCCAAGGGCTCAGAGCACCCTTGGGAACAACGAAACGGACTGTCGTAACTATAAGTGCCACAATATACTTTCTGATGTTTCAATTAATATCGCAACAAACATCGAGTTCTTGATTGTCCAGATTCTACTAGGCGCCAAAGCATACATGTATGGTTATATATTCGAAGAGGATCAGAGCTTCAAACATATTGTAATATTTTTTCCCCTCCAACCTTCCGTCCTCTTCCGTCCCACTTTCCCCCTCTGTTGCTCACATTTATACCCCTCTCTTCTCACTCAACACTATGCAAACGCCTCGCATGCGTAACCTCCTTCGACTCAAGTTCGTCTCTAAACCCAAATCAAGCTCAAACAATCGAAGTGCCAATTCCGTTGATGCCCTGGGATGGCTTATCGATATCGTAGACACGGTACAAAGTGCATCTGTGGTGGCTCCCTTCCCACAAATCCAAGGGGCGGCTTCCGCGCTGTCTGTCCTGCTCAAGTGTATTCAGGTATTTCCATTATATCCTTCCCCCCAAGTTGCGGCCATTTTGGGCTTACCGTGAATTTAGAAAGTGTATCAGAACAACGAAGAGTTTAAGGAGCTGCTCGAACGCATCAAGTCAATCTTGGAGGTGATACAGAAAGTTGTCGATGAATCTGATAAGGCGATGTGTGCTCGTATGAACGATGTTTTACTGGAATTTGAGGCGTGAGTGTTGTGCTTCCTTCCCCTCTTCCGTTACCTGTGTTTCATTGAGCGCTCATCTCATTCATGCGTTTTGATTAGGTCATTGCGCGATATAGTTCAAACAATAAATAGCCAACGACAGCGCAACGACAAATGGATAAAGCAGTTCCTCCATTCTCACAGTGTCAGCGAGTCTGTCCTTCGACTCAAAACGAAGCTCGATGACGTCCGACTCAATGTTCTGGTAAAGAATTCGTCTCCAAAGAATATTATTCCATAGCTGACGCACGGATACCCTGGCAGGTTAACGCTACTTTTACGCATCACTCTGTTATGAGAGAGCAGGTTTCGAGAATAGACAAAAAACTCGAAGTGGGAATTGCCTCCCAAGCCACAGTTGCTGTCGAAACCCAGTCTGCTCTATCCCAATTACAACAGCAATCCCAAACACTTCACACAGAAACCCAAGCTCAGTCATTCCTGATCAGCAAGAACCAGACTGGTTTAATGGCGGCATTCACGACGCAAGGCCAACACATCAGAGATAGTCTCCATGCGCAGGACAAGTTGGCTGTACAGCATCATCTGCAGACAGTTAAAGATTTGAACCAGCATCAATCTTGGCTCCAGAATACTTTAGTAGACCAAAATCAGCTTGTCATTCGACAACATGATGAAGTTATGAATGCAGTCAGGCGGACGATGCCCACACCGCTTTCGTCGCCCAAAGACATGGACGGTTTCGAGGAATATGAAGAAAACGTACGTGCTCCATCATGTTTTGAGTCTTTCGCTACTCATCGGTCTATGCCTGATTAGTTCCAAGTCTTCAAACAGAGCGAATGGAAGCCGAAACAGATCCTGCTTTCGAGTGACGAAGAAGAGGGATCATGGATGAGCACAGACTCTCAAGTCCTGGTCATTGATCAGACATCTGTTGTTGGATCTATCAAATACAGAGTGCGGACGTTCAAAGCTGCGTCTCATAACAAACCCGAACAACAGGACGCTGCATTTAAGGTGCACATTTCGGTCTTCAACTGCATATACCGTCGGTCACTGATTCATTCTCTGTTTAGGTATTCAAGGACCACCTACAATTTTATTCCAGCGCGCGGTAATGGGTTCCATTTGGATAGGATATATGTGACAATCTCATTTTTGTTCGGCAATGTAGCATGCCCTTTCTTCCTGAGCTGGTAGGATTCAGTAAATTCAAACATGGCCCTTCATTGTTCTTCGAAGAGCGTAAGCTCATCTCTCTCATATACCTTGTTTTGACATGCTGAGGAAGTCGCTCGTACTAGATGACGAGGAATATGTCCCGTGGCCAGATTACCAGCATGACAGCGAGCTTTCCAAGACTCTCATACTGTTCAAAGTGGTCAGTATATCTATCTCCCCCTTCCTCTGGTTTATGTTGCTGAATCATTATTAGAACCTAATCGAGGAGGACGCAAGGAAATATATGGCAAGGCACATGGGAATGCATCCTGCTCGCAACAAAGAAGGAAATAGGGTGAGTTGAACGGACCGTTGAAATCAAGATGTCTTATCAATTTGGAACGTTCTACTCAGATTGCGGAATCCGTTCTTATTGGACCAGGCGGAAAAGTCAAGCTTCTCGGTTGGACTTCCGTCACTCGGCCCAGAGTCGACTTCACTTCAACTGCTGTTTCCTTGAAGCTTATAGACCAGGACTTGAATTCAGTTGCCGCAAGGCTAAAACGATTGGATAATCGTCAACAAGTATTGAGAGATTTCATTGCATCCGGAGCAGCCTTTCTCAAAATCAAACGACGCAGGGTCTCCGTAGATCCATTGACGGACTATCATTCCCATCTTGGATTCCTTTACTGCACTTGCTGCGAGGGACATCTATCTGTACGTGCAAGGTGGACACCACACATCCATTTTACCGTGAACGCGACGTATGAAGACGAAACATCAACTGCAACAGACCTTGATATCGTCATGAAACCGAAATCCCCTCGAGTACATTGTGCCAAAGTGTCCATCAACCCAGGAATTACAACAATATCCAGCATCCTGTTTCCACAAAGCTACGAACCGGTAGATGTCTCTATCATGTATCATACATCTGCAAATCCTCATCATATCAGCTTTGAGCATTGTAAGTAAGTGTTGATTGTATACATCGCCCTAACTGATACACGCACAATGGCTTCTAGTTTCTGAATATAGTAGCCAGTACAGCATACGATATTATCCATCAGTCGACAATGATTGGTGTGGCTCTCAACTTTACTTACTCATCCATCCCGGCTTGAATCAGTACGGAAAACCATTCTTCAAACTACATTTTCAATTTGAAGGGCAGAAGGGATTATCCCTTTCAGAAGCGGAGGGAAAGGGCATACTAGTCAAGCAGGAGTCGGAACAATGCTTATTTCGCGAATTTTCTGCTGGACAGGAACACTTTCCACTTCTGTGCGAACACATGGAGCTGGATCCCTTTAGGGAGTACTACCCACAAGCGTTGGAGGAGCAAGGGGTTTCAGCATTTGATGACAACCATCCCGACTTGGAACTTACCGATTATGATAAAGATTATGGACATCCTTCACATCCAACTGCCCAAGGTAAATGGTATGCAAATTCTTTGCATTGCAGCTCATGAACTCGTTTGATTTGATTAGATGAGTCCACGGCTTACTACTTCACGAAATGAGATTCTTCAAATCCTTGACAAGTTTGGAGGCACACTTTCCCGAAAATTGGCAGAATCGTTGTCAGCCCTTTCTTCAGCTCTCATTTAGAAGAAGGATGTCGGAACGATGATTTGGGGAACTCCAGTAGCGAACCTTCTCGTAGAAAATCGACCAGGTTGATCCGGCAGCGAGACTGGTCAGAAATTTCAGAATCTTTCGCGGTAGGACATGCGCTATATAGTATGGAATATCGATCAAGTGTATGAATATGAAGGACTGTACTACAAATGTAATGTAGCAGTGTACCGAGAAATCGAGTTAGTCTTACATACTGTCGTTGTTATTTCGGAGTAATTGAATAATACCCACGCCATCAAATCTAATCAATCTAATCGTTCAGAGGTCGTCTGTTTCCGACTCCGTATGCGACCCTATGCGACCAGAAACCTGCAGTGACACCTACACAGCTACACAGTTATTTACACTTTGCTAAAGCGCAATGCTTGTTATAAAATTACTTACAAGCTTGCTGAGTACAAATTTGTATAAGTTGCTCGCGTGCCTTCAACGAGTCGAAGTGGAGCGCCGTCAAAGACGGATCCACTCTGCTTTCAATTTGTTTTTCGTTGCTATCCTAAAAATATACGGATACTAAGCCGAATAAACCTTCGAGCTTCAAACTTCAAGAGCTGCGGGATCGCAATTATGTAGACGTTAGAATACTGGTTTTGCCACTGACGCTGCAGAATCGTTCATCATATCCTTCCTATAGCTCAAGAACCCAACTAGACTCCCCTGGAAGTCCAGCCTCTATCGCCGCCAATAAATATTAAAAATAGACCAACCTCTGTCATTTTATTTTTATCACTAAATCAACCACCGAATGTCAACTGGTCTGCCAGTTTGCCGCACGCTTACCTACCGGCCTACGTTCTCGATTGTTTAAAATCAAATTTTCCGGCCTAACCTTTTACTCCTGCTCATCACCTCGCGTCCACTACAGTGCTCCCCAACAGCTGTGGTTCATACCTTTTATCTTCTTTTCTGCTCCATCATCTCAGTCTTTCCTTAGCACAATGCGCCTTCCGGTCTTTTCATCTAAATTTACCCCGAATGCGGTTTTGGTGGTCTTGATCAACTTCAGTGCCGTTTATGCACGGACAGCCACGAGCGAGGCGGACGAGGCTCAAATCACCGGTGTGTAGTATTTTACAAAATCTTCACAATGGCATATCTTGACTTGAAGTGACTAGACCCCGTCGAGGAATGTACTGCATATTACTATGCCCCAGTCACTGATGCCCTCGATGGATTCCCTACGATATGGCAACCTGCAACGATTGTTTCGAATGACACAGAGGCGCAAAACATTTGGGCAAACATTTCTCAATCCGTTCCGACAAACATATTACCTCACGTTTGTTTTTTTCGCGAGTCCCGTTGAACGTTCAAGTGACAAATTATCAGGGTGATATATACGGGGACTGGAATGATACCTCTTACAACGTAGCCGAGGATCCCGACTGTTGGTGGACGAAAAGTCTTTGCACCACGCCTAAACTGTCAACTCTACCTGCGGACGTGGCCAGTATACCTGAGGTAAGCTTTCTGATCCAATGGAGTACGTCAAGTTGACGTTGCTCCATCCATTAGCCTGAGACTATGGGCTATGGCTTCGATGACGGCCCAAATTGCTCTCATAACGCGTTTTACGATTACCTTTTGGAACAGAATCAGAAAGCTAGTGCGTACTTCAGATTTTCACATTCAGCTCCTGTTCATCTCGCTATAGCGATGTTCTTTATTGGAAGTAACGTTCTCGACTGGCCTTACGAAGCTATGCGGGCTATTGATGAAGGTTCGTCCCACACTCTTTCTTTTTAGAAAGGAAGTTGCTCACAAAGTGCATTCTTCAGGTCATGAAATTTGTGCACGTAAGTCGGATCAGTCAATGTCTATTTTGTTTCCCGCTGAAGGTTCTTCGTGAAGACACTTGGTCACATCATTACAGTAAGTCCGAATTTTGCTTTCGGAAGATTTAGTGAATGTTAATTTCGCCAAGTGACTGGATTCTCCAGCGAAGACGCATTTGCCGAACTTTACTACAGTATGTCCTTTTTTTCTCCTTCATTGTCGGCGCACTGAAACTCTTCCAGGTGTTCGTGTGTATTCCTCGTACTAACTGTCATTTGCTAATCAAGAATCCTGCCTACAGATGAAAGCAATCAAACTTGTCCTCGGTGTCACCCCGACTTGCTGGAGAGTAAGTTCCTAATCATCAAAATGTTCGAGATGTAGTACCTATCGATCTTTTTCAGCCTCCGTTTGGAGATGTTGATGATCGCATTCGGGCAATCGCCGAAGGCCTTGGTTTGCAGACAATCATCTGGCAATATGATTCATTCGATTGGGAAGAGCAATCAGGAAACATTACTGCAGCGCAAGTCTACACCAACTACGACAACTTTATTGCAAGGGCCGAGAACGGAACTTTCAATACTGTACGTCCCGTTACTATTTTTGCCTTCTGTGCTTGACGATTTCTACAGGAAGGGTCAATCATGCTGACCCATGAGCTCAACAATTTCACTATGCAAACCGCTGTCACATATTATCCCAAGTTGAAGGACACTTTCAAGTATCTGGTGCCTGTTGGTGTTGCTCTGAATAAAACCCAACCTTACGTGGAGACGAATTATTCGCTTCCGACTTTTGATGAATGTATGTTGCCCTTTCCATCCATATTCTACTTCCACTTACATGTACCTAAGATATCTCTGGCAACGTTACCACTAACTCGTCGTCGTCGTCCTCATCCTCATCGAACTCCACAAGTTCGAGCACTAGCCAATCGTCCTCTGCTGATGTACCGCTTATTCAAACCATTAGCTCTGTTCTTCTTGCTTCGATCACACTTGGAATTCTAATGCTAGCAGTATAGATCTCAGAGCATACTTGTAGTCAAGTGATGATGCTCCTCACTACCCCATTTCTGTTCTGCGTTGTGTTTCTCTGCCTATGATATCTATGTGGCACAATCTTTTATGGTAATTTGTTTTGTGCCCATCTTACTCAAGTAATTGTCGCTCTGATTCACCCGCCTGTGGGAAACTGCTGGACATTTTTGTAGAAGAAATAGTTATCATTTCACCATCCCCCAATCTAATTCGCATTTTGAAAAGCTCTTCCTCATGTTTGTCTCTACTGCAACCGTTCCGCCTCTTAATGTCCATGACATGCATACTTGTACGGTAATTAAAGACATTTAGGGTACCTTTAACTTTATACAAGGTCAACAAACTGTGTATTGAGGCAGCATGAACATGAACTCACCTTATCTCTGCTAGCAAGAATCTGTTTCATTCAAGGTTTCTCACTGCCGGGGCTGCAATGATGGATGTAAACCATGTGATGATTCAACTCATCACTCATGATTCGGTGTTCCTTTCTCAGATTACAACCTTCCTTCTCCATACGCTTGTTTTCCCCGGCGAGATGAAATCTGGAATAGGCTTGTAGATGAACTTCATTTGACAATGCCTGGAGGGTAGCTGTTTGTTTGCTTAATTTTTGCTCTAATTCTTCCTTCGCTGCGATGGAAGTTGCAAGTGTGCGCTCTAGCTCAGTGACCCTTTCCTGTGCTTCCTGCGATATAACATTGTTCTGTGATTTCAGCCGTAAAATGATGCCTTTGGCATCCTCAAGGTGGGCAAAAAGAGCTGCATTTTCCTGTGTAAGCGCAAAAATCTTTTCCTCCCTTTCCCTTGATTTTTCAGAAAGCTCATGACGGATTTGATCGACTTCTTCTTCTAGACTTGCCTTCTGAATGCCTAAGTGAGTCAACCTTTGTTTAAGACTCTTAACATGGTCAAGGAGGTTATCGAAGGACAGAGTGTGCTCTGAAGATTGAAACTGAGCCTCTCCTGAAATGACTTGGGAATTGCAAGCAGGTTTTCGAGGAACGATTGGAGGATGGCAAATATTTGATATCTGGCTGGGAGCCAAGATTCGTGTCTGACCGTTGTTAGAATTTTGGAATCCTTCAGTCATCCGAGGTCGTTTCAAACTGTTCATCTATTTCATAAAGTCAGTTACCTGAGCAACTCATTAATGTACTGGACGAATAATGAAGAGTGTGATCAAATGAATAAATATACCTTACAGTCGCCGGGGTAAAGACAAGTCGTTGAAAGAAAGGTCAAAGTTTCGATCAACAAACGAGTCAACCACGTGAAAGACAAAAATGGGCGACACAAAATGTTCCATTCACTACAAGATATCAATATACAACATGGAAATACTTATGTAAATTAGGAAAAGATGCAATACCACCCCTAACCACTTGCAGCAAGCTTTTTCTGGAGTTTAGCCTGCCAAAGGAGAGAACATCAGCAATCTTGTAATCGAGCAAGGATAATGTGCTCACATTGACAGCATCCATATATACATCTGTCACAACCCAATGCTCCCTCTTCATATCCTTTCCATGGATTGCCAATGCCAGGTCTTTCGTCATAACACCGTCCTCATCGATAACCTCCACACACGATTTCTCCAGCTTTTCGCAGAATGCCTGCAACTTGTCGTTCTCGTCCAGCTTGGCTCGGTGCAATAGACCCCTTGTCCAGGCAAATATCGACGCGACCGGGTTCGTGGAGGTTTCATTGCCTTTCTGGTACTCACGGTAGTGACGCGTCACAGTGCCGTGTGCAGCCTCAGATTCAACAACCAGCCCGTCAGGAGTTATAAGTTCCGAAGTCATCATTCCAAGAGAGCCGAATCCTTGTGCAAGGATGTCAGATTGAACATCACCATCGTAGTTTTTGCATGCCCAGACAAAGCCCCCGGAAGACTTGATGACTTGCGCAACCATATCATCGATTAAACGGTGCTCGTAGTAGATACCCGCAGCCTCAAAGTCGGATTTATATTGCCTACAGGGAGTACAAGGTAAGCTGGGAAAAGAGACATACGGAGATACTCACGACTCGTAAATCTCCTGGAAAATGTCCTTAAACCGACCATCGTACTTCTTCATAATCGTATTCTTCGTAGACAAGAACAGCGGCATCTTCTTTGATAATGCCATTTTGAAAGACGAGTGAGCGAAGCCTTCGATTGACTGAGCAAGAGGATCAGCCAGCAGAATTACAGTCAGCTACAGAATTTGTACCTCGTCCGTGTTGTACATGCTCATGGCGACACCTGGACCTTTGAAATCATACACATCAAGCGTAGTAGCTTTGGCGCCATCTGCAGGGGTATAAACCAACTGCAGTTTTCCGGGACCAGGAGCAACAAAGTCAGTTGAACGATACTGGTCACCGAAAGCATGTCGGCCAATGACAATGGGCTTCACCCAGCCTGGAACGGGTCGAGGAATGCGTGAAAGGATGATAGGCTCTCGGAAGACCGTTCCGCCAATCAAGTTACGGATCTAAGGAAGAGGGCAGAGCGTGAACTTTCAAAGACAGAGTTGATGAGGAATCTCTGGACACACAGTTCCGTTTGGACTTCTCCACATCTGCTTTAGATTGAACTCTTCGACACGAGCTTCGTCTGGTGTGATTGTGGCACACTTGATCCCGACACCGTATTTCATGATGGCCTCGGCGGATTCGACGGTAACTTGGTCATTGGTCTGCAGAAACCTATGAGCAGGAGCAATTCCATGGACGCGTCTTTGCATACCTGGTCGCGGTATTCCAGGCCAAGGTCGTAGTATTTTATGTCAAGTTGAAGATACGGAAGAACAAGCTACGAAGTTCAGGCGAACTGGCTGCGGAAAGGAATAGCGAAGCTTCGACTCACCTCTTCACGAATCTTTTTCCAAATGATTCTAGTCATCTCATCTCCATCAAGCTCGACCACTGGGTTCTCCACGACGATCTTCTGAAAACCGGATTCTATCGTCAAAGGGACAGTCAAGACTCGATGTACAGGTTAAGATACAAAACGTACGCCTTTTGGCAGAAGACGCGAATGTTCGTTTGGACAATGGAGAAAGAGAGATCCTCATAAGGTGTCCCGACAGCAGTCCTAGTCTTTGTGTAGTCGCCATTTTTTGGTGATGGTCGTCTGTACTAATTCAACTTCAGGAAGTATTGTACGGCTTTCGTTGGCCGAACTTGTCGGTCTCGGCCGATGAAAGCGACGAGATGGGAAGTGGGAAGAGGAGACAGCAATGTGGACGCTGATTTATATAACGCACCTCTCCTGCTCTTTATACGTTTCGCTTGATTGCGGCCACGCAATCGACATTATTCTTACCGAGCCGTCTGCCTCCGGGAGGACCAGAACTACCTATCATAGATGATGCCAAATGATAAAAACTCCCTGTTGCCTAGTTTAGAATTTAGATCCATGTATTTGGGGCAGGTCTGCATTATGCGGCACATGTACCGTCGCGATGTTACTCCGAACCATGAATACAGGATGTCCTCGAAAGCAAGTGCTGATTAAACGTGCCCGACTCTCAGTTGCCCTCCATGATGTCCACCTGAAGGCCACTAAATACGATACATAACCGATGATATCATTCTGTGTAGGCTGGAAAGATATTCAAACGGAGAGCCTGCATAGCAAAGCTTATCGCTCCTAGACAAGGCATGTATTTGCTGGCTATGATACATGTCGAACCTTTTAGTTTATATTGAGGGTGTCCGAACCCCGCACTAGCCTCAGACTGTCGTGTTGTCTTCACGTAAGGAAAAGATCATGGCATAAACGGAAGGGTAGGTACCTATTACTCACACTAGAGTTTCAATGGCTCACTTATGGTCTTTATCAGCATTGGATCCGTTAGTCGAGGGCTAGCACATCGGTAAGGATATTCGAATGAGAGGGAGCTGAGTTGTTCATATAATAGGCGAGGATTAGCGAGAAGAGCATCAAGGACGCCGTTGGAAGTCGATTAAGTTTCGTTGCAGCGGAGAATGTGGACCCGTTGATTCCCTAGGTATGAAGCCTCCAATTTATCTCCTCGTTGTGGACCGGAATGCATGAAAGTTGATTGGTGAAGTACATATTTTGGTATCATGATTGTCTGCTCGGGAAACGACGATTGACGGAAATTTGACATTGCCCAATGGAAATGTGAGGGAATAAACGTGCACTCAGTAGATAGGCGTTTGAGAATCTTCATTGGACCACTTTATCGCAGTGAGTATGGCAGAAGGACTTCTGTGAGCAAAAAGCCAGTGACATGCCTCCCATTATCCAGAGTCTCACTGGACTCGCAGCTCATCCAGAGCGCGGGCTCTAGAGCTAATCAAGAATTCATTGCAATGATGGGTCAAAAGAGCGTTCTGCTTTGTATGTTCGCTTGTTATGAGTGCACCGTATCACGATAAATGATGTAAAACGTATAAGATGTCGCGCAACGCGGCGATCAGCTTTAACGATAATTTTCATGACTTACATAAGCATATCTCAAGGTTAAAAGAGCTATCGATCTTTATTTCACACCACTCTCATCTTTCTCCTTCTCCTTCTTTCATTATGGTTGCATCTAGTGTTCTTGGTTTCCCCCGTATTGGTATGTCGCTTAGAAACGACTATAAGCTTCATATCCTTACAGATTTTCTCGTTCAGGTGCAAACCGTGAAATTAAAAAAGTCGTCGAAGCCTACTGGGCTGGTAAGACCAACGCTGAGGAGGTCACTAAGGTCGCCGCTGAGGTAAAAAAGCTCAATTGGACCGAACTCAAGCAACGCGGTGTCACTCACATCCCAAGGTACGACCGGCAGACATCTAATCGCGATTATCGATATCTCACCATCTCTCTTTTTCTTTTTTTTTCAAATTCAAATTTTATCCTTAGTGGTGACTTTTCTCTTTACGACCACGTCCTCGACCACTCTGCGGCCTTCAATGCCATTCCAAAGAGATACCACGGCTTGGGCCTTTCCCCTCTTGACACCTACTTTGCCATGGCGCGTGGACGTCAAGCTGATGGTGTGGATGTCCCTGCTGGTGAGATGAAGAAGTGGTAAGATTCTTTTTCATTATGGATCAGGTCATGTTTGATTGAACGTTGATGCCGGCAGGTTTGATTCAAACTACCATTTTCTTGTGCCCGAGCTTGATGATACTGTTGAATTCAAGCTGAACTTCAACAAGCCGCTTGAGGAATTCAAAGAGGCCCAGGCTCTGGGCATTACCACCCGACCTGTTGTTCTCGGACCCATTACCTATCTCGCTCTTTCCAAAGCTACCAAGGAAGCTAAGGCCGACTTCGAGCCCATTTCTCTACTTCCTAAACTTCTTCCCGTGTACAAACAGCTCTTGAGTGAGCTTAAAGCCGCTGGTGCTGAATGGGTTCAGATTGATGAGCCCATTCTGGTAACCGACAAAGGCGCCAGCTTCGAGACACAGTACGGTTCCGCCTACCCAGAGCTTGTTGCGGTTGCACCCAAGCTCATTCTCACTACCTTTTATGGACGCCTCGAATCCAATGTCAACTTCCTTGCTAAGCTACCTATCGCTGGTCTCCATATTGATCTCGACCGCGCTCCTGATCAACTCGACAAGACTATCAGCGCTATCAGCTCGACACCCATCATCCTGTCCCTCGGTGTCGTGTCTGGTCGTAGCGTTTGGAAGACAGACTTCGCAGCTGCTATCAAACTCGTTCAGAAGGCTATCTCTGCTCTTGGCCAGGATCGTGTTATTGTCGCGACTTCTTCCACCATCCTACACATTCCCGTAACCCTTGCTTCTGAGAACAAACTTACTGAAGAACAGAAAGATTGGTTCTCCTTCGCTCTCGAGAAGGCTTCAGAAGTTGCGACCATTGCGGCCGTTGTTTCAGGATCTCAGGATGCTGATGTCGCAGCTGCGCTTGAGGCCAATCACACTTCCATTGCCAAACGTCGTGACTTTGAGAAGAACTCTGACGACTCTGTCCGTAAGCGTGTCAGCTCTATCACTCCCGATCAGTACGAGAGGAAGAGCCCCTTTGCTGTCCGTCTTGAAGCTCAAAAGGTCCTCAATCTCCCCAAGTTCCCCACTACAACTATTGGTTCTTTCCCTGTGAGTGTTACTCTTTGATCCTCTCGTTTCTTTCTAATCGATTTGTATCATTCAGCAAACTAAGGAGATCCGTCAAGCTCGTGCCAAGCTCGGTAAGAATGAACTTTCCGAAGCCGAGTACGAAGAGTTCATCAAGAAGGAAATCGAATCCGCCGTTCGTTTCCAGGAGAAGATTGGTCTTGATCTCCTGGTACACGGTGAGCCAGAGCGTAACGACATGGTGCAATACTTCGGAGAGCGTCTTTCCGGCTTTGTCTTTACACAGAATGCCTGGGTACAGTCTTATGGTTCCCGGTATGTGTTAAATTTACTTTCTCGAGTACTTGTCTCACACTGTTGCAGTTATGTCCGTCCGCCCATCATTGTCTCCGATGTTAGCCGGAAGGAGCCTATGACTGTTCGCTGGAGTGAGTATGCTCAGAGTCTCACTAACAAACCCATGAAGGGTATGTTGACTGGTCCTGTCACCATCTTGAACTGGTCTTTCCCACGTGTCGACATCTCTCGTGAGCTCCAAGCCCAACAGCTTGCTCTTGCCCTGCGAGATGAGGTTTGCGATCTTGAGGCTGCAGGTATCAAGGCCATTCAAGTTGATGAGCCTGCTCTACGTGAAGGGGTGAGAATTCTTTCATCAATATCAATATCTTTCCCAGAAGACTCATACATACTCAGCTTCCTCTGCGTCGCGCAGACTGGGATTCTTACCTGAACTGGGCTGGAAACACCTTCAAGCTTTCAACTGCTGGGGTTGGCGATCATACTCAAACCCACTCTCACTTCTGTTACTCCGACTTCGATGATATTTTCCCCCAAATTCAACGTCTCGATGCTGATGTCATCTCTATCGAGGCGTCCAAGAGTGACATGAAGCTCATCAACACCTTCAAACACTATGGCTACTCGAATAATATTGGCCCTGGTGTTTATGATGTGCACTCTCCTCGTGTCCCCGGAGACGTTGAGATCCAGGAGCGTATCAAGTCCATGCTTGCCTACCTTGACCAGACCCTTCTCTATGTCAACCCTGTAAGCATTCTGTTTTCTCGCCTTGTATCGCATGAATTGAAGCTCTTTTCTCAGGACTGTGGACTGAAGACTCGTGGCTGGAAGGAAACCGAGGCTTCCCTTGTTAACCTTGTCCAGGCCGCGCGCTGGGCGCGGGAGAACTATGCTTGAACGATCAGACTCTGCGCTTCAACAGCGCCCGCAAATCCGTTGACTAAAAGCTGAATATATCAGCTTTCCGGTTGACGCGTACGTGTGGGTGGATATTTTATTAGGCATTGCTTTTCGTTAAGCTGAGTACGTGGATGCTCCCTGGATGTGTCTTAAGTACGTAGAGTTTCCGAAATGACTGTTTAGGAAACACTTCGACAAACTCGGAGCACGTCGCGCGGGGGTAGCTTTTGGTGGATTCATGGGAGACAAGAAAGTAAAATCTGCAGTCATGGGATTTCAACAATCCATTTGTATTTTTGTCGTTCATATTGTATTGCTAACCATTACCACACCGTATAGTAACAAATCGATATAACATTTGCACTCGCTAGGCCCCAGTTTTCGTTTGATTGTTTTCGGTCTCATGTTTCCGATGGCCGTGGAATGGCTTCTGTAACTAGACATTTCCCCTATCAGCTGCTATCTAAGGTAACAGTGTGGTACCCTGTGGTACCCGGTGGGTACAAAACGTGTACATTCCGCGAATATCTCCTGCAGGGTCATTCAAAAGATCAAGTCAGATTATTCAGGCGGATTCTGACAGATTCTGACCCTTGTCACTGACATTCTTGGAAATCCAGAAGGAACACAACTTCTGTCACTCCGGGAAGGTGAAATGGTACAAAGCTCAATGCTACATGGCGTTCAAACCATCATCTAGCGACCAATCTCTAGCGAATCATATTTACCCTTGTTTCCGCCGAGGTAATTGACAAAGATGCGCCAGCCCCGATTCAGTCTGATCTCTTTCGTCCCTAAGTACATACATCAAGTCGCGCAACTTGATTGCTTGAAGATTGAGATGCCCGCCGCACAGGGAAGGATCTCAAGATTTCAAACATATCTTTATAAGTACGGAGTCAAAACTAAAAATTCATTCCCCAATCTTGTGCTTCATGTAAATAGTGATGGTTCAATGGGTCCAGCCCAGCTCGACGACGAATCGTAGTGCGTACACTCATCTGAGCATATGGTAATACTAACCTCTAACGAGTGGTAGTCGTCACTACCACTCTCCTTGGTATAGCTCAAATTTCGACGCTATTCAGGATCCATATTCGCAGTAGATCTAAACGTCTGTGGTGGGACGATGCATGGGCTCTTTTGACCATGTTTCTTTCTCAATTGCTGCTCATTGCTATGTGGATACGGACTGATACCCCTGGTGCGTGTTTAAGAGGACCAGAAATCAAATCCTTCAAGTCTGATTAGTAGCCGTCATCGCTCAGGACTTGGACCGCTGAATGAGTCCCATTCTGCTCGCATAGTGGCATATTGGTGAGTAACACAGGCATCCCGCATGATCTCGCTCTAATGCTTGTTTGAAAAGGCTTGTATCTATTTCATTCACATGTACACTGTGGTGAGTGCTCGATACAATAGCCTCAGGTTGTTTCGAGCTTCTGATGCTCAATGGAATGAGCAGGTCTGCCCGGATAAGTCTGATCTTCTCCGTGATTCGACTGATACCTCCGCTCTTTGTCCTACGAAGAGTTTCTGAGTGGACAGCGGTAATATTCTTTCTCATGTGGGCAGGCCTCCTCACACAAAAAACATATGTTTGTGCCTCCGATCGTTCTTGGTACCAATTAGCAGCTCCTCAGTGCCATCTTGGCATGGACGTAGCGATCGTTGAGCTCGTTAGTAAGTTTTTTTTCTTTTTCAGTTACGCCTTCTGTAGACATATTGACCTGATCAATTTTTACAGCCGATATCTTTGCAGATGTCGCACTTGCTGTCATTCCTATTCGTTTGCTGGCTGGCGTCGGTCTTTCTTCTGACAAGCGAAGGTGCATCATTTCTCAGATACAGGGTGACCACTCTCAAAGTTAACTGCTTTCAGAATGCTATACATCATGTTCTGCGCGAGCTTACTCACTAGTATAGTCTCCATCATTCACGCTGTCTTCCTTCTTGGTCCCTCTGGTCTCCTAGAGGCAATCACTGCGCAAGCTGAGGTAGGACTCGAATTATACCTCCAGTCCTACAAGGACCTATCCTGAATGGGATATTGCTAGGCTGGCACGGCTCTCATAGTTGCAAATGTTGGGATCTTGTCTCCCTATGTGTATCGCTTGATCAAGGACGGGGAAGATTTCGACAGCAGACCGTACACCTATTACCCCAGCTTTCACTCTAATGGGGAGGTGCAAATGCGAAGAATACCCCGCTCACCAGACCGGACTGTCGCATCTACTGTTCGGTTTCATACCGAAACACAGGCTGATTCCTTATTAGTGTCAGAAATGGAGCTTCAGGTACCAGAAAAAACTCGGGCGGAGCCTTCGTTGGCATTACCCTTCGAAACGAAATTTGAGCTGCAGAAATCGGTTGCTCTTCATCCAACTTCAACTTCCCATCCTACAGTTTGGAACTTGGCCAGTTCATCAGTAGTTTGATAACGACCGCTATGTCTTTGTATGTTATTGATGTGTATACTCTCTACCTTTACGTGCATGTAGACGATGCATCTAAGCTTATACCTACTCAGAAGCCATTTGAAGACCTGGGTTAGATGACTTCAGCTTTTCGAATATTCATAGGGAAATTTGACGGATGTCCCTAGTTTTCCTTGAGGTCGGCTGCTTCCATCTTCACTAAACGAACAGAAATTGAGATGGCTTGAATTTCATTGAATAAATTTGTGATTGTGTATGTAGATAACATTGTTCTGCATTCGAGCATTCAGATCTCCTTACTAATAATTACTCGAGATATTGAGGTAACAAGAGTACCGTTCATCTGCCGGTCCCTGCCACCCAACTAGAACAACAAATTCCTCAGATAGGTTTATCCCCAGCAAGAAAAACATACTGACCACACATCCAGCAATCGAGTAACTTGAAGGGATCACTATAGTTCGGTCAACGGTCAGCATACCGTACTTGTTCGCGGAAGCGGAAGAATTTATACATACTACTTGTTCTTGAGCTCCAGCAGAGCAGGATAATTGTCACCCCAAAAAGCGACTGTGATATGCATCTGATCAGTGGCTTGATAAGAGACGAACGGGTTTGGAGATCTACCTTCATGGTCAGGTTCATAAGGATTCGCTTCATTCTACACAAGAAAGATGTCAGTAGATCCTCTACACGAAGATAGAGATTCCGCACGAAATATGCCCCGGAGTTCGGGGCAAGCTCTCTCATCCAAGAAGTGATATTGTTAACAATCTCATACTGGGCATACATTGTTTCCAGCGTCGCATTGTATGCCATGTTTTCATGGAAACCAATCTGTCCGGATTTGTATCAGTAAAAATTTTTGCCGAAAACTATGTATGAACAGACCTGCCAAAGGGAACTCCGCCAGGCCGGGGTGACGCTCGTCGTACCCTCGGTATAATTGTATAGGAAAGGTGTTCCTTGAATAATATATGGATTCACGGCATATGTGTCTACCATTTTGACCATGAGATCGACTAACGCTTCTTTACCATCATCGTCGGTAAAGAAGGGGTCAGTCGGAATGAGACGGCTTCCAAGGATTGTTTGAACGCCAACACTCTGTTTTGTTTAGTGAGATACACTCAACCTGATTTTAAGTGATACACCCACCGCCTCAGCCGATTCGACGTATTTAGCAAAAAATGTTTGCCATGAGGGTAAATCTTCAATAACCGCTGTTCCGTTTTGAGCCAATGCGTAGTCCACGACAGGTTGCACAGAGGCTTGTGCTTCTTCCAGGGTTAAGAGTGGGTTAACGTTGATGAGCGTCGCTGGGCCCATATGGCCACCCCATCCTTCTTGTCCCCATTTGTATGAATTGTTAACCAGAAGTTCAAGAAATCCCCGGGCGTTGTCCGCAGTCTGATTGAACGATATCGAAGCCCTTTGAATGAGTAACAATCAGGTTGAGCCTGAGGAGTAGATCAAAAAGTAAATGTCCGCTTACACTCGCAAACTCATCTGAGGCTCGACAAGCATAGACGATTCCAGCACCACTCCAAACGTCGATGCAGCACCTCCTCGTAACGCCCAGAAAAGGTCCGGGTCTTGGAACTCATTCACGGTTCTAGAGACACCATCTAAAGTGACGATTTTATATTGAAGCTACAGGCCGCGATGAGCGTGTAGGCTTTGAAAATATCAAGGAATAAGATGAGCTCACCACGCGATCGACGCCGAGCCCATAGATGGGCGAAAGTATGCTGTGTCCTCCAGCCTGAACCCATCCCCCACTTGCTGCAATTGTTTGATGGTATCCACCGATAACGGTTATGTTATTCTCCTCTGCAAAAGAATACACGTCTTCAAACGGTGTTCCTGCCTTCGAATGATATCTCAGTGCCCCAACTGATATGGAAAAGTCATAACACCAACCCCGACGGTGATGGCAGGATAGGTTGCATTCCCCCCTTCAGGCGTGAAGTTAGCGGAATATGACAGCTGTATGATGGAAAAATCTTGAGACTCAGAATGATCCACTCTAACGAGACAGTAAAATAAAAAACGGACCGAGTCCAAATTCCTCATCTGCAAATTTTAAAAAAGCTTCAATGAGACGGTGGATGTTGCAGGAGCACGAAAAACATTAACTCACCCAGAGGGACAACGAACCAAAGCTGGAGCGGCCCTTATAGTCATGACCAGAAGCCTTAATCGAGAATTGTACACCAGTCTCATTGATGAACGATATCGCTTCAAGAACATCGTCCTCACTCCGGACATCAATCTGAGATTTCTCTAAATCGGTTGAGAAACTTCAGGATGCGAGAGACCTACATAATAAGGAGCGATAGCTCCTTGCCAGCATTCGTTGTCTTCCCAGGCTGCGGGGTCGCTAGGATCATTCGAGTTCAACAAGCATCTCTGAACAGTTGACTGGCAAGTTTCCCATTGCGGCTGGATAGTTCACCTTAAGTTAGCTTAAACACGATGTTCAAAGGCCAAGAGACTTACCATCATGTGGGCACTGTAATGGGCAAAGCGGAAGTCGGGTTGTGTGTATCCTTGCTGTACCAACGTACACTCTGTGTCGTTAGGTGTTGACGGTAATCCGTTCACTGTGGAGAAACAGGATGCCGCGAGGGGAAGTGAGGTATAAAGGCGACCTCCAACGGTCTGATTTAGTTGAGCCCATTGCTCATCTGTGGGAGTAGCTGAAGCGGCGACGCGTCGAAGAAGGAAACCGTGAATGACAATCCCAAGAAAGAACATATTGAGTTCTAGGAGGGGGAATGCTAGGAGAGGCTCCTTGGTCAAACGATATAAATACTGCAAGGCTTAAGAGGGTTGCAGTATCCAGCGGCGACCGAAAGGATGGAAATATCGAAATATTATTCAAGGACCCAGGGGCACATATAAAAACACTTCGCGCGAAATCGCACTAAGGACTACTAAGAATCGGCAACATCGAGCCGTAGTTGAGTGACCCTTGCGAGTAGCGCCAGTGCACGAGGGTGCCTAGCCAGGGTTCTGCTTGATTTGGTTAAAAGTTCGGTTCTGCAACATATGGAGAGAGAGAAAGCCGAGCTTCCGATTTTTCCAGCCCAAGGCACGTGGCCCATTTTGCTCACTGGCGCCCAAGGGTACCTTTTGGCAACCGCTTAGCTTCAAAGTAAAGCTCACCCTTACAATCTATATATTGATATTCTCTACCTCCTGTGGAACACGGCAGCTGTTCTTTGCTATACACTGTCAGTTATCAATTCTTAATGTTATTCGAGCTTGCAAATGACACGTCGTACAAGTCGAACTAATTTCATGATTCAGCGTTTCGGGGCCTAGCTATTACCCGCAGCCACTTTTCCCAGTGGTCATTTCATATGCAAAATGCTGCCAACATCGCTCATCTTCGCTCTGATTTCCGTACCATGGACAATATCCGCCTCCGTTCGACGTGCATATGATACTCACGACTATTACGTTCTTGAAATCGACTCTGAACCAGAATATTACACAACTCAGCTAGGCCTAGAGCTCCTTGAACAGGTTGGAGAGCTAGAAGGCTTTTGGTTAGTTAGGGCTGAGAAGAATCTGAAAAGAGAGCAACAAGACGAGGATCCAATCCTATCACGATACAATGCCATACAGCCAAGTCCAGTAAAATCCTTAATTCCCCAAACCCTTCGAAGACGCATAAAACGTGCTCCGCCATCTCCCTCCGAGCTCGCTTCCAAAATGGGCATTCAGGACCCACTCTTTACTGAACAATGGCATATCCTCAATCCAGAGTC
Organism: Lentinula guzmanii; assembly: GCA_027919855.1. Taxonomy (NCBI): domain Eukaryota; kingdom Fungi; phylum Basidiomycota; class Agaricomycetes; order Agaricales; family Omphalotaceae; genus Lentinula; species Lentinula guzmanii. The sequence continues at coordinate 54,517 of JANVFO010000043.1, read as the reverse complement.
GCCGGAACACATGATGAATGTTACTGGCCTCTGGGAGGAAGGATATACCGGCCTTGGTGTCATATCTAGTCTGATTGACGACGGTTTGGACTACACGTCTGAGGACCTCGCAGACAATTTTGACGCTATCCATTCGCACGATTACAATGATCATGAAGACTTGCCGACACCGAAACTCCCTGAAGATACACATGGCACTCGATGCGCCGGCCAAATAGCTGCGGTGAAAAATGGCGTCTGTGGCTTGGGTCTTGCTTATCACTCTCGTGTTGCAGCCGTGCGCATTCTATCTGGGGTCATTACCGATGTAGACGAAGCTGCGGCGCTCAACCAAGGCTTTGACGAGGTCGGCATTTACTCTTGCTCTTGGGGTCCTCCGGATGATGGGCGAACAATGGAAGGCCCAGACTATCTCATTCAAAAAGCTATTGTCAATGGTGTCAATCGCGGCCGACAAGGAAGGGGTAGCATATTTGTTTTCGCAAGTGGGAACGGCAAGGGAAGTGGGGACGAGTGTAATTATGATGGATACACGAACAGTATCTGGAGTGTTACAGTTGGAGCCGCTGATTGGACCGGACGCAGTCCCTACTACAGCGAAGCATGTGCCGCGAACATGGTTGTCGCGTATAGCTCGGGCAATGGAAAAAGCATCGTCACAACGGACAAAGGAAAAAATAAATGCAGTCGCAGCCATGGAGGTACATCTGCTGCCGCACCCAACGTTGTTGGCGTGATTGCACTCGCGCTACAAGCCAGACCAGAACTCAATTGGCGAGATATCCAACATCTTTGTGTACGCACTGCGATACCTATCAACTACGATCCATCAAGTCCCCCTCCTTCATCTGCCTCTGACACCGACTACGAACTCACAGCCGCCGGTCGACCATTTTCTTATGCTTTTGGATATGGTGCCATTGACGCTTACGCATTTGTCCATGCTGCTCTCAAGTGGGACCTTGTCCCTCGCCAAACCTATATACGAACGCCGACGATAGTTCTGGGTGACGGTAAAATGACAAAAGACAAGGTGTTCAGTGGAGGCATACCATTCGGGAAATCTAAGGACGGTGGGGAGACAAGCGTGAGCAGTACGCTGGAGGTCACTGAGAAAATGATGGGTCATGCGCTTCTTGCTCCGCAAGGCCTTGAACATGTTAATGTAAGAGTTTGGATTGAACATCAGCGGAGGGGAGATGTTCGCGTCGAAATCGTTTCACCAAATGGTATCAAGAGTGTGTTGGCGGGTGTTAGCAGTGGTGGCGAAGGAGGAAGGAAATATGACAAAGCCAAGACAGGGTTTCCTGGCTGGCTTTTCATGAGTGTCAAGCATTGGGATGAGAATCCTCTTGGGACATGGACCATCACCGTATCAGATCCGGTGAACACAGATTTCACCGGAAAGTTTCTAGGATGGAATATGGTTCTCTGGGGATCAAGTACAGATACCAGTGTTTCTGCGCAAGACGATAAAAACAAGTACGAAATTTTGATGAACGACGAACCAATATTTCCTCCTCCTGATATTTACGATGAAGACGAGGACGAGGACGGTCACGCCACTGTGACGGTTACCGCAACAGAAACCTTGATTGGATCAACAACGAGGAGTTACAGTAAACCTACTGTATTCCTCAGCACAGAGAAACCTCAAGCCACAGACGTTCTAGAAGCTTCATCTACGTCTACCTCAATGTTCGCTTCCCCGACATCATCACTTAATCTAGGAAACATATTTTCCTCTCAAAGACCCATTTTCGCCATCTTCGAACTCATCTTCCTTATCGCTCTTGGGGTGGTTTTGTATGTGTTTTTGTGGCGTCGGAGGAAGCAAGCATCGAATGCGGACTACGAAGCGCTTGCTGGACAGAATTTAGCGATGAGTCGAATACCGGGAGAACGGGAGAGAAGCGGCAGACCTGGAAATGGAGCAGAGATGTATGAAGCTTTCGATGGGGGATCAGACGAAGAGTCGGATGATGAGGGCGACGAGGCGAGGGTTGACCAGCCTATGCTTCCACGCAGTGCTCGTACCCCTCGCGAAGCTCCTTCATCAGCAACAATAGGACAGTCAAGGTATCGAGATGAACCTTCGAAATTAGAAGTACAGGACCAAACCCAGGAAGGTATCGGGTCACATCCTCAAGATGACGATAGCGGGAGCAGTGGAAGTTGGGAACGTACATAGCATATCAATATACTTCGCCTCTCAACCTACAGTGTAGGATTTTTTACTCCCAACTGACAATTTGAAGAAGTGTACAGACAAACCGTGGATTAGAATTGTACAGACTCTGCGCATCAAGCACACTATGGTATAACAAAGCTCCACGTAAGAAGATGGTGGATTAGAAGTAGATAGAAATTAGATGCAAAACCACCAATGTCTGATTCATTAAGTAATGCGAAAATCCATTTAACCAAGACCAACAAAAGAGGAACAGAGCTGTCTTCAAACAGCCCATTTGAGCAAACATTGTATAGTCCCATTCATCCGTATTTCATCCACAAGACGACCTATTTCCCGCGTCTTCACTACTCGTCTGAGTTTCATGATCATTTCGCTGACCTAGTCCATATAAACTCGCGTAGAGTTTTCGCCAGTCAAACAAAGGAGAAAGCCCTTGTGCTGAAGCAACCCCCTTCGAGTGTCGCTCAGGTATTACAGCCTCCGCGAAGAATCGATAAACATGTTTTGTCGGCGTTTCGTAAGTCCAGTGTCCCGGGAATGGAATAGAGTCGTGTCCCGTTTGTGTAATCATTGGAAGACGATAATGGTCATCATTTTGGCCGTCGTCTGTATCGTTGTCGGTGTCGGTTTCGGTGTCAGCCAATTCGTTGGGCTGTTCTGGGACGTTTTCATCATCATCAGGGCTGTCGTCCTGTATTCTTGAACTAGTTGAAACGGCCTGGTGCACTCGGGAGATCGTTGGCGTATTACGATGATCCGGAGATGAAACGACCCTCGGGAAGATGGAGACCTCAAACTGCCGTCCTTGCTCAATTCCATTATTGAGCTCAGGTGTGAGATGAATGGTATCAGGAGGACTAGGTGCGGCACTTGGATTTGTACGCGTAGACCTAGGCGTGGTCATGGAAAGAAGGTATTCAGCGACACGACTCCTGTGGCGTATTGTATCAGGGTCTATCGGAGTGCGCGCATGAGAAGTAGGGAGGTATGTTGAATTGGGCTGGATAAATCCTTGCGGAAGTATAGGAGATGAGGGAACATCCAGAGGCGGCGGGAAAATCTTATTCATAGCGCTTAAGCAGGGAGTATATCGCATGCCAAGAGGCGACCCACTCACAGGAATATGAAACGTTAGCTGAAGTTTTGTATAGATATAAAAATGGTCTAACTCACCAAACGGCACAACCGACGACCTCCCTCTTGCACATACAGGCAGTGGATATTGGTCCAGGACGCCGCCTTGCCAACTCATCAATATTCATGAACCGTGAATCGTTCCCGTTTGGCGTTTCTGTTGTCTCATTTGGGTCATCTTCGTAATGCATGGGTATTACAATACCCTCGACAGGTTCTGAGACAGAGGTCCATACCATCACACCGTTCTCCGTGTCCGGGTCATAGTTATCCATTCCTGACGACGCACGTATAAGAAAGGCGATGACTTGAGCCGAAGATGGTGGGTATGTAGAGCTAGAAGGAGGATGCACATGAAGAGAAGCGTCTATGTGCGGAAGACGTTGGGCCATTACACGATGGTGTATCAAAGTTCTTTCTCGATTGCGCGACTGAAAGGCATAATCTTTACTATTCAAATTTGTTGGCTGAGGGAGAGGCTGCGGAAAGGGCGAAGGACAGAATGGAGTTCGTGGTAAAGATACAGGTAATGGTTGGTGGGCAGGAGTATCACATTCACATTCCCGACAATATAGTTGGAAATATGTTTCTTCTTCATCTAGCGAAGCAGTGGTGTTGTTCGACGTCCGCGATTCTTCATGCCTATGTATGTTGTCAAGCCTGACCGCTCCTCTCCTGCGCAGTCGAGATGTTTCTCCTGAACGAAGTAGATCCGAGAGGACGATAGAAGAGTCAGCATCTTGGATGGTGAGTGTAGATGAAGAGTTCGAAGACAAATGAGAGTTAGCACTTGGGTTCGTTTGTTGGTTGTATGTTGTTGGCATAGATGTGTGGACGTAAATGTTTTGAGATTCAACCGGGAGTAGTAATGTTAGTGGTGTTAGTAGTGGTGTTAGCTGTGACAGATTTCAGATAAAGTAAGCCTGATAGATTATACAGATTAGTGAACCTGGTGAACGAAAGACCAGAAACCATACTGATAGGGAAATCTGGATGCGGATAAATCGTCTCTTCTGTATTTCAAGAGGGAGATACTGATAGAGCATAGCACGCGGGAAAGCGCTATTGTGAGTACGCTAGATGATGAGAAATATTGGAAGTTTGTCGAAAGACTTGGACTAGAAAATGTGCCCAGATGACACAGTAGGTCCAAGTCGAAAGTTCACACAACTGTTGAGTCATAAGTCACGAACAAGTGACGCAACTGGTGACTAAGCCACATCGCGCTATTTCCATAAGCGCATCATCGTAAACTTTGAAGAATCAGACAGTGTTCTACCGTCTACGGAAGGCCTAAGCCTTAAGTCCTTAAGCCTTATGTTAAGGCCTTAACATAAGGCTTAACCATTTTCATTGGATTTTTTAAGGCCTTCACCATTCTGGAAGGGCTTAAGTGGCAGTGCACCCCGCCTAAATTAAAATGACTTGGAGTACATACATGGTAACTAGTTCTGTACATATTGATAGTAGTACACCATACAGTACATAGAGAAAGATTTACACAACTTGGAATACATGTCTGCAAAGACTAATACACTTTGGAAGTACTTCCGCAAGGGAGAAAGACAAAACTCGACTCACTATGCAACGTACTGCATTGGCTGTCTTGATAATGCCAAGGAGAGTCTCAATTGATGATGATGAGGTATACTAGGGATAGTGTAAAATTGCTGCAATTAGTATAAAACATTCATTATTTTGCACTGGTAGCAAACTGGCTTAAGGCTTAATTAAGGCCTTAATGTTAAGGCCTTAAGTGGTCTTAAGCCTTCAAGGTTTTGAAAATCCTATTTAAGGCCTTATGGTAGAACACTGGAATCAGATGGGGGCGAGAAAAGTTCATACATACATCATTAATCTCTAATTGCCTCTAATTGCCTGTCGAATTACTCACTGGGATAGAGCCTGATAGAGCGCTTAAATTTACTGTTCAATTCAAATAGATATTCCACCCATATTGATCTTCTCCGGGAAACCTAGTGAAATATGAATATCAAGGTCATACCGAGGTTCACTCTTGTGCACAGTTATGCAAGGGTTCCGTATAGCTAGACGTAACATGCAATGAAGACGGCAAAAAAGACAAAGTGTGTCATGGATTAACTGCAGCGCATTTTTAGCTGTTTTGATTGTTTGAAGTCTCATTTAAGGAAGGAATATCAGTCTTTGTCCGATGATATATCGATGTATCTTCAGAAGCGGTGTTGCAGATTGGAGAGGAAAGGCAGACCTCAAGACATTGTGTATAATACAGAAACTGCCACAATCAAGAGTGAAAGCATTTTGAACAATACATTTCCCACAAATGTAGCGTCTTTTGAAAAGACATGGTATTCTCAAAATCAATGAGCTAAACCTTGAGATGCACGTTCCCCATTTAAGAATCAGGCAGCCATTCCACCGAGGATTCGTTGAAAAATGCGTCCTAGACGGAGCAGGGTCAAGATAGGAGATGTTAGTACTTGCGCTTGAGTGAGAAACCGTGTACCTCAAGCACCAAAGTAAACACATGCATGGAATCACCAAAAGAATAGTGACAAAAATAGAGGGGACCATGTCATGGCAAGTCAGGTCGAATGTTGAAGGGACTATACCGAAGGCAATGTCCTCAATTTTCGGAAAGCAAAGGTCTCAGAAGTGCCTTGGAACAATTTTGGCGTTCTGGTAGCCACTACGAGTAACGTTAGTGCAATGGTGTATCAATCTTGCCCTGAACTCTACTACTTTCACTATCCTTCGGCCACCCAGAAATGGGCCATTTTCCCCATTCAGCGTTGCGCGACTCACGTACCGGGCATCCTAACGGCAATGATTTCATGAATTTCGCTGGTTTTGGGGAGATAATTCCCGAAAGGGCTTACCGAACTGGTAACATTGCGCCCTGATACCGAGACTGTTTGTTCCCCAGCCTGACTTACGCTCACTATAGTAATGGGATTTTTCCAAATACAACGGTGGGATGAGCATCTGGTAGCCAGTCTTGCCACCAGTGTATCGATGCTCCGAGAACAAGATGGCTTTTTGGATGTCGGTATTACTTATGCCATGAGCAGAGATGTAGTTGGTAATGGCTCCTGTGTTTCTCTTCACTTTCTCAACATCCGAGATGAGCAGCTAAATGTAAACGTTATCTTCACAAGTGAGGGGAAGGGGCACTTGGTAGAACTTACCATCGGTTGTTTCAAGAACAACTTATCATTTGCTGTGATTTTGCACTACAAATTTTGAGCGTTCGATGATGTAAGTAGGGTATTCTCAAAATATATGATTTACCGCATACCTCCCAGTAGTCGCTCGGCAAACCATCTGGACGCAAATCCAGGGAGGGTGAGAGATAGGCTCCCTCCAGAAGCTCCTTCTCTCCATCCGTCGCTGGTATCGCTCGAAGGGTTCCATAACGATTAATTTCCGCTGCGGCTTGGTTCTGTGTTGAAAAAGAGGGTAAGGGGAGCCGGTTTGGGAGACCACCTAAAGGCTCACCTGGTCGACCCACCGATATCCTATTATAATGTCGTTTCCAGTTAACTTGTCGAAGAAGCCGCGCGCGTCAAGAGCAGAAACATTCGTAGGCATAGCGTACGTCACGCTGGTGGAAAGTAGAATAGACACGAGAAGGGAGGAAATCATTGCAGCCCACGAGTTCAATAACAGAGACCAGCTCTGGAAATATTGAAAGGACAGTCACAGCAACAGGCGAATTTAGCAGGACAAATCTCAAAACGTTTAGTTTTATATCTTACGGTTCGTATTCAAACGAGATCCAGAACGGAAACGCCAGGCTCGGGAAAAACTTCATGGCAAGTTGACGGCACGGAGTGTTCGAGCCCGGTCCCAGTTGTATCAGTTATGAGAATGGGTAGCATGAGGCATAGGCAGCCACGGCGGTGATGCTTTGATATTATTACCGACATGAATGAAAATAAAATCGGAGAACAAACATATACTGACAGTAAAAATGTATTCTTGGGTTTATAGATTTCTTGCTGCCATGAAAAGAGGCCAAGTACTGTCACCAATGTTGAACGTTCAAGTTAAACTTGCAAGTTTTTAAAAGAAACCCGTGACGTAAACCTCTTCTTGTATTTTCCCCCTGATTTTGCCCATCGATACACGCGCTTTCCGTGCTTCACAAATTTCCTGGAGTATTTATCCTGCTATTCTGCACAAGTGACTCTGCATTATTGAACTACTTACTCACAACTCTGACCGGGACTATCTTGACTTTCCACTGTAATCGAGGACAAACTTTCAGACCTATAGGATGCTGTTCTATCTGCTTTCGCGGATATTTAGGTGCGCCCGTCCAGCTATGTGCTAGTTTCGCACTCTCATACTCTCGTGAAGTTCAATCTTAACATACCTTTACCCTGCCTATATATCATACAAACTGCTTTCAACCCGACCAACTCCTCTTCCTCTGCTCGAACGTGCACTCAAGTACTGGTGTGTGCTCGGTACATTCACCTTCTTTGAGTACTCCGGAGCAGAACTTCTCATCTCCTGGCTACCCTTATACGGCCTCGTTAAACTCATCATACTATCCTATCTTGTCCTACCACAGACAGATGGCTCTACACATCTGTACGATCAGGTCCTCGCACCCTGGTTTTCCTCGCACGAGGCAGAGGTCGACGGAGCACTAGAGGAACTGCGCAAGAGAGTTTACGAATTCATTCAAACCAAAATGAGAGCCGTATGGGAGCTCCTACTAAACTCAACAGCTCTAGGACAAGCATTCCCTTCAGCTGCAACTCCCGCTGCTCAAGCCCAGCCTTCCGCTCAACCTCCAACACTGGCGGACCCAATATCAGGCCCGGCGCAGTTAGCTGCTGGATTCTGGCGCTCGTATGGACCCAACGTATTGGCGACTGGGGCTTCGTTGTACAGACAGTTCGCTCCAGCGAATGCACCTGGTCAGGCTCCTCAAACTACCGGATACGACGTAGGGCCAGAGGATCGACCTGTCTCGTCCCGTATGTCGACAACACAATCGATTATCGAAAGACGGAGACAGCTCGAAGCGGAATTGGCTGCTCTGAATGCAGATGAAGCCTCCGCTGGTACCACTCCACCATCATTTCCAGTACCCCAAATACCCGGCTTGCCAATGCCATCGATGCTTGTCCCATCGACTTATTCCGCAGCTTCTTCTGCATCGAGTTCGCCCACAGCTCGAACGCATGGCTTGCGGGAACGTACTACGTCAAATGTAGGGCCTGGTGGTAGATTCGAAGAGATAGGTTCTAATGACCTCGATGAAGAGGATGAGTCCGGAGTTGGGCATGATTATGGGCCAAGGCCTGGAATGCCTAGTACCAGTCGGTCTAGTTGGTTTAATTGGGGAGGCGGACGCGGATCTGAAGGTTATGAACGGGTCAAGGATGATTAAGACATACCAGCGTTGGGGTTTTATTCCAGACAGGCTTGTCATAGAAGCTGATATCTGATTCTTTTCAACATTCCACACCGCGGTGGTGTAGTTTGACATATATAATCATCTCCTAGTATTACGAACATCAGAAAGAATTTGGTATAAGTACCATGTCTGCAAAATTTTATTCCAGCAATTGCAGGACCTCCGCCCATTCATTCGCGCTCTTTGGCTTTTAGATCTACAACAATCCTGAGCCCAGACTCTTCTCCAAGTGTGAATGGTTAGTGTATATCTGGGACTTCCTCTAACGAAGATGGCGAACAATATCTCTCAGCATGAGTGAGACCAATGATATACTTATCATCTAAACTTCGGCCGTTTTGACCATATCGCAAACCAGGATCATCGAACAACACGGTGTTGTTTTGAACACCACTTTCAGAAGCACGCAGATTTAAGGAGGGTATTTGACAAGGTTATCAGCTAAGCTTGTTTTGGTTCGCCAAAGCCAAAATGCTGTGAATATCAATCAAAGTCCGATGCGTAAATGGTTTCATCTCTTGTACCGCCCTTGTGTCTAACGGTCTACTAATTGCCAACACAATCTTTTCGAACAAGTAGAGCTGGTCTCTATCACTTCTAAATTTTTTCTCAAACCATGTTCTCTTTCCGCACACCAAGATTCCTTCTTCTCCTTAATATATTCTCGACCTTCACGATCTTCATCTACGCTCAACCTGTCCCCGCTTCCAATTCAAGTTCTCAGGCAGCCAATGTGACGGCGGTGGCAAACTTTGACGTCGTACCGGAACCTCCTCCAACGATACCATCTTTCATTCCTCGAGATGGTGGTAATGCTAAACCTGTGAATTACGCATACGTTTTGAAGAGTCATAGACCAGTTGGTTACGCGTATCTTCCTACGGTAAACGACAATCTCTCTCTCTGCCCAAGTTGCTCTAGTTCTCATTGTTCAATCTCGATTTCGACATGGTCACCTTTCGCTATAGGCTCAGGCTGATAAATATAAACGCAACAAACAAGTTATACCGCTGTCAGAGCTTCAAATGCCAGGAATCACGGGCCATGGGACAATTGATCGATACCTCTTGCAGCGGTTGTTCCCAAACTCAACTTTATCTGTGAGTGCAGTGGAAATACTAGGTTCAGCATGAATCGTCAGCGCTAACTCAATGAAGGATTATAGAACGGTAAGAATTGATAAATCCCAAATACTCTTGTTTTTGGATAAACTCCGATCCTGACGCTACATCTACGTTCCCATTTGCTCCTCAAGTGCATCGTGTTCTCTCCAAAGAGCAAACTTCCGAAAAACCTATCAGATAGATTTTCCATGGTGAGTCCTTGCCAAGTGGCATCTCATTGGAACAATTATTGTTTATGCTGCTATCTCCTCATAGCGATATGGACTTGATGTCGGTTTGTGGGTGTCACCCCACACGCCCCCAGCGTACACTGAGCAGAGCACTATCGGGTTCAACCAAATGACAGTGCCAACGCGTAAATCTGGGGGCGGATTTGATCTGCGTGATAAAAGGACTGTGATGCGCCTTCCTTATGCCTGCGTTCAAATGGCGGAAGAAATCGAGTTGCATGTACAATGTGATTATCCGTATCATGTTAATGGTATGTTTCAATTTCGAGCCTTATCGTAATCTATTTCCCTTCTAGCCTAAGTTCCGACTCGATCTTTGGACTGATTAATCTGTTTTTGTAGCTCCTGTGGTCCCGCAATTTTGGGGCTCTGCGAATTGGCATAAATGGAAAATTCCTATGTGGCCTAACGATGTCTTCAAGGGTCCAAAGCCTTTATATTAGGCCTTTCACTGTGGATGGAACAGGTTAGCTATCAATGCTTCTGCAAACGACAATACTGCGATACATGCAGATTTAGCTATTCCGTATATAAAGTACATACATATCTTGATAAATTGATCTTCTATTCCATTTGTGCCCCCATTGCAAACGCTCTGCCAGTTTTCTTTCTCAGCTTGAAGTTCGTTCTACTCGCACACTCCACTCCATTTCGACCATATGCAAACCTGGATATCTCTACACAAATACCATACTATGGGCGTCTACACATGGCGAAAATGCAGGTACCCACTTCACTTCCTTCGAGCGTTTCACAACTTTGATACTAGATAAATCATCCCAGATAAACGTTTCCAGCTGTCTTATCTTGCGCCTCTAGCTCATTTTTCAACTTACCCCAATCAATTGCCCCGTCTTTTTCCTGGATGTTTTCGAACATCTGCTGCTGGAACTTTGAATACCCATGTTAGAATAATCCAAAAGTTGCAGGCAATTCAATCGCAATGAAACATTCTTGCCATTGAACCTTTCCTTGACCATTTCCTTATAATGAAGTTCAAACAACAACAACTCGAGTTTCTGGTTAACGTTTGTCATTTTGCGTTCGTCAAACATAATTGTCAACTAGGCTGTGGCACGGAGATCTTGACGAGTTTTGCCTTCCTACTACTAGCATGTCAAATATGAGCAGTGGAAAGAACAAATAACCCGACCTAGACCCTTTTCCTGCTGATCTGCGCCTTCAATCAACTATGTCGACAACCAGAGCGAGTACAAAGCCGACGACACCTTAGCGACATTTATACAGCGTGCGTTCCGACTCGACCCAACCATTTGCTTTGGACGATCTCCGCTCCACCAGGCCAACCTCAACGGCCTCTAAAAAAAGACTGCGTTGAAACTGTGTGCAGGATAAACTACTACGAAAGACCATCCCTACGTTGCAGAACCTTTCCTGACTCTTGGGCGACTCGGATCCTTTCCAATTCTAGCAACCAGAACAACTTGAAGAGCATAAGAATGTTAGAATCACCAATCTGTCACCCTCCCATTTTCGTTTCACTTTCTACAGCCTCAAAAAGTCTGGATGCCACCGTCAGGACGAAAGATTCAAGATGGACCCAGAAGGGATGTAAGTGTTATGTCTCTTTGTACATTTCGCATCTACTCATGCTAGCTAGTGATGAGTTATAAAGTTGGAGTTGTTATTGTAGGTATCACTGCTGGATTCGGATTTTTTTTGCAGGCAGGTAATAATCTTACCGCCAAGTCAGCTTGCCCAAGCAATTTAAACATGGAAGTTGCTATGACAAGTGACATCCTTCTCCTCCTCCTGGGCTTTATTGGTGCCATTATTGATATCAGCGACGGTGCAATTCAACGCTCAAGATTGAGGGATGTCATCAACGAGGTTACATTGCCCTCGCTCGTTTCTTACTTACAATGTGAATGCTAATCTCAATCATCCAAACTCATTTTATGTTACAGCCGAGTCGTCCCAAGTTACCTCAAGGCGAGGTATGCTGCGACACAAATGCAACAGCTCCCATGCTTGCCTGAGATATAATGGAAAAAGCTAGATATGACAAGGTCACGATTCTTGCCAGTGAGTTGATGAGAGATGACGAGGTTTCAAACTAGCTCCGGAAAGACTAAACCAAGGTCACATATTGCACCGGGGTAGGAGGAGCGCCGACCAGGATTGGGGCTTCGACAAATGAGGACCCCCTTCAGGACAATCTATTACCCGTCTAGACAATGAATGCGACCTGCTTAGCCGCCCATTTTCGAAACGAGAATCTTGACCTGGAGAATTGTTTATAACGGTGAATGGTCGCGGCACTCTGCCACTTCTTGAGTAGTGTTGTACATATAGAAGGGTCTCTGATGAATCGTGTCCCTGGGTTTGTCGTACTCTATCCGTCGCGGCTAGAGCTGCACGGCCTCTTTGAAGACTGCAATTGTTACTGTATCAAACCAGAAACCTCATCTGATTCTGAGTAAGCTTGTTTGTACATATGTGTGCGCAGTGCGGGTAAGTACATACCATGAAATATAGTTACAGCTTCACGACCGTCGCACCTTCCATTAATATTATCTTTGAGCTTCTAATCTACTGTTAACACATCTTGGAACTGGGGATATGAGTCGTTTCACACAATATGCAGAGGTGCGTGACGGTTCAGTACTCCTTCTATCGTCCACTATAAACCCTCCTTTATACTATATCCACAGGACGCCTCCCGCCTCCCAGAAGGTTTCCAGCGTATTGCTTATGATGCTGACACCCAGCGATACACGTTCAAGGATCGAAAAGGGGCATTGTACCAATCAGCACCCGGGGAATCGTATGGCAAGCTGAGTCCATTGTCAGATGGAACTCGGGCGGACGCTTGGAGGTACGGTGATGGTGAGTTTTGACCCGACGGGGACATGGTCGTGTGCCATGTACAAGAAATAGCTGGCTAACCAATCTTCATTGAATGATCTCTTCTTTACTTGCTTGATAAAGAGCACACCGGTAACAAACGACCCCAGATATCTACCAGTCCAAATTTATCCTTTCACGATATTCTACCTCCACATGCCATCGTCTCCGCAGGTTCTTCCGAATCACCCACTTCCTCCAACTCGGATTCCGAATACCCCTCTCTATCATCGCTCTCACCTCGTGCGAAGTTTATTGAAGCTGCGCGGAGATCGACAATGCCAAAGATGCAGGGGGTAGTAAATAGCCTACGTCGGTCGGTCACTTTAGTTAAGAACCAGTCCGGGATACCACCGACTGTTCCGGAGAAAGATGAGAAGGTAGCGTTGTTGAGGAGTCAGTCTGTGATGAGCAATATGACTGGTAAGACTAGTCGATCCAGTGTGATGACTTTGGTGGCATTGGTGGATGAGAAACGAGCGTGATTTTGAGGAACGACTACGAAGGATGTTGAGATACTTGTCTGAATGGTTTGCTATATTTTTTCTGCTTGGAGTCGCCGTTGTGTGTGTATAATATATATATATAGATTATTTGTATCTCGCTGAGTACTTGAATAGCTTGTTTTCCTACATAAACTGAAAACATATCCATTACTGTTCGGGTATACTCCTGTCAAATTTAGTAGCCAGTGAACTGTCTTCGCCTTCGTTCAAATATTCACGAACTTCTCCTCGAGATACTCGAGAGACGAACGACCAGGGGTAGAAGAGACCCGTTCTCGCTCGACGCGTAAAATTGGACACAGTCAAGAAAGACTTTGAACCTAAAGCATAGAACACGAAACGAACGGAGAGATAAATGTTAGGAAAAGAAATTCAAACAAAGGACAAAACTAACTACATACCAATGATCAAAATTCTTCTCGAACTTCAACTGATATTCCCATCTCCTCCGTTGACCTTCAGCCGTCTCTGTCTCGGAAATCGCTTGATTGGCGGATTTGGTGTAGGGTGCGGCGTATAAAGCGAACGTTGCGCAGGTGACAATGAGTTTGTTGTATGCCTAGAGAACAGGAAAAATAAGAAATCAGCAGATCCCGGGGACAAAGAAGATATAGACATAAAGAAAACAAATCAGAGAGAGGAATAGATAAACCAAACAAAAAAAAAACCGAGACTCATACTTTCAAAAGCTTCGCACTAGTCAACATACACTCCTTCAAACACGTATCCAAAAAATCCAAATGATCTCTCAATAACTCATCCACCGTCCCCACCTTATCCAACTTTCCCTCCAACGCTCGCCAATTCGGTTCGAGAACCTCGAATGTGGCGAAGGAGAGGATTTGTTGGATGAATGATAGCATTCGTGTGCGCAAAAGAAAGACCCTTTGACGCCATTTTTCAAACTCGGGTTCTGGAGGAGAGGGAGAAGAAGAAGGGGGTTGTGCGTGAGCGTTTGGGGTGGGAGAGGAAGAGGAGGGGATGGATGGGTCGGAGTTGGAGTTGGATTTGGAGTTGGAGTTGGGGTTCTGGTGCACGCGTTGTCGCCACGGTCTGGTCTTTTGCTCGATCCACATCGCTCCGAGGGATTGCTCGACGTGTTTGAGGTGGAGAAGAAAGCGAAAGATGAGTTGGTATCGGAGGATGGTTTTTCGTGAGATGACCAGTGAAAGGGGAAACTTGACGTGATAATCTAGTGCGAGGGTGTCGGATGCTACGCATGGAATTATTAACATCGACAAGAAAATAACAGGCCTAGTTCACTCACCCAATAAAGGTTTCTTATCATCCTTATGGTCCTTCTTCTCTTCGTTCAAATTCCCAATCTCACCCTCTCCAACTCTCTCACTCCCTATTCCCCGGTACTAATGATCTTCATTAACCAATCATACAACCCACTTCCAGCCATGACGACCTTCACATCCTCCCGGAACATCGTGTCCTCCCTTTCCTCCGTGTTCAATGTAAGCTCCAACAGAGATTGCAGTTTGACCAACGAGGCGGAACGAGTAGACTTTCGAAGCTCGTTCGCGGATAGATCGAGCAGGTGGGTGAGGAAGAAGGATTGGGAGAGGAAGAAGTAGCGTTTGAGAGAACGAAGGCGAGGGATAAGATCTTGGTCTTTGAGGAGGAGCTGGAGCAAAGTTTGGTTTGCGTGGGTGTAAGCGTCTTCGAGGAATGTGTAAAACCTGAGTCAAATATAAGTCCGTACGAAGCCTATGCCACTTTGGGGGTAAAACGTATGTCCTACCTTTCATCGTCCATGGAAAGCTTTTCGTCGTCGTCTGATAGATTCTGGGATCGACGAATTTCAATCCCACATTCTCGTATCACGTTCAAGTATTTCCCCGCAAGCAGAATTTTATGTTTCCACCCTTCCAACAGCGGAGGAATACATGCACCACCCGGTAGACGACCCCCAGAAGAACGCGGTAATGGTATTCCTGCTTTGTGTCCTTTCGATCCAGATATCGTAGAACCATCACGTAGCTGAGAATCTGTAAGAGGATGGCGGTACAAAGCAAGGTGAAATAATATGCACCGTATACCTCCGCTCCCAGTACTCATCTGTATAATCCATCTCCAATATCCCTCGATTGATGAATTTACTCTCTTTAACCATCAACTCTTCATATGGATCTACGAGCCTGCCCGTCATCACCCATTCTTTTAGCATACTAACATATGGTGTCCCAGCCTCCCTCAAGAGTGTAGCATAGACCATATTAGCTGTCGGATCCCCCGACATATTTTGCATCCGCTCGTATATAATCGACAACACTTCACCCCCTTTGACGGCTATCCCAGCGTTCGACGACCCAAGTCCATTCTCAGACAACGCAGACTTGAGTTTTGCGGTTCCGATTCCGAGAGCCTCGTTTCGAGCTTCTTCCTCGGCGTCTGAGGTGCTTGGGCTATCCGAGGAGGATGAAGAGAGGTCTGCGGATGGATCGTCGGCTGTACCGAGCTGGAGGGTGAGTTGGTAGATTAGAGAAAGGGTGTGCACGGTTGGGTGGATGTAGAACCAGAGTTTTTGGAGTGAGAATTGGGGAGAGGTGTTAAATGAGTGTTCGAGTTGGGAAAGGAGGGTTTGGTAATCCTGCGATGAGATGAGAAAACATGAGTGTCGGATGGGTAGATGTATTATGTATTCGCACTTTGAGCATATCTCGTATAGCTGCACAGAGCGCATGATTGACAAGTCCATAATCCAAATGACTCCGATGCTCAATAAAGGCTGTTATTCCGGTGTAATATGTACCGAGAGGCAGTAGTCGTTCAACAAGGTTTCGTACAGAGGGATCTAAGAAAGCTGATAGTGATATGTTTTTGGGGAGATTTACAGACACACACCTAAGGAAAGGTCAACTACGAATCGTACGCCTTGGATAGGATCGTCTTCGTCCGGTGAGTAATCTTGATGAAATCGAATGTATTCTCCTTCAATGCCCTATTGACAAGGTCAATCTGAGTAATGCGCGTAGGAATATCAAAAAACCGCATGTACCATTAGCACATACAAAAGATCCTCGAGTATCATTGCTTCTTGAACATCAAGCGGAACATGATCCAGGCTTTCCTGCTTTGCCTTTCCTTTGTGGTTCGCAATCGTATTTCCTCCCAAGCTGACGCGAGAGTTCAAAGGTGCTTTGACAAAGGATGTTTCGGCGATAAAAGATGGTTCGTCCCAGTCTCTGCCTGTTTACGAGTGTTCAGTCACCAGCCAAAAGTCAGCACGGATTAATGGGTATAGTGACCATGATGTCGAGATGAATGTACGCGTCCGTTGCTGAACTCTTCACCGATATCATCTTGATGCAGTCTATGGCGGCGCACTGAAGCAATAGTTCCTGTGATCTACAAGCAAAATTATGAGATAAGATGTGATATAGTTCTAATTACAATCTCACTTTGGAGTACTCTTTCTGGGAAAGGGTGATATTCTTCTTGCGACTTCCAGTTTGAGTTCGGGGAGTGTATGGCTCCATCGTGATTGAAAAAGTAGCTGAGCACTTAACTTACAACCCAGGAAAGCGCCACATCACATGCTTCAGAGTCACGCTCGAACATGACAGTAATTTCTAAACTATACAAGTTATATGTAGAACGAACTCGATCGAAATTTATCTTATGGCTTCGTTACAAGGCCACACAGTACCCTACACATCTCATCCTCGACCTCCTAGCCTAGTAAACCTATCCAAAATCCTGATCATCCCTCTCCTTCTCTCCTCCGTATCAAAAACCATAGCGTGATCTAGAGTAGGATAGTACAATACCTCTAAACTGTTGGAATCATTATCATTGTCGGTGTCAGAGTTAACGTTGGACCCCGACAACCATCTTTCTTTCACCTCATCTTCACCAGTAAGGTATTTTCTTACCAGCGGAGCAGGGACAATTTGGTCTTTCCCTGAGAGGATGATGGCGAATTGGACTTTTGAGGTTTGGTTCGTCGGTTGAGACTCGTGGGTTTTTTTTATGGTTCTTTTCGAGTTTGGGGCCATGTCCACATCCACCCCAACCCCAAAATCCTCTCTCCACAAAATACCCTCGGCCCAAAAAAAACACCTGCCAAGCGTATACGCCACATCCGGATCCCTCGAGGCAAAATACCACAACTGCCACTCGTTCGCCTCTCTAGGGACGCGGTAGAGGAAATTGAAAGCTACAGCGGGTAGGTGGAGGAGTATTGGGATTGGGTCGATTAGGAGGTGGGAGGTGAAGTGGATTTGGGGTGAGGAGGATTCCGTGTTAGTTTGATTAGGTTCGGTGTTTGACCTGTGGTTAGTCTCTTGCGAATCACGGATAACATGAGCGGCGATGATAGTCCCATATGAATGAGAGGCTAGGACTGCACGAGAGATTCCTAGGGAATGCATAGTGGTGTATATAGCATCGAGCATCTCACGGCGAGGGGGGATAGAGGTAGATGAGCAGATATGCATAGATACAGGGAGAAGCTCTATTAGGAGGATACCTTGGTCAGGATCAAGTTGAATGAGGTCTTGAAGGAAAGGCATGTATGGGTGAAGACCGATCTGAAGATAACAAGGATTTGCAATGAGTAGAGAAGAGATTTGTGGGGAAGGGGGCACTTACACCTATACCATGTATGAACACTATAGGATCTCTATCGGAAGATTTATGTGGTCTATACCAGTAAGAGAAATGATCTGTTACAGAGGGAGATGGAATGGAGAATAAACTAAATAGACGGGGAGGAAAGAACTGAGGATGGTTTGGAGGGGAATATTGATAAAAGTTCATAGTGTAGAGTTTGATGGAGGTGATGAAGTCTACAAGGGCCACGATCTGGAAACCCAGAGTCAGTAGATAAACATTCTTGGTATGAAGTGAATACACTCACAATATACCATACCAAAGGTCTATGCACCATCTTAACCTCATCCAAAGTCAATCTCAACGCCTTCATACCCTCATCCCGCCCGTTCTCGAATTTCACCTTGGTGATTCCTTCTATCTGACGAACGTACCCGTCAATTTCGTCTTTCCACGAGTCTTTAGCTTCGTGAGGATTACAGGAGAATAAAGCCCATAGGATCCACTCAATGAGGTTTTCGCGTTTCAAGCGCGCGTTTGGGGTGGAGCGAGGGTTCGGAGTGAGGAACCAACCGTTGGGGTAAGTGGAGGATAATTTGGGTGTGGATTCTGTAGCAGAGAATGATATATGCTTAGAACAACGAAGGAATAACGCTTCGCGTTGTTCACGGTTTAACGGAGGTGCAGTGTATACACTCTGTATAAAGTCAACGAATTGATCACAGAGTCCGAATTGCCAAAGTACCTTTTGTAATGCCTTTTTCCTTGGTACATACACAAAGAGATAGAAAGAGGATTCGAAGAGGGCGAGAAGGAAAATCCACGGTGGAGTCGCTCCGTTCAAGGTGAATGATTTGGCGTATAGACACGAAAGGAGATAGAGGAAGCTTGTAGGAGCGACGAGACGGAGGAGAGAGATAGAGATAAGGATGAAGATGTATTCGTAGAGGGTTATGCCTAGCATTGATTGATGATGTCGAATGGTGACGTACGTCGTATACGAGGCTTTTATTTGGTCCTGTCAATCCTCCTGTCAAAATCCCCCCATCGCGGACAACCACTGACCCCTTCGTCATCTTCCACAGAGGAGTTTCCTTTGTCATCGGAAAAGGTCCAATAGTAGTATTGGCGCTGACTACTAGTTGGCATTTGGCTGAACCTTCATCAATGAATTTCCCCATCGATGGATGATGTTTTTGCCCGAACGTATAACGAAGCTACTTCTCTATCGATAGATGTTTTTCCTCAACTGATCATTGTTCCTTGCCACACCGGGTATGTAAAGCTGTTCAACGTTTTTCTGACACTCATACTAGAAATAAAAGGAGCTATGTAAAAGAGTCGCCATTTCCAGTCCTTCATCGTGTCTAGATGCATATTCCCTTTCTTCTAGTCACCTCCATATTCACGATTGCTATACTTGATTCATTCAAGGTCTGCATGACCCGACAAGCTCTAATTGCCATCCACTTTGCTCTATTGTTCTGGATCCCCTTGTCAATCTATCTTACATTTCAACTCCTTTATCGACATGTTCTACAGATCACTGTAGCTTCTCTAGATCCTGAGCTTGCTCGGACTAGTGTTGACATTTCCTCGAGGCTCCAGAATATTGTTGTGCCTTCAGCATACATCCATACATGGTTTATGCTTAGTCGTCTTCTGAGTGGTAAGTACCTGCTTATAGTCCACCGAGTTCTATGATTACTACGAACTTGTGCTAGTTCTTGTAGACTTCGGGGCTTCCCCCACAGGCAACTCTTCCACCACACCACTACTCTTTGGTTTTTCCAATGCCACTGTGATGATCTTCTTATCATTATTCACCATAATTGTATTTGGAAAAGGTCTTGAAGCATGGAGAATCGATCAAAGACTTTGGGGACATTTCTTGGATCTTTACCGGCTAGTGATGCTCCTTGCAGAAAACTTGGCTTCTTTCTTGCATTTAATGATTGCTGTATTTGAAGGGAGGATGCAAGTTGGCATCATTGAACGACAATAGTCGAGATCATGATGTAGGTGTTTTTTGAATTGTGTATATATTCTATCATTGAAGATACAGTTCTTATGTTCTTCCAGTCAGCTCGGACCAGACTCTGCTTCGATGGTTGCTTATTTCATTGGTTATATTTTATTTTATTTTTTGGATGGCAGACAAGAAGGGGTGCGTCAAAGCGACATTAAGAAGAAGCCATCCAAAGATATGTAATGATAGATTTTCATCAAGTTTATGTGGCAGAAAAAATGTCATTCTGAAAGTTGACCCCAAAAGTCTACAAGAGAAATAAGAGAACTTGACAAGCAAAAGCACTGTTGAGATATGTATTCAATTTCTCTTCCTCGTCCCTCGCAAGACGCATCTACCAAGACGTGACATGCCCTGTACCGCCCACAATGACATGATGCGTCAGATTCGAGAAGGATAAGCCAAGCAGTAAGATGATGATGTTGTCGTATAATAGTCTTCTTCCGCATAAATCGTTCGTAGACTTGCTGTTACATGTTTGTGACAATCACTGTATTTGCATCGCAGCTTTTTTACAATGTAGCTGATCCTCGAAAGCATCTGTCGATGGGGAATCTCTGATCGTCAAATATAGATCCAGAGAAATTAGCGAGAAATGTGACATTCATCGGGGACTTGTCATTCCGCGGCAACACCGCATCCCGTTCATGTCAACATCAGAACCAGCACACACTAACAATCACTTCTTCAAACACTGCAACACCCTTAACACCTCTTAACACCTGTTTCATCAATTTTGGCCAGCTTATCGCTCGTGAAGTTCGATTTTCAGTTGTTTTTGGTTCTTTGCTAATTCCATTTACAGAGTACACCCTCTGTATTATAAATTCTCCTTTTTTTTGTATATTTGGGTAACATATTCCGCTAGTAATGCAACACCTACACCTATCATTCCGACACTCACTCGATCATCGTTCACTGCGAAACCGCACACGACCCTAAGTCTGGATCCTCTGATCACTTACTGCGTGCGGCGGCCAATGGGGTCCGAAATACTTGGCATAATATAATATATAAACCTATCTAGAAATGATGTAGGGGGACTTTTTCCAAATCTCATAAGTAACTCTTGACTATCATTTCGAGTGAACGAAGAGGTCCACAAAGCTACGTATTTCCTGAACACGAACCTTTAGCGTCGCGTTACCCTTAGCTCGCTAAGCTACCGCGACACCTAAGCTCATCTGAATGTACCAGGGTATGTATAAACTATGACAAGCATTCGACGCAAACTGTATTTTGTTTAAGAACCAAGACCAACAGGAGCATGCGGGGAGATAGTAGCAATAGCTTTGGAAGTAACAACAATAGTGTTCAGCAACAGAGACCATTTTCAGTTTTATGCTTTGCGAATATTTGATGTGAGAAAGCAGGACGCAAACTCTTTTTTCACGTGTTTTTTGATTATTGTATCAACGATGAAGGTGATACGACGACTGCTCTCTACCAATTCTCGATTCAACGCTCTCCAAACACCTCGAGCGACAGATAGTACGGACGTGTTGATTGTAGGAGCAGGACCAGCAGGATTAGCAGCAGCAATACGAATTAAACAACTCAAGAGCGACTTGAGAGTTGTTGTGTTGGAGAAAGGAGGAGAAGTTGGCTCACATATTTTATCTGGATGTGTATTGGAGCCCACAGCGTTGTACGACCTGTTAGGAAAAGACTTGTCGACCTATTCGTCTAAATACGGATGTGGTGAACCTCCGTTGGGTGTAAAAGCAGGGAAGAGCGAGATGGTTTGGTTAACTGGAGATACATCGAGTATGATACCCGGTCAGAGAGCGATACGGATCCCTCATCCTCCACAGATGAATAATAAAGGGAATTATATCATCTCGTTGTCTGCGTTTACGAGGTGGTTGGGTAGAGTAGCCGAAGAACATTATGGGGTCGAGGTTTATCCTGGGTTCGCTGGTGCTGGTGTGGTGTATAGTGATGAGAGTACGGAGGACAGTCCGTGGGTTGAATGGGGAGGGAAATGGGGAAAGCAAGTCACAGGTGTAAATCTTCCTCCTGATAATCAACACCCTCAAGTCCCAAGAGTTCTTGGAGTGTTGACAAACGACGTTGGGATATCAAAATCCTATACTCCAAACTCCACATACACCCCTGGTTTATTCTTTCAATCTAAACTTACGCTTCTCGCAGAAGGCGCACACGGTTCTCTATCGAAATCTATCATAGCCAAATTCTCACTTCGGAAAGAAAGTGAGCCACAGACATACGGGTTTGGGATTAAAGAAGTATGGTCGGTCAACGAAGGCCACATTCCCGGTAAAATTATTCACACTCTAGGTTTCCCTCTCGACAAAAATACATACGGTGGGGGATGGATCTACCACATGGACAACAACCTCATATCTCTTGGCCTCGTCGTCGGTGTCGACTGGGAAAACCCATACAAAAGCCCGTACAAAGATTTCCAAATGATGAAACACCACCCCTTCATCCGTTCCCTCCTCTCACCCTCTACATCAACCAGACTCGCTTACGGCGCACGTACCCTCACCGAAGGAGGTCTTCAATCCCTTCCCCTCCTTCATTTCCCTGGTGGTGCTCTCATCGGAGACTCAGCTGGAACGGTGAACGTGGCGAAGATAAAAGGCGTTCATACAGCTATGGGTACAGGGATATTAGCTGCCAACGCCGCTACTGAAGCTCTTTCCTCCAATTCCAACTCCCTATCAACCTATACCTCCTCATTCCTAACCTCCCCAATCCATTCCGAGCTCTACTCTATCCGAAACCTCCGACCTTCTTTCCATTTCCCCTCTTTCACCAAACACCACCTAGGCGTTCTCGGCGGTATCCTCTACTCCGGAATCGACTCGCTCTTCCTCAAAGGCCGGACTCCGTGGACGCTCAAACACACTAAAAACGAGGAAGAGCGTAAACTGTCGGTGAATAGTGCTCCTTCGCTTGATTCTTTACGCACGAAACCTACTTCTGTAACCAATCCAATCCAATACCCACCCTTTGAACCACCTCTCTCGACTGACCTCCTCACCTCACTATCACTGACAGACACGTTCCACGAAGAAGACCAACCAGAGCATCTCCGTCTCCTCACTCTTCCAGAGGCGAAGATTGGCGTAACGCTGAGTGAGATCAGGTTAGAGGATGAGGGTGAGGAGGAATCACCGTCTACCTCTACCTCTACTACCCCAGACTCACAATCCCAACCATCACAATCCCAACACAGACAGAACCACGTCCGGATCAACCTATCTCACTACGCCGGTCTTTTGGAAAGAGCTTGTCCGGCAGGGGTGTATGAGTATGTCGAGGATACTTCTTCTCCTTCTCCACCTTCCATACACGAAACCGAAAACCATCCTCAGGAGAACGAAGACGAAAACAAATCAAGCTGGAAAAACCAAAAACTAGTCATAAACGCACAAAACTGTATCCATTGTAAACTATGCGATATCAAGGTTCCTTCGCAGGATATTACTTGGAGTGTTCCGGAAGGTGGGGGTGGGCCAAAGTATAGTGAGTTTTTTTCAGAAATCTTTGGACACAACTATCTTATCCTCCTCGTTCAATCCTCGTTCATTCTTATTCTCATTCTCGTTTTCTCTCGTTCACAGCTATCACCTAATCGCCTGTAATCGCCTTTCACGCGGCACGATTGGGTTTGGGTATAGGTATAAGGAGAGTGTGAGGAATTTGGGGATTTAGGGAGTTTTTTTGGGAGAGTCTAGTACAGTATAATAGTACAGTGGGTTGGTTAGTTGGTTGATCTGGTTTCGTCGTTTTCGTCGTTTGGTTGGGAGTAGGAGTAGGAGTAGGGAGTAGGGAATAGGGAATAGCAAAGAACGTATGATCAATAGATAAGAAGAGAGTCGCTCTTCAATAGAAAAACTACAAGGACTAGAAGTTTCAAATTCTGAACCTCTAGCATTCCATCCCAAGTATCTCAAGTATCTCAGAAGAATAGCCTTGATTATTCTTCTTCTTACAAAGGGGCACCCCATTGGTGAGGGGTCGTTCTCATTCATTCATTCGTTGTTGCTTTCACCAATAGGTGTATTACGAACAAGGCCATAATCTATCTCAAAACCATTCCCGAAAGAAGCTGAACTGTATCGTCAAACATAGATTTTAGCTTTGATTATCTTGATTCGACTGTCGTAAATCAAGTCTAAATTTTTGAATTTTTGAATTTCGTTATGTCATGTCCTGTTGTTACAAATACTTAATCTAATCTAATCTATCCAATATCCTAGTCGCTGATTTGTCTTGTAAGATATCAGAGCCGAGGAAGGTGGTGCTACCAACAGGTTAGTTCCAACTCTGAAATGGCACTAATTTGGCAAATGGTAACTAATATTATATTATGAAATTTGATAATGAAATATGGCCAAGGACTTCCAAAATGATGTGATTAGCGCGGTCCCGAAGGAATATATATATAATCAAGGAGATATTGTCGTTTGTACATTTGACAAGGTTTGTAGTGATCCTAATGATTTTTTGAGATGCGAAGGGGACTGACCCCGGCTGCACAGAGATTTCATTGATGGAACAATCTACGAGATGAGCCATTATCCAAGAAAAAAAAAGCAGAATTCAAGTCATGCTCTTCTATTAGGGACAGTCAAAGTAGCACCGTTCAAAAGGTTACAAATTTACATAATGAATAACAATAAATTCCTTATCTAAACGTTGAGCGAGAGTGAACGGCTCAAAACCTTTCCATCGGACCGCTCTCTGATTAGTAAGCAGAAGTTTCCTTCAACTCGAGACTTAGGGTAGAGAGCTGGGTAGAGATAGTGTGCTAATGGAATGGATATTGACGTTACAATTTTGAGCCAAGCTGACACTGCTTGCGTAGGAGGACTTTATCTCCTTGAAGCTGCTCGGATCAGATCCGAAACGAAGGATGGCCCTTTGATGTTCAAAAACAAGATGAATTTGGTATAACCTTACACATTGAGAGAAAAATGAAGATTAATTTAGATATCAGTAAAGAATATGAAGTAGAGCACAAAAAGGTCGGTCAACAGATACGGTGTTCAATTCATAGTGAAACAAGATTGTTTTGAACCTAAGCACAAGTCAAGCAGCATTTTTCCATGCCCATTGCCAATTTGAATGTCCCTATCATTCCATTCCAAAACCTCCAACCCAACTTGATTCCGAGTTTTACAATATACACCTTTAGCCTTTCGACAAAGAGGCGGTGGAAAGTTCGGTACTGGGATTATTGTACATTCCATTCAAAAAGAAAGAAACAAAAAGACGCATATATATACTCATTAGCTAGTTTGAATTCTCCAGTCAGTACTCCGCAGGTTGGGAACTTCACTGAAGCCTTCCTCCTCAAGCATATTCCTTTTCTCCTTTCAAGCTTCCTTGAATCCAAGAGTTCGAATCTCTTCAAGCAGGAGGACAGAAAGTAATCGTGTAATCCGCATTGTCGGCATCGGGGCATGTCCAGAGAGAACTCTGACTTGATTCGTCATATGCGTATGCGTACGCGTCAGGGCATGCGTCCTCTATCGTTGGGGAGGGAATTTAAAGAATGAATCATCGGGAAGAAAGGGAAAGAGTCAAGAGTCGGAGGAAAATTCACGCGGGAGATAGTGGAATGAGAATGGAAGGAGGAGAAGGGAAAGGAAGGGGAGGTCAGGAGCTTGAAAGAAGGAATAAATTTTTGACCACGCACTGAAATAAGTGTAGTACTCTACACCAGACGAAGGACATGTCTGAGGGGTATCGTATTGGCCTGAACAGCAATTCGGGGAGTTTTCTGTTTGGAAGGAGAATGAGTTTTTTTGTTACATCGTTTGTATGATTGTACTTACGTTGGTCACCGTCGAGGTTCGCATCCTATTCGTAGTAGATCGAACAGACGAAAAGAGATCAGAAACGTTACCCCTCATAGGAGTTCGGGACTTACACAAGCGGATTTGCACCCGACAGGGAACCCAGTTGAGTCGAATGGCCCAGCGAGGGGAGCGGGGCCTATGATCATGAGTAATTATGTCAGTATGTAAGTAAATGAGTATGGATGAATCCAATGAATCCACCGCAACGGTTAACGGACAGAAACTCACAGTCAGGACCAAGGTCAACAGCACACACGGGTGCAGGACAGTTTACGTTGTTGGTGATACTAAAGTGCCATATTGTATCAGCGATGAGTCAACAGCAAGCTGTAATAGAGAGAAAGGAGAAAGAGCAGTACGTTACCTTATGGGAAGATTGTATCCATCAACGAAGGAGACTATAAAAGATTCAAGTAAGGATCGTATGTTTGAGCAATTTGGCTTTACGCAAACCCACTATCATAATAATCCAACCCTCCAGCACCTGAGAGTGTGAACTCTGCGAGTGAGGCGGGGGGTACACCCTGATCAACGTAACAAAAAAGTCAAATGTCAAGAAGAGAATGTATTAAAAGGAAGGTAAAAAAACCGTACAGTTCCAGTTGTAGGATCACAAACCAAACCCCCATTGCATCCTCCGTCGAGACACGAGTTCGGTCCCGGGTTCACACTGAAATCACAGTCTCTTCGAGCCTAGTACACATGACATGACGTACGCGTTCCGCGGGTGTTTCCGTGTGGCAAGTGTCGCATGCGGGACCGTTACGGTTTCAAAAAGGTTGACATGCGAGAATTCAAGTGAAGTATAAGCACAGATGATCACAGATGATCACAGATTGCAATCCAATTTAGCGCCTCGACTTGCGCTTGAGAAAGACAATAAGCTCACCCAGATTCGCCCAGCCTGCCAATTATTCGGAACGGAGAAACTGACGGCGGTATAGGCTCCAGCTTCCCAGCTGCACAAAAAGATTTATGCCATAATTCATAGCATGCATTACCGCGGCATTGCCCAGATTCAAGCATTGTTATACCCACATCACGCATCATCGAAGTCGATGTTCGAGTTTGAGGTTGAGGTTGGGCATATTCATGATATGATGAGAAATCAGGAGAAGATGAACGGAGCAAGAGAATAAGGATTGGGATGAATTAGCACCCAAAAGAAAAGAAAGCATAGTAGAACATGTAAAAGACTCACCCAGTTGTATAAGCTGGGGAAGCCGTTGCTTGGTTCACGCCAGTGAACATCTATGAAACATATGCATGTCACGGCCAGAGAGTGCGAGACCACGAGAAGACGTGACCGGATAATGGGAAGACAGAACGCGAAGAGCAAGGAAGAAGTTAGTCCATTCTGCAGATGATACGTCCACGAACCGAATGCGTACCGCAGGCCTTGCAGGGAGGAGAGTTAGCCATTATTGTAGATTCATGATGCATAACCAACTCACCAAATCGTGAACGGACATCCGTTATAGACCTACAGTCCCAAAAAAAATTGGCCTCAGTCAGCCACAGACACGACGAGTTAAAATCTAAAGAACTCACAGTGAACGTTCTTGCGGCGTTGACCGTAGAGACCAAACCGACCGAAGCGACAGTGGCAGCAGCGATGGTAAACTTCATACTAGTATGCTGAGTGTAAGTTGGCGTAGGAAGAGGAAACTTCTTGGGGAACCCACACCCTTCTTCTCCCGGAGAAACACTTTCTTTTAAACCCAAACCGTCATCATCGAAAATCAAATTTGACTCAAATGAAATGAAAGAGGGGACGTACCATGCATGCCACTAACCAGCTTCCATACTGTGTCACGATATCCCCACAAACCTTCGAACACAACGGTGCCTTACTCAATGTAGCATACATCACCTCTCCCATCAGACATCTCAAGGTCCGGAATCTCTGCAATCTAATTTCTAAGTATCTCTTTCTAGTTTCGTCTCATTCTATTTTGAGAAACACCTGCTCGTTGTGCCGTCCGCGGCTGATCTTGTGGATGAAACTGTTGGAAACTCTATGAACAAGGGATAATAAATCACAAGTTCAACTGACATGTCATTTTACTGTATCTATTCCTTCCAGCTTCTGTGTTGTGCCACGCGTGTAGAGGTGTTGTAACAAAGGGAAGCGAAGAGCAGATGATTTCCCGGTGCTTGTGCTAGCATCTAGGAAGGCCGCTAATGCATAGTCACTTGAGATCACTTGCTGTATCTGCACTAGGCCATTTTCTTACGGTCATGTTTCGCGAGGCACTCCAAGTCTTCAGGAGCCCTCCGGAGACAAGCCCCTGTGAAGACATTGGATGACTTGCGACGGACGAGCAGACGAGCGTCGGAAAAAGAGACGTAGACAGTCGGGTCCCTTCGTTCTAATCCATTCCCATTCCCATATCCTACCCCCAAGTAGTTTTTTGGGTTTGCGGCTACAATCAAGAACAATTGATATTTTGCGTCATGCTATACCGAATATCTAAACTTGTAAGCCACAGCACAAGGTAGAAGAACGTATTAGTCACAAATTTCTTAATCACGTTCAACAAATCAACTGGATTCCTTGTGTAACCTATATAAGCACCACGCTGTTTTCGAGGCAAAAAATGGAAATCATGATGAGCATGGGATGATGATACAAGAAAATCAACTAACCAGTCAAATTCCACCCAAATTCCACCCAACTACCATCCGCGACCACCTGCATCGACTTGTGTCGGAAAAACTTTTGATATACCTCCAAGATCTCTAATGCAACACCGAGTTTCGCATTCTGCGTTTCTGCGGTGTCCGAAAGTAGTATGTAACATAATGTTGGAAATGAGAACCGAAGAGAGAAGTAGAAGGCGTGGGAGCAACAGTTCATCGGAATCGCAGTAAAGCGGACATAAGTATGCCTTGCTCAGGCCTATGGGGCCGAACACTACCTTCTCGCCACCGCATCTCAGTACTTGCTAGCGGTACATAGAACATAGAATTCAAAAAAAAAAGAAGTACGCTTTGCTGAGAGCAGAGGAATTTACTATTGGATATTTCAGTACATAATGGTATGTCCGCATGAAATGAATTGGCTACTGACTGCCTCAACGAAAATAAACGACTTCGGGGAAGCGGGAGAAAGTCCATGGAAACAGAGTAAGCATAAGACAACAGCTTGGGTACAATGCGTAGTAGAATGTCTAAGGTAAGTAGTGTATGTCAAATGGTCGTTGGTCGTAAGACATTGAAGGTATCAATATTAATGTCCATTAAATACTGTTGCAGAGCGAACAGTTGAGGTGGAGAGTCGTTCGGAAGATGGCAGCTACGGGAACGGATGAGATGAGCAAAACAAGTCATTCCAGCAGATTGATCAAAGCTTACGTATGGCGATTAACGCTATAAAGACAACAATGACAACGACATAGATGGAACCATATTTGATGATCTAAAAATCGAGTCAGCAATTGCAGCAGCGTGAATTAGGTAGGGACACCACTTACTATCCAACGACGTTGTCGTTTTTGTTTGATAGAGTACAATGGTGCCCGAATCTGCTTCGAGGGACGTAGCCAAACTGAAATAATTGTCAGTCAGATTATTTTAAAGAGCAGAAAAAAGGAAAAAAAACGTACATAGTAATGTGGCATGTAGACGATCAAAGTAGGGAACGAGTACGGGAGGAGTCAACATGATCAACAAGACGTGACCAATGATCAGATCCGAACTCCATAAACAAAGTTCAATGACTTTGACCACAAATTCACGAGCAGGTTGAGACATGACGTGAGCTCCAAGGCCTCGTCCGTACCATCTTCCAGTCCACCACGCGCGATTTGTTTCATCGTGCTTGAATTCACGAGAAAGGAAGACGGCAATAAGTACTTTGTGAATAGCGCGTTGGATCGAGATGACGGTGATCAATCCAAGGACGGCATGCGAGACGTCCCAAAGTTCGAGGAACCACTAGGTGCAGAATAAGATTTTGAAAAATCAATAGGCCGTCGCATAATCTGGGTATAGGGACTTACCAGGAACTCGAAGAATCCGATCATCCCCAGTGCACCGAGAGTATGAGCTATGAACGCCATCACGGAGCCAAACATCGGGAACAGCGGATCCAGCATTGGACCTAGGAACAGAGAGACCAAGAATAGCGCTAACAAAATAGCAGCATTCCAAACTATGGGTCCCAGCGATATGACGGCGATTCGGATCAATGGCGAGGGCGGTTGCGTGCCATTCACGGGGAAAGACTTGACAAACATATACGCAATAATGAAAATAATTGCCATCACAATTGGGAAGATAACTTCTGAAAAAAGGACTGCTCTCCAAGTCGCACGAGGAACATCACCAGAAAGTTTTTCGGAAGGATGTCCAAGCTTCTTCTTCTTGTAGCCTGTAATCATCGTCCTTGACAAGCGACAGTAGCCAATCCAAGAGTTAATGTGAGAACGTGAATTGCCACGAGACATCCAACGGAGGAATTGTCTGCAAATAAATAAAACGATTAGCCTGAGAGAGCATGTGTAACGACAGAATCCTTACCTATAGTCAATCACGAAATCGGAGAATGCAAACTGATGAGGATTGAATAGGAAAGGCGACACACAGAGTGCAATAATCGACACCCAGAAGTAGATGATCCACGGTGTCCAGAGCGTGAGAGTGACATACAGCAGCATGATCAGCGTCCGCATTCCTAGATAGATACTAGGACCAGCGAAACGGGAGTACAGCACGTTGAAGCTGATCCTACTTGTTGCAAAACCACGTCCAGTCGCGATGTACCGGGCGCCTCCGAACGTAAGATTACTGAGAATCGAGTGGGTGTAAATTTGAGTTGAGAATACTTCGAAAGCGGGCGATAATGAACTGAATTGCTTCGCGAGTCGAAAGATGGCCTTCCATGTACCACGTTCAATGAGTTCTGATAACGAGACAGAAAGAGTGAATAGATGCACTCGTGTGTTATGATCGGGGAAATACCTTGGAGGAACAGCGGCAAGAACGAGATCATGAATACCAAAAAGATACTGATGATACGGTGCTCAATCCATTGGTATACAGGGAACAAATTATAGCATCCCGATTGACCACTGATAAGCTGACCGGCACTCGTGTACTGACAAACGTTGACAGAACTTGTCAAGGTCCCAATAAACACCACTGGTATACGATGGTTAATAATAATTTAGTGAGATAGAATCTAGAAGAACCCACTTGTCACAACGAATATTTGCACCGAGAGGATGACAAGCATGTTGTTGATATGAAACCCAGGGTGCCCATAGTAGAACGTCAAGAATCGGTCGATAGGCAATTGAGTACCTAGATAGTAATACTCTCGACTAAGCATTTGTTCACCCATACCCGTACCGATCTTAGTTTGGAAGTTCAAGATCGTCCCGAACCCAAGATCACGACCTTTGCCGCATTGGAAGTACTCGGTGTGTTTGATGCGTCCACCCCGACCGAATGCGTTCATACCAGCATAAATATCTTCGTTCAGATGTAAACCCTTTTGAGCCTTTGAAACTCCACCACGAGTGTTCATGTATAGAGCATTCAGGAAATCGGGATGACCATAGTGAAGTTTTCCGCCGATCCACGCCATGGACCTAGCAAACAATGTACCGAATGTCTGTTCCTTTCCAGCAGCAAGATCACCGAGGATACCAATATTTTCCGAAAAGATATACTCGCGAGCTCCAACGATGGCGACCGGAGCGGTTTTGAAATCCTTGTGTCCCCATTGAGCGTACGGACTTTGGCTCGAAACACCGCATTCTTCAAACTCCCCAAGAATATTCCTGATCTTCAAACATTCCTCTAGATAGTTATCTTGGTTGGCATCGATGAGCTGTAGATACTCGCCGCGATAGAAGATGATGGCATGGTTCTGATTGTCCGATTTTCCATCTCCAAGGATAGGGTTTCCGGGCAGCTCGATCCTGAATTTCGGTCGGCGTCGGCTGGTATCTGCAATGAATTCGCTATGGCCGTCGATGAGTGCGGAGAAAATTCGTGGATCGCCTCCTTCCTTCCGAGGGGGTTCTTCTTCTAGGTATGCAATTTGGAGGTCTGGATAGGCACGAAGCAAGAATTCAGCGTTCTCTTGCTCTTCCTTGTTGAACTTTGAATAACGCTGCATGGACACCACGAACTTAAATTTCCTGCGAGCCATGCGTTCTAGCTCACGCTCGAGTCTGTCGGTATTGCCACCGAAGATCTGAACAACTTCGGGATTTTCGACACGGTACATGAGTTTGATCGCTTTGGAATAATTCATCATGCCGGATACTGTGCGGTAAAGAGTTTGGGCGCGGAGCGAAGCCCAGATACGAGTACGAAGAGTAAACTCAGGAGCGGCACTCTTGAAACCGATAAAGCTGAAAGGAATATCGTCAACTTTCGCCTGAGCCTTCTCGTCACCGCTGAACGGGTTGGTCCCATTGAACATGGCAGATTCCTCGGCCAGGATCTTGGTGTCTTTGACAAAGTTTTCCCACTCAATGGGATGAAGTTGTTTCAGATAGTCCAGAACAGTGACACGCGACATCTTATCTTCTTCACGGATGATTTCCCGGAGAGAAAAGAGGATCTAAAATATGAGAATGAGTTACCCGTGAGACAATTGGATATGAAAGGAAAAGTACTACCTTCTCACTGTAATGAGGAGTCAAGACCGTGAAAGTAGGCATTGCATCCACAGGCAGAGGAGGTGGCATCTCCGTTGTCAATGATTGGGCGAAGAACGAGATCCGACGCTCAGCTTCGCTACCAGGAGGGAAGAATTCACCTTTGAACCCCTTGTCTCGCTGTGAGATGAAAATGGAGGGGCTCGAAGGCTTCGCTTTCCACCGTCACCAGTTTCTACTTGATGATAAAGTAGCTTTTGGACGTGATCAATGGAGAGTAAGTGCTCGCGATACATGGAGATAATGATGGCGTTCCAAATTTGCGATACAAGGACCTGAGATAGAAAACATTTCACCTTCAAGTAAAGAAGGAGATAAAATAAGTTACCTTTGGTTTGTACTTGACTTCCATGTCCTGGCTGGCAAGCAGTTTAGAGTAGACCCGTTTCGGAAGCCTGGTGAATATGTCTTCCCATGGTGTCCAGATACTCAAGCCCAAGAAGAAGCTCCGTCCAATACTCATCACAGTATTCCAGATGATGTACCAAAGGAATGTGTCGAGGAAGAACAACACCAAGTCCATGAGATACATGATGGTCAGCGTAAACGCGGCCTGATTGGTGCAAAGTCCATTTCCAAAGTACTTGTCGCTACACCCTTGGATTTTCATCCCAACCATGACACGGATTGGGTCTCGGAACGAAAGAGTCAGGTAGAAGTATGATTCCACGAACTTGCAGCCGAAAACGAGGATCCACAGAATGAAAGACGCCGCGCGAGGACCACTAGAGAGAGAGGGATATGACGCAGTGAAGGTTTGACTGGCAAGATATTTCCGCGACTTTCCTGCTACACGATCTCCGAACATACGACCCGAAGGCATGATGGAAAATAACAAAACAGCGACCACGGAGATGAAGAATTGAACGATACCAAGAATGAGCGCCAATTGACCAGCAGACCCATTGTGCACAGCGATAGCGATATAGAACGTAGGTCCACAGGTCAGTCCGAGGGTGACTAAAAGGAAGACAAGCCGGCGGGTCAAATGAGAGGTGTTATTCCAGGTCGTGGGAATGTAGGAAAATTCAGCGAGAGTAGCGAGTATCATGATGATAGAGGCAACAGCACCACCAAGTGCAACAGCACTCCACGTCATAGCCGGAGTAGAGACGCCATTCACGTCATAGATGGTGGGTGAGTTGAAGGAGGTATAGAAGTAGAAGACCGATATGTGAATGACCCAGATACGGTTAAAATTGATCAGAAGATGGCCGAATGAGCGTTTCTCGTAGTAGGTTTTGAAGAAGGCGCGGTTCCAGTCAATTCGGTCGAACTTCATGAACCTTTGAGAAGGTGCCAGATCAACGAGTCTAGTTTTGTCGTTGAGAACAATTCTGGCAATACCCTCCGGGTACCAGAAGAGCTGATTCACATCGTCGTATCCAATAATGTCTTGGTGATCCCGCTCTCTCCGCACAAACTTCCCATCCTGTACTTCATATCCTTGGTCCCGAATAAACCTGTATAGCGGTTTAATGACCGCTCGTAGATACAAACCTTCCGGGACTGGTTCGATACGATTCTGGCATTCGGGAGATCGGTAGTAATCGTCCGCACATTTGAAAATGAAGCAGAGGCATTCTGGTACGAATCGGACCTGAGCAGCTTCGCCCCAGCACAGCAGGTAAAGGGCAATTTGGCGGAGACGGTCGTATTGCGACATGTTATTCATGGCCTGACGCCATCGTTCCAAAGCAGTCGCAAGTGACTTTTCATGAGGCGGCCGTTTACCTCCACCACGTTTCGACTTCAAGCGATTGAGACCAGGATTCTGAACTTGGCCTATAGCATCGTCGAGGTCAAGCTGAGCCGCAAAGTACCACTTGCGATAATTAGCGTTGTGACCGCCGATATAGTCAGCGTGTAACGTGAGCAACGCCTGATTAGGTGACATTCTCGAAGCTCTGCTGTCGAGCAATTGCATGAGGAAGTCGAACTAGAAAAGCCGATAAGGGGAGTTAGGACGGAGAAACGACGTTCACCGACTCACCATATTGCGCATCGAGTCACGCTGAAAGCCGAATTTTTGAGTGAGGTCCAAAAAGATATCTTCAATTTCTTCCTTCGACAAGGGAATTTGACGGTCTGAGGCCCATGCTGAATAAGAGTCGCGAGCTCCACTTGAATAGTCAACAATTGTCGGTGTCGAGGCAGCGTCAGAGTGCATGCGAGGTCCTAGAGACTCTGCTGAAGGAGCATACCGTCGGCCATAAACGTCTCCGTCAGAATCGATATCTTGAGAAGCTATGTACAGAATGAGAAATCTGGTAAAAAGACAACGTATTTGTGTTCATACGATATGGATCATAGGGTGTGCCTTGTTCATAATATGCCTGCTCATTCAATGGTCCACCGCTGCCATCTGAGGTGTATGTATCTCTCCTGTTGTAATCAACAGATTCGTTGTCGTAGTACCGTTGTTGCGAATGACCTTGCGCCGGTGGACCGAACGGATCAAGATGGTGGGCGTCAACAGAGGGCGGTGAAGAAGATGAGTAGCCCTCTTGACTGCCGCGTGCAGTTCTGGCGGGCATTGATGGCGGTAGGAGAGAGAGAACTTTGTTCGAAGTTGTATGACGCTACTCGAACCACGCCGTGTGAAGTGTGTATCCCTTTTTCTTTCTCACGCCTCCTCGATATTCCTTGCCACAAACAGAGCTGCAACAAGCCAGAAGACCATGTCTTGAGATGACTGTTCTGTCAAATCCCATGCTTTCTGAATCGAGACTGCATTCTCTACTTTTCAAGCTAGCTTTTCATGTGCATATGCATATATAATGAGCTTTTTCATCGCGGACTGCGGACTTACCAGTTCAAATATTCGACCAATCTGCATCGAACGTATTGATAATGATACACGTATCCCTCGACTGTTGATTCCGCCGTGGTGTCTTTACCATCAGCAAAGCTGGGCAAGCAGAGGATGAGGCACGATAATTTGATCGTTTAAGCAACCTAACTACACGGAAGATGCGTCTGTATGTGTAGTTTTCTCCTTGGGCATCACCTTGTCCGTGGTCTACTCAATCATTCCATACAGACAATTTTTTTCGTTTTCAATACGAGCTACTCATTCTCATCTGGAGCCCCAATCTTCAACGAAGCGACATCTACGGAAACCTAGTTAATAATCAGGCCTATGTTCCTTCGGCGCCGATGTGAAAGTTTCCCCTGTTGTAACAAACCTCCAAATGTCAAATACGCTCTAGGCACCATCTGGGTATCACTGAACGTTTTATGAGACTACTTAGATTCTATTCTAATCCTTGTCTCTCTTCGATGCATTGACTCCGAGCATCCGTGACTGACACGAACGTGAATGCCACCCCTTCCTTATTTATATAATAACTGTCTGCTGCTTCAAGGTTCTGTCACTTATTATATCCGCATTTCCAGACGTATGTCGACCTTTCTACTCGAGGACAAACAGCTCCCACTGCCGCTTCGGGGGAAGCTCGGATTTACCCGGTAATTGATATATGTCGAGCACCCTCTACACCACTGATTGCTCTTTTGTAAAAAGCCCCAAACTGAAAGCTCTACAGGCGCATGTTTAGGGGATGACTCTGTTCTCATCGATTCATGATCGAGAGCACCATGGTGCTTTCCACTTCGGGAGTAGAACTTTCCCTAGCCCTGTTGCTTTTGCTACCGCGGTTCTTTTATCGTAAACGTGTCAATACTCTCGGTCATACGACCTTGCGGTAGTTAACGACGGACTAAAGCCTGAGGCTTGAGGCCTCAGGTTTTCATGCTGTGTGATGGTAAATAGGTACTGAAGAATGAGAAAATAAGCAATGGAGAAATGATAGAAAAATTATGCCCGGTACATGGCGCACTCCGATTATACCACAAAGCCGCGTCGACCAAAGAACTGGAAGTCGGCATACGTTGCTCAAACGCTGCAATAAGTCGGCCCGTGGCTTGTAGCTTCCGTCCCCGTGGGTCGTAACTGCCAAATTGGGACGTTCATCTGAACGCCTTCATCCGGGAACTTAAAGGCGAACGTTTGGCTCCAGTCGTGCTGCAGTCCTTACTTCTCTGCTACTCCACTCATCCACATTTAAACTAGATCCGTCAGAAGGAGTACTTATGCCACTTCATGAAGCTCATCTGATTTCTTAAAAGCCATTCATCGTTTTTCCTTCAGCCATGTTCTCTGACACCCATCATAACCACCATCCTGGCGACGCATATTATGATCGCATTCACAATTTCACCACTCGAGAGTCCAGGGACTTAAACACCGCTTGTATATCACCGCCTCGGCAGATGACTGATGTTGTCTATCCAACAGGAATTGGTTTATGTTCGTTACCCATTCGGTTTGAGTGTGGCCAATTTGCTGGGAAGATCATTCGTAGCGAGCTGTGTGAAATTCAGAAAGCGGACCTTGGCCGAAAGTACGCGTCTTTTTTTGATGTATATTCAGACTTTTGTCTGAAATCACGATTCACTCGTCCCTCATAGATATGCTCGTGTTGACCGGCGACCACTTGACCCGCCACCAGTGGTGACACTAAAGTTTTTCGAAGTCCTAGATGAAGCCGCACCGGAAAGAGTGCGAGAACTCACCTCTGAGTGAGTTAGCTAGTCATTATGCTTAGCAGCAGTTACGACGTGCTATTCTTGTAGGGAGATCGAAATACTTGGATTGCTTTGTACTGTTGACCTCTTTCCTATCATGGGTGCCGAAACGCCTCTGAGCACACCTACTGGAAGATCGGGTCATAAAAAATCTAGTTCATCCCCTACGACTAGTTCAAGCCACTATGGTCGGATATCCTACGATTCGCATGGATATACTCCTGGGTCCTCCGTTCACAATCTTCCGTTAACTTCCTCCACAATGTATTCAGCAAATCGATCAGGATCCACATCTCAAACCACATATCCTGGTGATATTGTCCACTGGGGACCTGGGCAATTCCCAATCAGCGAGTCTTCCAAAATGACTGACGCTTTGGTTGGGGCTACCTTTGTGCAGCCTCAATTTATTGATTATGATGGCAGGAGAACATTGATTTTTGTGTTTTCGGTGAGTGTGCAGCTTGGTATTTATCTGTTTGTTATTCATGTTCTGTGTCTGTTCCTATCGCAAGGATTTGGCTGTCAAAAACGAGGGCACGTTTTTGCTACGCTATCGCATGTTCGATCTCTTCTCGAAAGCCGAAGGGCACAAGGATAGGATTATCCAAGCAGAGTGCTATGGAGGACCGTTTCGCGTGTATTCCACGAAGGAATTTCCCGGGCTACGAGCATCTACTGAACTCACAAAAGTTTGTTATTCCCTTCATCTCCCCGGCCGTTATCGTTCACGCTTTCATCTTGGTAGCTCATATCACGATACGGGATTCGACTAAACATTCGTGAAACCGAACGAAAACGGCGGACGAAGGGTTCTCCCACTGGTGGAACACGGCGGGGGAAGAGAAAGCAGTCATCTATCGACGATGATCATGAAGAACTTGACGGAAACCTCCACGTTTGAAACACAACACACACGCATTGCACCCATCACACATCATTCACGACTCAAAAATCTTGCTTCTCCCCCTAGTCACTGTATTTATAATGTTTGCACTGTATTGCCTGCTTTTCGGAATGTTTCTATACGATGTATCTCGGATGCTTACATGATTCCTTCCTTTCGTTATGTGATACCTGGATAGCCTGTTCCTCATGCCTGATGCGCGATTCTCGTGAGATATACACATGTCATCTATGCAGATCGTGATTCGTAATATGTACAGTTTCGCTTAATTATGAAAATTCTTTTCAAATCTTTCCTTTATTTCTGAGTAATTCTTCCTCCTCTCTCTGCAATTCCGCGTCGATCTGCGCCCCCCTCGAGGGCTCATTTCCATGCATCTGGGCCGGTGCTAAGGGATCCGTTACGGTATCTTTGGTTTTGTTACTTGTGTTGTCAAGCCCGTGCTCCTGTGCCGAAGCTAGACGGTTACCGAGGCTGCGTTCGTCTCTAAATAAGGACAACCTCAAATTATGCAAAGGCACAAGAGATGAATCGAGGACATACTTTGAGTCTAAATCATTATGGGCGTTCTCAGGCGCGAATTCATATCTCTCCCTGGTGTCGTGTTCAGATGATTTGTGCGTTCTGAGGGATCAATACGAATGATATCAGGACAGTTCCGGGCTTGAAGTATCGCAAAATATACCTCTGCTCATTATCGTTGTAGATTTGGGAGTTTCCCACATTTGATTGCATACTTCCAGACATGATATAGAAACGATGATAGCTTCGAAGTGTAAGAGACGGTTGTTCGGTAGGTACTGAGTGTAATTCGAGACTTATATACTTCACTGGTTGGAGCTCGCATAGATGCAGCGCGCGTAGTATATGACGTCACGCGCTCAGTAGCACGTTTGTTTTCGTCGACGTCATTATTATATAACCAGTGTGATAGCCTGTTCATCAATAAGCAAGTTGACAATTTTTACAGTACTTCCACCAGACGCTTTTCGGCTTCCTTAAAATTGATCACATTCCAAATAGCATTGAGATACTGAAAAATGGGTGAGTACGTGTGGGATATTCGGAAGCACTCGACATACATCTGGCTTGACATTCTTGTATTGCAAATAGAAGGCCTGCGTGGAAGAACCGGATAATCATAAGTACAGTCTCAAAATATTCAGCAGTGCTAGCTTACATGCTCCCAAATGTCAACACCGATAATCGGGGTGTGAGCTAAAGAGAAGGAGGAAATGAGGACGCCATCAGAATGAGGTATGGTAGCGACAAACAGAGGAGAGGGTCTTGATTAGGAGTGGTGACAATCTCCAATTTTTTTGTAGCCAGATTGTATCCCTGATATAGATGGATGAGTAAGGTAAGCCATGATAACAAGGATAACAAGGACTACGCACAAGCCAGCCCCAACCACTTCCTTGGACAGCAGCTGTCTTCGCATTGAAATCCTTCTTGAACTTATCAACAGAACCAAAGTCCCTCTCAATCGCGACTTTCAGAGGCCCGTCTGTAAGCTTTCCTCCGTCTCCGCTCGCAGGCGCGAGGTTCTTCCAGAATAGACTGTGGTTGATATGACCTATATTGCAAATGTCATTGCTATATCGAGCGGTTGAAAATCTCAACGTCGTACCTCCGCCGTTGAATTTGAGTGCAGCTTGCAAAGCAATTTGCTCTTTCACAGACGGAGAATTCGCATACGACTCTTCCGCCGCATTCAATCCGTTAACATACGTTTGGTGGTGCTTTTTGTGGTGAAGCGTCATGATTTCTTCTGAGATGAAAGGCTCGAGAGCCTATGTTGGCATAAACTGATGAGTAGCTGCTAAAGTGCATGCAACTTGATACCTACGTTATAAGCATAGGGAAGATCCGGAAGTGTATGAAGTAATGCGGTCGTGCTGGGAGCCGCGAAGGCACGAGCAGCGCATTTCGCTAGAGAGGGACGGAGAGCAGTTCGTGCAAGAGAGAACATGATAGTGTGTGAGTAATCTGCTGAGCTCAGATACTTATGCAAATAACGCGACTAAAGTTTACGCAAGGACCTTCGTCATTATGTGCTCACGTGTTACAACCACAATCTAATTCGGTCTTACAACTTGAAGTAATTACCAAGTACCCCATTAGCTTGGGACGCTATCGCTATCGCTGTGGTTATAAGGTAAGCATACTCCGAACAATCTACTCATGAATGGTACTGGTGAACTCTTCGCATATTGACGAGGACGACCCAGATTCCAGAATTCACGTTTGTGTTAGAGTAACTTTCTCCAGTGTTCGTTAGTTTTCAAAATGGCCAAATTGTTCAAGAAATCCAAACCGGACAGTAGCACCATCTCATCTCAGCACAAAGCCCAGAATCATCCCATTGCCACCAACTTTTTGAACTCATCATCAACGTACTCTGAAACACCCAAGTTCGGATCCTTCGAGAAATGCCATCGAAAACGCGTCTCGAATACGATGCAAATGGCACTATCCTCGAAATCAGCCACTTCTACAAACGGATTTGCATTGACCTCTGCCTCGTTGCCTGACATATCTACGACTAACAGGAATTCATCGCATCTGTATCCCCGCTCTGAATCAGAGCAATATTGGACCGCTCGAGCATTAAAGGCAGAAACCCTATTGATATCTAGGGAGGAGCATTTCGAGCACCTGCAGAGTGTCACGGTCGAGCAAGAAACGAAGAGAGTGGTCAGTGCTTGTTGGATCTTTGACGACAATCCTTTGTTTAACACAACATTCATGTCCCAGACTGAAGTAGCTCAGCTGACAAAGCTGTATGATGAGAGGCTGGTGAAGCTGGAGAGATTGTTGGTATGAAAGGGTACTTTTCTTTCCGAATCGATTCATAGTTCCTTATTATTGTTGTCCTGTATAGGCTATCCTCCTTGGTGTCCTATTCCTACTCACCTTCTTCACCTTCTTCTCAAACCTCTTTCTGACCCACCAAGGACGCGAAGCTCGCAGCGCACAGAATCAGTGGGCACATTTTACAATCCCAATCTTATCACCCTTTGCTTCAGTGGTGAGCTTTGTGACCGATCCAGTATTCCCTATCAGGATACCGACATCATCTAATCTTGACCTATGTATAGGTCGAACACGAAGTCTCCGTCGTAGGATCAAGGACCATATTCGGTTCATGTCTGATAATCGCTGGTCTCGCATATTTTCTACTACGACATTGGATCAATAGTAAAATTCGCCTTCGACCCGCAAGCTGATTCTGTTGCTGTCGAAGCAACTTACTTGCTCTGACTTCTTTTGAGGTCCCTGCATTCGCCAGTTTTGAATCTATCATAACTGTTTTCGAGCGGGACTGGTAATACTGCTTCCCACTCTACTCGCTCGTTCTACATTTTTCCAGGCACTGCGATATGGAATGCGAATCTTCCATATTCCACTTTCTACAACTTGCTTTAGGAGCGGGAGAATTATAAAAGAGGTTTAGGTAGATAGTTGAGCTTCGATGCTTCCTGCGACAGATCTTGAGGTGCCTGTCAAAGGCTCCGTCACTGTAGGATTTACTGAATAAACACAAACCTGTATAATTTCGCGATGGGGTCATGAGTAGGCGTCTAAACTTACACGTGGGAGCGGCTGCGCCCGTTCCATGCCTCCATCACCTTCTTCGACCTCTTCGAGTAGTTCCGTCCCTCTCACCACTCCTACAACATTGGTATTCCCGCCGAGTGACCCAACGACATACCGTGATCTGCTTCTATTCGAAGAACGCCTCAAATCTACCGCAGCTAGCTTGCAGAAGCGGAAACAGAGGTATCAGTGTGCGTGAAATGCCATTCAAGTTTTATATAAAATATCGACTCCTGCGGTCCATAGTATTTCTATTCCAACTCTTGGCAGTGATTACCTTCCTCTTATATGAGGTTCTTGTCTCGCCCGAAGCATCACTGCTGGCCATACCGTATACATGGCTTCTTCAGCATCTTGGACTTTACCCTCTTGATCTCTCTCATATACAACAAGAATCCGAACACTCAATCGGTCTGGAATTTCTTGCAGAGAATCTGAACTGGAATCAGGATAGCTGGAATCAACTTGATGAAGAACGAAGTTTCAAGAAAGCCCCGGTTCATCCTTACCTTACCACTGGCCTATTGTTTGTCAGCGTTACAACGCTCGTGCTATTCTTTGCTAGTGGTATGTATAGTGAAAAGATAGCCTATGCGAACAAGTGAGTTTCTGTTGGTGTATGAACAAACAATACTACCTTTGAAAGCCCAGCGTCCCTATTACATACGTTACTCTGCAGCCGTGCTGACCTCTGGTCCTAGATACGTTCCACACACCAACAAGGCTCTTCGATCGTTCAACATCTACCTCAACATGCGGAAACCACCGCTAAGGTCGAAATTCCAGTTCCGTGATTGGAACCCTCTTTCGTTTTTTTTCCCTCGACCTAGTCCTACATCGAATCCCTCAAGTACATCGAATTCTTCGGCGTCAGGTACGGCTCTTCGCAATTCCAGTCGCTCTAGTACACCTGCCAGAGCGTCTGGTAATCGCACACCTCGATCTTCACGTTCGCCTTCCCCAACTGCGCCTCATGCAAATCCCACTAAGCGCTCTTCATCTAAGTCTACATCCACCATGATTCCAATTTCTCCCATTCCACCTACTCTCAACCCTCGTGGCGAATTGATCTTTTCCTCTCGCATCGATAGAAGCTTTCGAGAAAGCTATGAGAGGTACCGGGCTGCGTTTGAGCGAAAAAGAGAAGTCAAAGAAAGAGAAGAGAGAGCGGCAAGGTGGAGACATAAGTTCTGGGCATGGGTAATTTTTTGGCGTAAGCTTGAACCCGAACCGAAGCACACCGGAACTGCTTCCCTTTTGCGAGCAAATAGCAGGGCAACACCTCCCGCTATGAGGACTCCTCCAAGGACACCGCCTCCGTATTCGCAGACTGGACGACTTGGCGTCAATGATCGCGAGAGCAGCGTGTCTCCTTCTCGTGAGAGTCGAAAGGATGGACGAGTTTGAGAGTGATGGTAGTGCGACCTTTAGCAGAAGTGTGACAGTGGCCGTACAAATGGAATACTAATAATGTAGGATTTATGCAGTCGACATTGATAGACCACATACAACCTGGAGTCATCGATTGGGTACAGTCTCGGCGCTTATTTTAATTCTCGTTGATAATATCGTCAACTTCGAGATACATTGCCATTTAGATGTCGATTTTCCCACTCGGCATGGTCCACTGAACACCCCTTCAATAGTACCACCAAAACGTACTTCAGTTTCTCATCAAAAACTGGATGCCGACCCTTCCTTCGTGTTTATGAAACGTAGCCATTCGCAGAAACCGGATAGCAGTCTCTGTATCAGAGTGCATTAGAATAAAATGTGTCACACAATGCGTAGTTCATTTGACGAGGTATGGAAAGGTGAAAGTAGGCGCTGATAATCGTCAATGGTAGCGTACCGGACACGTTTTCTCCTCGATGAAAAGATCTCGTTGCGCTGAGGTTTATAGGGCTTCGTATTTGTCGGAGAAGACGACGCCGGAATGCGATCCGAGGTAAGAAAAAGTCTTTCCGCTGAAGGGAAAGACAGTAAGTATGCGGAATTGCCGCGGAAATGTATTATTCTTTATGTAATATTAAATTTCAACTCCGTGAATGCTACCATGAACTCTCAAACCTCTAGAGTAGCGTTAAGACTTGGTGCACGGCGTTCTCTTGGAGTCGCTCCACTGCTAAGAACCTCAATACGGCGTGGTATCATTTTTCACGGCTTTCAAGCGATATCAACAAGAAACTATGCTTCTGGTCCGCCAGCTGGTGGCAGTGGTAATGGGTTTCCCGGCTTCAGTTTCGGTTCTCAACACAAGAAAGGAGATGCATTGAAGGAATATGTGAGTAGTGGTTCATGATTAAAGAAAATGTTATTAATCATTCCCGTATCCAGAGTGTCGACTTAACAGCGATGGCTAAACAGGGCAAACTGGATCCTACAATTGGCAGAGACGAAGAGATTCGACGGACTATTCAAAGTCAGTCGAAATTCCTAAATAGATGTACCTCGTTTAATGTGTTCTGACATCAATCTGTGTTAGTACTCTCTCGAAGGACCAAGTCCAATCCAGTGCTGA
Source organism: Lentinula guzmanii (assembly GCA_027919855.1). Classification (NCBI taxonomy): domain Eukaryota; kingdom Fungi; phylum Basidiomycota; class Agaricomycetes; order Agaricales; family Omphalotaceae; genus Lentinula; species Lentinula guzmanii. The sequence goes on along the minus strand of JANVFO010000043.1, from coordinate 10,318 downwards.
TTGGTCCTCCTGGTGTTGGTAAAACAGCCATTTTAGAAGGCTTAGCCAGTCGGATCGTAGCGAAGGAGGTGCCAGAAGTATGGCTTTCATTGTCCTTCAGGCGCAATGTACTCATTTTTCTTGTGGGTTGCAGTCTCTTCAAAACAAGCGCGTTCTTTCCATTGATTTGTCCGCTATAATGGCTGGCTCAGGAATACGTGGTCAATTCGAAGAAAAATTTAAGGCTCTGATCCGAGATATTGAAGACGAAGCAGGGAATGTTATATGTTTCATCGACGAAGTCCGTAAGTAATCTCCTCTTAAATCTTGATATCAGGCCTTACATCCACGGCGATCAGACACTTTGTTCCAGCTTGGTAAAGCAGAAGGTAGTATTGATGCGGGCCAGATGATCAAGCCTGCTCTTGCGAGGGGTTTGCAACTTGTTGGTGCAACAACTCGTATGTGTATCTCTCTCCCTTTCAGCTGACATTCTTTGACTATCCATGAAGCGGATGAATACCGCAAGACCATCGGAAAAGACGCAGCTCTAGAACGTCGCTTCCAGCCCGTCACTATCGATGAGCCGACCGTAGAATCTACGATATCGATTCTTCGAGGACTCAAGCCGCGCTATGAGGTTCATCATGGCGTCGAGATCTCTGATAGTGCTTTGGTTACCGGTGCGTGTCCATAACAAACATCCATTCCCTATTCATTTTGGATTGTCTAGCTGCTATATACTCGTCCAGATATATCTCTGACCGGTACCTCCCTGACAAAGCCATTGACTTAGTCGACGAAGCTGCATCCGCACTTCGCCTCGCACAGGAATCTAAACCCGACGAACTCGAGGCCCTCGATCGTGAAATAATGACCCTCCAGATCGAACTTGCGTCGCTGAAGAACGAATCCGACGTATTCAGTGTCGAGCGGCGAGAGAAAGTCGAATCTGATCTTAAACGCAGGAAGGACGAGGCGCAGCGTTTGACAGGTATCTGGCAAGCTGAGCGGGGGAGGTTGGATAAAATCAAGAACCTGAAAGAGAAGCTGGAGGAAACAAAATATCAGTTGGAAGTTGCACAAAGACAAGGCGAGTATGAGCTTGCAAGTCGGTTGAGGTTTGCAAGCATTCCGGAGCTCGAAGCACAGCTGCCTAAGGAGGATTCTGAAGGCTCTGAGATAGAAGGAGAGGGTCCGTTATCAATGTTGCATGATCGCGTGAACCCGAATGATATTGCAAGGGTTGTAGCGAAGGCTACAGGTATTCCAGTTCAGAACTTGTTAAAAGGAGAGAAAGACAAATTGGTTCATGTGCGTGATCGTCATATCATTGGTGAAACTTCTATGCTGACTTCTTCACTAGATGGAGGATACTTTGAGGCAAAGAGTAGTCGGACAAGATCATGTTGTAGAAGCTATCAGCGACGCTGTCCGAATGTCCAGAGCCGGTCTTCAAGCCCCCAACAGACCAGTCGCTTCGTTCCTATTCTTAGGTCCAACAGGCGTTGGAAAGACTGAATTGTGCAAAGCGCTTGCTGGATTCCTTTTCAATGACGAACAGCGAGGACTGTACGTGTGTATGCCTGCTCGCAGAAAGGGTCCTAATATTGTCTGTGCTCATAGGATAAATATTAACATGTCCGAATATCATGATCGACACACTATCTCGCGTTTGATTGGAGCTGCTCCTGGATATGTCGGTTTTGAAGAAGGCGGTATGTATCTTTCCATCTATCTTACAAACTTCATCCTGACAACAAGAAATAGGTCAGCTCACGGAAGCAGTTCGCCGCAAACCTTACGCAGTTATCTTACTAGATGAACTTGAGAAGGCTCACAAAGATGTCGCAATGATCCTACTCCAGATACTCGACGAAGGTAGCGTCACTGATAGTCAAGGTCGCAAAGTCGACTTCAAGAACACGATTATATGTCTAACAAGTAATCTTGGTACGTAATTACCTTCCGATACCTTGTAAGAAATTTCGATTTGCTCAAAATGCTACAGGGAGTGACATTCTTGCCCACAAGAGCGCGTGCAACGAAGACGGTGTTGTGCTTCCTGACGCGCGGGACGAAGTTCTCCAACGCACACAAGAATACTTCCCTCCCGAACTGCTCAATCGTCTCGACTCTATGCTGGTATTCAACAAGCTTTCAAAACAATCCGTCCTTCAAGTTGTTTCTCTCCGCCTGAACGACGTCGCGGAACGATTGAAAAACAAGCGAATCACACTTGATGTCGATGATTCTGCCCGTAAATGGCTTGCGGATCAAGGTTATTCCGAGCTCTACGGTGCACGAGCTATCGCTCGGGTTGTTCGTACGGATGTTCTGTTTCCATTGGCGCAAAAACTTCTCAAGGGTACAATCCGCGATGGTGACACTGTAGTCATCCGTGTAGGAGAGGATGGCTTGTCACTTCATATCAAGGATAACCACTTACCTGACCCCAACGCCTCCACAGCACAAACCACGGAAACTTTCTGATTCGCTCTAATACACCCACTATATCATAACTGCATATTTACTAGACATTGTATTGTTAGCATACACCGCTCATCTGCATATACACATAGAAAGATTGAAGAAAATCTTGAAGCAACGATGATCTGATTCATGAGCTAGCCTTCATTTACGTAAACTTGACTCTCACAGCTACACCCTTCCTCGCTTCATACAGAATGGCCCGGACGAAAACAAAACGGAAAAAATCAGGCGGCAACATCGTAGATACCGGGGGTGATCCTGAGGCTCCAACAAATATCGAGTGGGAATCGATGGCATTATACAAAAAGTTCATCGTTACTAAGAATGCCCTGAACGAGGGTGAGGAGAACGTAGAATACTTATTCGAAGTTGGTGATTAGTGAGCTTGCTCTATCCTGGTAATCAATCGCGAGTCTAAAGAGATTATAGTGTTTCGATACTCCCTCCGGATCTTCCAGATGGCTACGGAGTTGAGGATGGTCCTGCTCCGCCTATTCAGGTGATGTGGCTCGGACTAATAAAGGATATCCGGATGCGGTACAAGGACGGAGAGCAAGAAGCTTGGGCTCGCATACAGTGGTTCTACTCGAAAAAGGACATTAAAAATAGCATACAAAACTTGTAAGAAAACGCACCTCTTCTTGGAAGCTGGCTAACCATCGTCACGAACAGCGATATAACTCATCTAGGAGAAAACGAAAGATTACTGTCTGATCACTTTGATTTAGTCCATTCGTATACGTTTGACGGTAAGTTCGACAAAACGTCTGGTTGATTGTTCAATTGTTGACAATTTTCCAGACGTCGTTCCGATTCAGCGTTTCCACTTTGCTCCAACTTACGAGGACGCTCATACTGATCATAGTGCTTCTTCTTCATCCGTCGATGCAAGGCATACGGCATTGTATCAAATGTTCAATCAGAAGGAAATTTGTGCTTCAAACAGCCAAAGAAAGATTGGATCCATATACCCCAATATATACTATCGCTATGATTTTGAGATCAACTCTAAACGTATCGTCGTGAGTTCTCGTCACTTGCCTCCTTATGGTCTCAATTCAAAGGCATTCACGTTGCACATAGCCCGAAATCTCCGAGCTCAATTGCTTTAGTCCTGCATCAGCTTCACATCATCCTTCGCGCGCGCGTTCAAAATATAAATCTAACAGACGACCTTTATCCAACGCAACAGCTTCCAACTCCAGACCGCACGCACAAAATGACCAATACCTATGCCACTTCGAGTCCTCCTACTCTCCTCCAGATTCAGAACGGGCGCGAAAGATAGGTCGGCGGGTTGCAGTCCTTGTGCGTGAAGCACACAGCATTTTAGAGGACGGTATCAGCAGGATTCTGGGTTTCTCGTTTGAATCAAAATCTTCTCCGACTCGAGCTGGTGCCACCACAAGGGCAAGTCGAATACGAGGCGAACTTTCACAACCTGTCTCTGACACTCCCGAATCGGGGTCGCTAGATTCGAGTATGCTATTCAATACAGCCAAACAGCTCGCTTATAAAATGCAACAAGCGATACTCTTGGAGGATAGCGTAGCAATGCATGTCTGTCCGCGAGCTCAGTGTACTGCATGCGGGAGGGCATGGCATCGGTCATGCCTAATACGGGATCAAGCCCCAACTGAGGAAGGAGTAGAACGAGTCTCCACTGCTAATACTGAGGATCCCGTTCAGAGCGATGAAGCATTGCAGCATCTACAAAGCTGGATTGCGCGTCATCACGGGCAAGCTCGTTCAATCTCTTCCCCGAGCTTTGATCACGTCATGTCCCAATGGAAAGCGATGAGTCCTTCACAAAAGCAGGAAGTAGAGCGAATGCTTCAACTCCTATGTACTGTCCCACCTGGCTACGATCGAAGTCCCAACATGAGCAGTGAAGGTATATATGAATTTCCTGTTCTATATAGCGATGCGGGCAACACTAGTACTACCGAATCTAAGAGAGGAAAGAGGAAAGCTCGTCCTAGTGAGCAAGAGGAGCTGGAAGTATCAGCAGATTTATTGCTGGACGAAGGATCCACTAGTCGGGCAAAAAGAACCAGAGACGATGGAAATCTGACCTCGCGCCTGAAGGCAAACAAGGTCGTAGTCGTTGATGCGGATAAACTCAAGTCTCCAAAAAAGCAGCGCCGCTCTGTCCGTTTACCAGAGACAGACATGTCGATGATTGAGCATGTCAACACCAAGGGCACTCCTCAACCATCAAGGGATGACGAAAACGAAGAGCATATTCCCCGGATTATGTATTCTCTGTCGTTGCTTCTCGCTCCAGAATTGATATGTCTCGCAAGTCAACCTTTGGTTCGCGGTGGTGTCTATCCGATTTCTCTCTCTTCCCGAACTCCAAATTCCTTCTCCCTTGCTGGGACTAGTCCAATTTTCAGCCCGTTATCTCCATTTGGCCGTGCTGTCCAAACAACGATTACTGGTAACATTTCACAAGTTAGTCACGCACGAATTACGGTGTACAATGCTTTAGACAGGATGAGTCTGCAGCAACAAGAACTAGGCTCCGGTCCCGAAATGAACATCATCATCCAGGAGGAGTGGGCAGATTACATTGTTGAGTTAGAAGGTAGAGAGTGGTTATTCGAATTGTCTGACAGTGCGAATACAACAACAAAAAAAGACAAGCCCGCGTCCTCGAGAGACGAGACCCGGAAGATGGTGCTGACCCGTACACATAGCCTTCTGCGCCTCTGGCAAGCTCACCGACGAACTGTACTGCTTTGCCCCAGTTGTAAATCTGATATCTGAATTTTGAATATTATATTTAGCGTCATTCTCTTGCTGTTGTAAAGGGTACGCTCACCGGCTTTCAGCCACAAGTTAGCCAGACAGTGTTTTATAATTGAACACTGGTATATACAGGCGTTTTGTAGGTAAAAGATGTTGAGCGTAGTGGTGTAAAAGATAGATGATTATCTAATCCCTCAACACTGCTCTAATGATCATATCCGTTACACCCTCCCCTTCCAGATTGAGCCTACGGGTTCATCTAAAGGGAAGAAGGTTAGATTTGCATACCATCAATTCCCTGAGCCAGCTGGTTCAGGGTGTTAGTTCCAATGGTACCCACCCTGGGTACGCTTCGTGTAAACCTCCAAGCGTCGCGCTTCGATACCTTCTGTTTTCGGTATAGGTACTGTACATGTTTCCGGCGTCGATGTTCCACAACGTCCTCCATTTTCCACTCTTCTGGTAAGGTCCAGGTTCGGTCGTCGATGGGCACCACATGAGTGAACTGCAGCCGGGCGCGAGAGCGTTTAAGGAGGTTATTGTACCTCTGGAACTCGAGGGAGTGTGGGTCAAGATCCCCAGTCTTGTCGAAGACCCACTGTTGCCCGAACGCAAACCCTTCGGCCATGTCATCGACTGACACACCACAGTCTGCGAGGTGCTTCACCACTTCACTACTCTCCTCAAAGAGCGATGAGTTCGGTTTGAATTCAGCTCCTTCTCCGGAATTCGCGACGACTTCCAGCTCGCTGAGTTTTTGTCCATATAAATCTGGTATCGCCACGATGTCGATGAAATGCAGCACAAAGTTCTTCTTCGCCGTCCGGACCCGCTCTGTGTATACGTCAACGGTCCCGAAGATGCCACGTATAAGACGATGGAGCAGTAAGTGGGTCTGTACGGTGGCTAGGTCGACGTGTCCCGATTGCGTCCAAGTGATCCCCGGGTGTTCCCTTGTAGTAGCATTCACGATGAGCCATAATGCCCAATTGTCGATTGTGTCGCTGAGGTCGGGTGTCGCTAACGATGGGACGTTTGGTTTGTTAGGGTCTCGTTCCGTGTCCCATGGCTCACCTACCAGGTGCTGTGTGTTTGGTTTGTCCACCCAGGTGACCCTGCGGTCGACGTACAGCTGTAGGTTGGCCCGTAGGTGTGAGGGGAGAGTGGAGCGTTCACTGGTATAGCCCAGTCCTTCCTCCAGGTGGGTGATTCGTTTGGCTTGCCAGTATAGTTGCCTAGCGGTCCATAGCGCATTGAAATTCCCGGGTTCGTTAGCTTTCTCCATTAGCTTCTCCGCTGCATCCACCGCCGATTCCGGGTTTGTCTCAAGGAGGTGATTGCTGCTATCTATTGCCGGTGGGGGAAGAACTACGGGCCCTTTGCATTGGATGATTTGACGCATCGCTTCCCCTACTAATACACATGCGCCGGTGTTACTGTCCCACATACAATCCTCGTGTAAGCTGTCAGTAGGTCCGTAGAGTAGGAGGGATGTTGCGGCGATCTTCTCCTCGATCGTCACGTACATGGGGTCGTCGAACGTGTTCCTTACGTCTGGGTTGTGAGGTGATACTGCGAGGTTGATCGTTGTGACGGCCGGGTGTTCAGTGCGTGTGGGGTTAGGTCGCGATGGACTTGGGGCGTGGCTGGATGACGATAGGGACCGGTCGTTTCCTGCACGGATCCCTTGGTTTCTCTCGCGCTGCTCTCCCCTTGTTGGTCCCGAGACTCCCCGGAACACCTCACTATCATGGTTCCTGTACCGGTACGTTCTCTCGTACCCGCGATCTCTCTCCCTATTCCTGTATTCCCTGTCGTAGGTTAGGCCTCGATTATCCCTTTCGTGGTCTCGTTCACGATCATGATACCGGTCGTAGTCCCGTTCACGGTTCTCCCGTCTTTGCCTATTCCCATAGCTTGGGTATCGGTCATGGTCAGAACTGTATCGTGGTGGGGGGGATTGTAGGCGGCGGTTCCGAATGTCTAGCTCTGTCCGTAACCTAGCTGTTTCTTCTCGGAGTGCTGCTAATTCCTCAGCCGTCTGCTGCGGGTTTTGAGATGGTACTACCATCCCTCCCCCTGGAGCGTTACCAACGATTCCGTTAGCGTTCTGAGGTTCGGAACCGACCTGGTTCCCATTCTGTTGGTACCACTGTGGCACATACGCGTAAGGCGGAGGTGAAGGGTAGTAACTGTAGTTCATGGATGGTGATAGTGCTTTACTATAGCGTGTAGGCAGCTGAGCGGGGATTTTTGTGCAGTTTTTTCTTCTTCCAGCATGTTTCGCTGCCCCGTTATAAGTGGTAGATCTGGGACCCACATTAGACGCTCGCTTAAGCTGACACAGCCGCTGACTGAGCAGCCGATCTTCCAATTCGGCTGTTGCGAAGAACTCGACAATTCAACCACGGGTTTTCGACGTTTTGGGCAGATCCTGCCACCTGGAGACCCCTTGTACCACGAAATACTCGTCAAGAGCCTTCAATTTCTTAACGGTGTCATATGGTTCCATAGTCACATCGCCCAGTGACCACCAAACCTCGAACCATACCTTACGGCCCTTCCAGCTGTGGCTTTTAATGGAATCGACAAATTCCTCAGCGTCCGCCGGTGCTCCAAAGTCGTATGGTCCTGGACGAGTTCTGTCCGGAAACAATAGCTGATCGGTTTCAACGTATGGTCGCAGTAGGCTGCTGTGAAACGTGTCATGTAGCCCCCTCTGATCAAGATCTTTAGGCAAGTCCAAGACGTAAGTGGAGCTTTCTGGGTGAGCCGTCAGTACTGGGTATGGTCCAACGAACCGTGGTAGTAGTTTCGACGCCCACCCTTTAGGTAAGTTTAGATTTTTTGTAGATAAATACACCTTTGAACCTTCCGTTATCACAGGCTCCGGTGCCCGACGCTTATTCGCCTGGTGTGTTTGAAACACCCGCGCCTCAATAATGGCATCATGCGCATCGAATATGTTTTGCATAGCCTGGATCCCGAACGCACGCACTCCCGGTGGGCACTGTCGCTCATCTCGAACCTCCCTTAACATGGAAGGAACGTACCCGTAAGTCAGTTCGAATGGTGCAAATCCAGTTGATTCGTTTATGCTCGAGTTTAGCGCAAACTCAACGTATGGCACCTTTATCAGCCAATCATGCTGATCAGCCCGAATTGCTGACCGGAATATTTGTGCAATGGACCGGTTTGCGCGCTCTGTTATCCCGTCAGTTTGAGGATGGAAGGATGTAGACATCAACAATCTTGCACCTAACAATCGGTGCAGTTCCCTCCACCATACTGAGGTGAATTTTGGGTCACGGTCAGACACAATTGAGTCCGGTAAGCCATGCAGTCTTACGATTTCTTGCATGTATCGTAATGATAGTTCCGTCGCCGTGTTCTTTGTGTTACAGGGTATGAGGTGCACCTGGGATGTCAAACGACAAATAACCACCCACAAGTAGTTGAACCCCCGCACCTCTGGAAAGGGTCCGATAAAGTCCATCCCAATCGATTGCCATGGTCGTGTTGGTATTGGTAATGGATGTAACTTACCTGTAGGAGGTTGATACCTCCCTTTTGCTCGATGGCATGCCTCGCAGGACCTACAGAACTTATCGCACATTCCAAATATCTTAGGCCACCAGTACAATCTTCGTACATAATCAGCCGTGCGTTGTGGCCCAAAGTGTCCCACCACCTGGTGTCCTTGTTCTAGTATCGCTCCCCGTACCGATTTTGTCCCCGGTCGCGTGTCCGGGATGCATAAGACCTGTTTGCCCCCCAAGTTCGTCGTCCAAATTAATTCATCATGGATCTTGAATCGGGGGTGGTCCTCTGGATGGCTCAGTATCTTGCTGAATAATGGGTCCTGTGAGTATGTCTCTTTGATGTTGGTTGTGAACGACGGGTCACTGTCCAGTTCAGCCGTTAGGCTACTTACTTCACCCCCTTGCTCCGCCAGGTACTGCGATTCAATTACTGTCGGGTCTGGCTCATCTGACTGTACATCGGAGATCCCAGGTTCCCTCGCCGCTTCCATTTCAGCAGCTTCGATGTCGCGAGCTTCCACCTGATCCTGCACCTCTCGGTGGGCCAACATCCGTTCGTTAAGCGTCTCCACTTCCTCTTTGCGGCCGATTGGTAAGTCCTCACTGAGCTTATCCAGTCGGGTATCAGCGTTAACATACTCCTGTGGGGGTGGTCCTCTGCCTCTCCGTCACTTTCATAGTACCTCGACAGTACATCAGCCACCTTATTGGTAACCCCTTTTACATATGTGATTTCTAGATCAAACCGTGCAAGGTATTCCATCCAACGCATTTGTCGACTGCTCAGTCGCCGTTGCGTTTGGAAGAATGTGAGTGCCTCATGATCCGTCACAATGTTTACCTTGTATCCGATCAGTTTGTCGTCCCATTTCAATAGTGCCTCCAATATGGCTAGCATTTCGCATTCGAAGACACGGTAGTTACGCTGAGCATCCGTAAACTTTTTGCTCATAAATCCCGCTGGCCGACAATCTTGCCATGATGTTCCTTGTCCATATAGCGCTCCTACTCCCGATACAGATGCGTCGCACACTACCCATATTGGTAGGTTAATCCGCACGTCTATGGGCCGTAGGATCGGCGTCCTGATGCACAACTCCTTGATGTTCCTGAAGCATACATCGTGGATTGGTCTCCAGAAGAAGGGTTGTTCATTCCTCGACATCTCGGATAACGGCGTGGTATAGGATGATACGTCAGGTAAGAAGTGGGCCAGATAATTCACTAGTCCTAGGAATTTCTGGACATCATTGTAGTTCCGGGGTTGTCGCCAATTTCGGATCTTTTCAAGCTTGTCGGTGTCCGCGTGGAGTCCTTTCTTGTCTATTATGTGTCCTAAACAATCCATTATCTCAGCGTATAACTGGACTTTGCTTGCTTTAAGAAACAGGTGCTGGTCCGAAGTTTATCAAACACTAGCTGTAAGTGTCTTTCATGATCCTCTATGGTATCACTGAACACGAATATATCATCCAGGTATACATGCATGAACACCCCGATGTAATCACGGAATATGGTGTTCATCAACCTCTGAAATGTAGATGGCGCGT